>OX465053.1:1434130-1531630 GCA_949841015.1 Aplysina aerophoba
AGTGATCTAATTTCAGTGTTGGATGCCGCCACAGAGCAGACAGCAGACAGATGGTCTCTGTCTGAAGCGATTAAGGCTCACGTGGGCCTAACCGTGTTTCACTCAGTGGACCCAGGGCTTGCTTATATGTGGCATGAGCAGTGTGCGGAGGGAGACAAACGAACCAAAAGGCAAGTCTGTGAGGAGCTCAATAAGATTAACACTGCACATATAAGAAATGGACTTGATGCAATTGACTTGTAATATCAATCAATCAGCTTGCTTATAAAGTAAGAACTATATGATTATTCATAAGTAATACAGCATTCCTGGCAATCAATTGCGTAGGAATGGTCATTGATCATGCAAATGTGCTGAATATACATTCTACGTCAAGCTGGGGACATCTTCACCAACGGAATTTGATTTCATCTACACTCAGTAACAGTTAAATTCAGCATGTGGCACACGCTAGTGTGCTGTCATTTACTGTATTAAATTCTATTGCTTGCATTATGTATGTATGTATGTATTATAAATTCATTATATTTCTACGTCAATCTAAGACAAATCACACAGTACATATAAAGGAAAAAGGTGAGGAACCAAAATAAAAGAAATCACTCCTTTTATGTGCTAATACCTGACGGGCTTACAGCTATGTACACCAGTTAGTTTCTGTGACAACTTTCTCAAATTTGTAAGTTGCACAACACCACACACGAACATGTAGCTCGAACACCTTTCATCTCAGAACTGCTTGGTCGCTCCTAGAGTCTTTGTGAAGTATGAAATTCTTGGAACACTGGACATGGCATATAATCTATACATCCAGTAACCCTGTCAATAGTCAAGGCTCAAATTTTGTAATAATATTCACATATAACCTGGACTGTGTAGTATAACATAGTCAAGTCCAGACCTGATGTGCATTGGTAAACAGAACTTGAGAAGGGATCGTAGCTGATATACTGAACAAGTATTTCGAGTTCAAAAAGAGTGGTGGGGCTGCCGCCTCTGCTCGAACTACTTGCTGTCTTGATTCACAAGTCAGGACACGACATGGCCATTCAACCCCATGCAGAAAGTATGAGCACACACAGTTTCACTCAGGCGTGGGCACACAGACACAGACAGACTGTGCATACATTTTCCTTTCTTTGAATCCTTTCTCATTTAGAGTTGTACCAAACAACCTGGTTAGTCATGCAAATGTTATACCGCTTAGCCACATTGTATTTCTGTGTTTCAAGACATGATCACAGAAATGCAGTGATATGGTCACACACAGGTTGCAGGGACACAGTACCAGGTGTTTAGTCAAGGCAGAAGAGAATTTGTTCGAGTACAAACACCGCACGCACTGCCGGAGGCAATAGTTACAATGGCCACTGCAACATCAACAATAATATATAAATCATACTTATCCATAACATGAAGCCATACGACAGGTGCAAAATGAAAACAATAATTATAGGGGCTGCTACAAACGTGGTGAAGGTCTGCTCTACGGAAGACTATGCCACCTACACATGCAAGCACGTACACGTGATACATTCTGTCAATTTGTATCAATGGTATACACAACAGTAGCACAGCACCAGCGACAGTGTGCACAGTGACATTTTGCCACAAATACCCCCATGGAGCCTACTTACACACATCAAGGTAGGACTGGGCAAATTGTTGAGCAATCACGTAGCAGTGAAAAACAGATAGAAATGCAGACGGTTCGACCGCGAAGGTCTTCGTCAGTTACAATGCATTGTAACTGACATTTATTCTACATTTCTATCCGTTTTCCACTGCTACGTGCTACATTTGCCCAGTCCTACCTATGCCGTAGCAATGAGCCTCTACCAAATTATTGAACACATCAAGGTCTATACAACTAAGTGTTGGATACAATTGCTCCGACGTGGAACAGCACCAAAATAAGAACGAGCAGCACCAAGTTGGTTGACAACGGCTCGTGCTCTTTCCCAAAGGCTTCACTATCGATGGCCGCCATTTCCTCCATGGGGTAAACCCTAAGTCTAAGCATTTGTAGGTGTGTCCCGTCGAAAATGTCGCGAAGGGTAGAAAGTGGAGCAACGGAGTAAGTGGTTTCACATGAACTGGACGACACACCAAGTATGTCTGTTATAGACAACGCAGCGCTTAGCTGGAATGGCTACGAAGTGTACCCCATCAGCCAACCAGTGGTCCCCAACGGTCTAAATCACGTCATCCGCAATGTCCCTCAAGCGTCGGCTCAGGGAAATGTCGTTCTTCCTATGGCCGTCACCTACCCAACACCTCAAGTCGCCATCCCCAACTTTGGATGCATCCAGCCCCTCATTCGTCCCTGTTGGACGCGTCCTGTAGCGACAAACGGGGACGTTCGATTGCACGCAATGTCGACTACTGTCCAACCCTCGGCGGTTCACAAACAGACCGGTGTCCTTCCGCTAGGCGTCTCTACCGCCGGCGCTGCCAGCACGATAGGCAGGCACAGTGCCTCCCCCCTCCCACCTAGCAGCGCATGCGCCCCGCGCAGCGACGGATTCCCGCTAAACCAAGCTACAGCAGACACTGTTTCTGCCAGTGCGAGCTGTCAGCAGGAGAGGAGCGGGTATCACGCGATGAAGTCAGAGGGCGGTAGCAGGGGTCTGTGCCAGGCCAGTGAGAAGACATCTGTGCAACCCTTTGCTCCCGCACTGGTACCATTGGTGCACACGCAAGTGGATGTCAGCCAACCTGCTCAGAGAGGAGGTTCAGCTCAGCCTAAACCAGTCTTGATGAGCTTGGACTCCATGTCGGCCCTCAATATCGCGGTGCCAGCACCGTACTCCACCTTGAGAGGGTTCACCCTTGAGAGGCATCGTAGCCCCAGCCTGGGTCACTCCCTCTCCTCCATCCCCCTTGGAAGCAGCCTCAGTCAGCTGTGGGCTTCACAAAATCATCTCCTCACTCCTCTCTCCAGCATTAACAGTGTCAGGTTGGTTGGTATATTCTTACTGAAGGAAGCATACACTGTCGTCGAGCAGCACAGCGTGCATAAGAGTATGTGTAAATGTCTTGTTGTGGGATTGTGGAGGCGACCTGGACCTCCATTGCTGTTCCATATCCACACTCAAGATGTGAAGGGGGATTTGTGCTCTATTAGTAATTAATCTGTTTGAGAGCATTGCTAAACTATAAATTTATTAGTCTTAGTTGTGTCGTTCAATTAGCGTGGGCTGGTGGCTTGGAGCCGGACTGTCTGTGTGTGTGTGTGTGTGTGTGTGTGTGTGTGTGTGTGTGTGTGTGTGTGTGTGTGTGTGTGTGTGTGTGTGTGTGTGTGTGTGTGTGTGTGTGTGTGTGCGTGTGTGTGCGCGTGTGTGTACGTGTATGTGTACATGTACAGTGTGGGCATGTGTGTGTGTACGTGTGTATGGGCATGTCCGTGGGTGTTTGTTGGTCCAGTAGTGTGTGCCCTGTTTGGTATGCTATGAATCTTGGCTGAAATGTTGAACTTGTTGTGCGCAGCAGTGCTGTGTGCAGTTTCCTGGTCAGAGTATGGCTTTTGAGCCATGGGAAAGGCTACAGATGTGTTGGCACAGGAAGTTAAGGAATGTGTGAGTGCCAGACAGCTTTGCTGTTGTATAGGTGTCTATCATCCTTGTCCAGCAGCCTTGCCATTTGCCATATCATGTGATCACTTTTATGCCAGACTTGTAGCTATGATATAGGTTCATAATTTGAAACCTCACTCTCCCGTCATTACTTTTTGGAGGCTTGATAAGTAGTTGGGTATGGTTTTCCATTGACTTGAAGTTTATTAATTGTTTCACGATGCCACTATGATTGAAATCCCCCACCTTGTTGTAATTGAAATACTCCAGCTGTGCATTCATTTTCCCTCGAAACCGTCACCTGTCTGTGCCTCCAGTGCAATGCCACTAAAGTTGGAAGGTATGTATTTGTAGAATGCAAGTTCACTTTGGTGGCTGCACCTTCTGAGGTTGCTTTGGTGATAAGACTAATCTGGGGTGGACTGCTATGGCAACAGAGTGACTGCAGTAGATGGGCGTGGTCAGAAGAGCATGTGGGAGTGTCCAGCAAACTTCACTATTGCACAGAATGCATCTGTGTTGGCGGCATGGTTGTGTGTGTGTGTGTGTGTGTGTGTGTGTGTGTGTGTGTGTGTGTGTGTGTGTGTGTGTGTGTGTGTGTGTGTGTGTGTGTGTGTGTGTGTGTGTGTGTGTGTGTGTGTGTGTGTGTGTGTGTGTGTGTGTGTGTGTGTGTGTGTGTGTGTGTGTGTGTGTGATGATGAACTTGTAGTCAAATTCCACACATTTGGGCAGTAAAACATGATACATTGATTTTGAGATAATCAGCATAGCATCGCTAGGGTGTTGCTTGGTTCGTGTGGTTGCCCTCACCGGTAAATCATTACTGATGAAGGCAACCATAGATTGTCGAAACATCTTAAAGATCTCTTTCATTGTGGGCTAGTGTTTCCAAGCTAACTAAGCATGAGTCTTCCTATATAGCCACTCGGGAGTTTACAGCAGTATTGCACTGTGTTGTCATACATACACTGTGGAGTTTCGTGCAGTGCTTGCTCAAAATGTTTCCCTTTATGAGCAATTTGTAGAGTACACAGTACAGATACCACTACATGGGGTTAGTATGCGTGGTATGCACTCCAGTTATTTATACAAATACTGCCAACTTGAGTGTAGGTAGACAGTAGAAGTTCTGTAACATGTTTAGTGTTTAATTGTGAAGACTGTATAGTTATCGTGAGAGAGTTGTAAAGGTGCACTGATGTGACATGTGCTGCAGCCTCTTCGTCTGTCCTATCATGTGTTGCAGCCTATTCGTCTGTCCCATCATGTGCTGCAGCCTCTTCGTCTGTCCCATCATGTGATATTGGGCACAGCATGAGGAAGGGAGACCCTCCTAAGCATGTAATTGGCGAACTGTTGTGCTTCTGTTGCCGCACAGTCTATTAGTGACCTGTAAGGGTACCCCAGCAGCTGCTTTGTAGAGGGGCAGGTGGTGGCAATCAATCACACGATCAAATTGCATTATGTATCACCTTTGCGCTTCGATCAGCTTGCATCTAGTGCAATTAACCCTGGTCTTGCTAGGAGAGAATGAAACCATTCTTCTTCACAGCCGAGCCTAGTGTTGGCATTCAATCCTGCGGTGCCTTTGTCATGGTGTGCGTAGTTTTGTGACACTGTCACTGTGTGATGTGATGTCAGTGACACTGGCAGTTTGTCACTGTATAGCTTCAGTGATATGGCCATGCTGTCACTCCCTTCAATATGTCTGTTGTGTATATTGTGGCCATTGCATATGAGTGTCTCGCTTGTATACTCAAGATGTGCCTGGTATTTGGACAGATGCAGTGCATGTACATATTTGGTGATGCATTCTGTACCATTCAGTCCTTTCCTGAATAGACAAGCACCTTATCTATTATCTCAGGTGAGTGGGGAGCTGTGGTGCTGTAGCTTATGTACTTGATGATGAAACTTGGACAACCACTTGTCTGCCTTGGTAGATCCACCAGGTGTTTGCTCACACGACTGCACTCACTGGAAACTCCCCCGCCTGTGTAGTGCCTACTGTATCTCTTGTAGCATCAATCTGTTTGTCAGTTTCCAACACCGGGGAGCTTGTCTGGTGGCGTATTGCCCTACACTTCAACTTGTGCCCTAGTGTTGCATGACACAGTAATGACTTCATGCGGTGAACCAGTGTGGGTGATGTCGAGACACAGTGACAGTTGGGGTTGACACTGGGTGGCCTTGTGTGTGTGCTCACAAGGGAGTATGACCTACGATACCGGTGTGCTCTTTGTTAGGAAGCTGCTCTATTTCCAATCTGCTAATGTTACCATCGTGTACACACTTCCAGGCATGATGTTGTGTATCGTGGGAGTGGGGTAGGCATCCAGTGGTGCAGATTTTGATATATGATCACTGTGATAACCTTCCCAGTAGTGGGTTGGCGTTGGTCGTCCTATGTAGGTACCTTTCAACTGTGAATACGGACAAGGGGCTGGTTTCTTTGGTGCGTACCCCAGTGGCACCTCCAGAGACCTTACAGCAGTGCGTTGGTTACACTGTATTGGCTGCTGTTCTGTTTTGTGGTGGTTAGGAATGTATGTACGCATGCTGAAGTGAGAGGCAGTGTGAGAAGGTGCAGTGGGTGTGCTGCAAGTGAGAGCCCTGGACGCCCTCAACGAGCGAGCGTGTGTTGTGGTACAGTGCTGGGCGCTGTAGTGCGAAAGGTCTTGGGATGAGAGTGGTCGTACTGATTACATTCTTCATCTGTGAGCGTGTCATGCTGTGATTAGATTATGCTCAGAGCATGCTTTCATTATTACGTCGTCGGCAGTAGCTCATTATTCTAATGCCTCAGTGTGCTCCTCGTCTAGCAGCTACTGTCCCTCTCAGCTGCACCTAGACCAATGTCTATTGGCCATCAACACTCCAGCCTTCTCTCACCATAGAGGGTGTCAGAGGCTGTGTAGTGCTGTGGGTGCGGTAGGGGCTAACCTCATACTTAGTTGATCACATACTTTTCAAAGCGACACGTAAGTTTTAGCCCATATGATTAGATTAATATTTAAAGTCACGTTGAGGATTTCGGTGAGGTTATGACATGTGAGTGTAAGGACAGTCAAGCACCAATCTTGTTCAAATCCATTGAAACTCCATAGAGCCAATGGGCAGTGGAGCTACGTATAGCAGGCTTGTAGGGCTTACAATGGCTTTCATCGATACCAGAAGAATGTCTCTGTGTCGTCTTCTCAAACTAGCTATCTGTTGCACTGCATTCAGTTGCAGTGTGGGACAATCTGATGGAATCTGTGGTCAGACTGAGTTGCATCAGTCTGTCTGTCCTATCTGTGAGGCAGCATATGGCAGTTGGCGTCCTGTCTATGGGAGATAAAGGGATCATTGTTGGACTAGGTGTCGGTTCTGTATGAGATGTAGCCGCAAATTGATAGGTTTCAGTGAAGAATCTGTTGTGTCAGGTTTGCGCTGCATCTCTGAAATTGTAGCATGCCTGTGGCAAACCTGATGTGTCATCACAGTGTGTGTCAGTGTGTGTATGTGTGCGTGCGTGTGTGTGTGACGTGCGTGCATGTCTGTGTGTGTGTGTGCTGCGAGCTGTGTTTTATTGTCATGGTAAATTGATCTATTGGCCTTAGTAGTGCCGGTATACGTGGTGCAAGATAAGGTCTACGTTGGTCAATTCGGCTGCTGTATGTACTGTATTAGTGGTGTGGGTGGTGTATTGTAGCAAAGAGTTCAGGGTTCGGTCCACTCTAACCCCATGTGAATCAGTTGAAGGTAATGTGGTGTTTACTGTGGCCTGGATTAATAGATTGCAGGAGTAGGGTGACTTGAACAGCCCTGTGGTGTGGGTTTGGTTAATGGATATTTCTGGAAAGTGTGTGTGTGGGGGGGGGGGGGGTAGTTTGTGGGAGTCCATACAGGTCCATGTGCGGCTGTGTGAATGTCAGAAAGCAGATTTGATTATAATCAATTAATTGCCTTGGCAATTAGATAACACACCCTACCCGCTAATTCCTAGCACATCATTTCGCCGGCACAGTGACGGCATATGCATGCTATGCCCTTGGCTGATTTGTGGACTGCAGATAGTCCAAGGTGTGTGTGCAGATTGCAGTGTATCAGTTCAGTCTATGCTACGCATATCTTGATGGTGCAGGCACTGTGTATGTGTATGTACTGCATATGTATTTTCTTGCCTGATGAAACCGTGCATACGTACATCACAGATGGTATATGCTCCTTCACATTTATTGTATATTGACCGTGGTGTAACTGGTGCGGGAGATTTGGGATGTTAGTTTGGGCCCACGGTTGCAGTCATGCTTGGCTGGTGTTCTTTTTGGTGTTTGAAAGTGGTTGACGAGGAGACGTTACGCGTATCTATAAACTGAAGGAGTGGGCTCTTGGAGTAGATCAGGCCTGTGCTCCTATAGAGACTGTTTTCTACAGTACATGAAATCTTGCACTTTGCCATGACCTCGTAGCGCAATAGGCACCTACGTACGTGCGTACACTTGGAACCTAGGAATCTAATTAATCACGCTTGGGTGCTTCGTTCCGTCATGGTTAGAATTAGATACTAACTCATGGCCTTATTTCACCTGTTGTTAGTACCATCGTAAACTTGAAATGTACGTAATGAAAAGCACTTTCTTTGTACTATAGATGCTTTCCAGGTACAATGATGTACAGTCTCTCGTCATCGTGAAGTGTTGCGATTCTGTTTAGTATCCATACTCAATTACTTAGTGGCAGCTACAGACTGCACAGCAGACTTGTGGGAATCCCTACTGTCAGAATTGTGTCTTTGAGACAGTGTTGTGGGTGTGAATGTGTGCAGGAGCTTGCCATGTGTGTGTGGTGCCAGGTGGGGCATTGTGTGGTAGCTCCCCTGTACTTGCAAGTGTGTAGCTTGGCAACACAAGCAGGTGTTTGTACATATGGCTGGCTGCTGTCTGCTAGCGCATGTGAACCGTGTCCAATTTGCATACTGCATAATGGGGATCAGTCCCAACATGGCTACTTTGTTCCTGTAGCCAGGGGGACCTAGGATGGAAGCCAATAGGATCAATGACTGCTGATTATTGATCAATGCTTTCGGCAGTACCTTTCTGTTCATTGTCCTGGATTTGTTGTGCCATGTCAAGTTGGCCTTGTGAAGTTGGCCTCTGAACTTGACTTGTGAAGTTTATCGTGAAATGGGGACTTGTTTTGGGCGTTGGCTCTTTGAAGGGCTATGTATCAGTTTGATACATGAGGCTGCAGTGCTGCATGCGTAAGGTTTTGTCTTTGAAGCAGCTCTCCCGGCTTCTGTGGGGCTGTGGTTTGAGACAGACTGAAGCCTTGCTGGAGAATACATGAGAGACACCATTTAATGCTGTGAAATTAAACAAAGCTAATCTTTTACTTTGGTCTGTGAATAGTTGACAGATGTGTGGGGTCTTTAGCGTGTGCTTGGTTGTGTAGTCTGAATGATCCTATTTCCGTGCATGATTGCTGTTGACACTTGTGCAAATTCGTGAACGTGTTATGTGTGACACTTGAGCTTGTGGGTGTGTGCGTGTGACGGAGATAAAGAGAGAGAGAGAGAGGGGGGGGGAAGGGATTATGCCACTGCTTCCCACCTCGTCTTCTGCACTCTAGTGTTCCTTCATACTCCACCTGTAGTGCTATGCTTGTCCATCTTTCACCCTCCTCTTTGTCTCTCTCTCTCCTATCCAGCAATCTTAAAGGGGAGGTCAAGTTCCCCACTTTGGAAGCCCAGTATTACGGAGGCAGCCTTCCTGACCTCTCCCTCGGTACTCTACAGCGCCTGCTCCCCAGCACACAAAACATTGCTGGCTCCAACGGCGAGCTACAGCGAGGCACCAGTGGACTGCTGTACCTCATTCCCTCTCAAAGTCACCTCCCCCCGAAGACATCTGCAGTTGATGAGAACGGTAGTGAAAGCAACAGTCCAAGCCACATCAGCACCAGCCAAGTAACCCCTTCGGAAGCAGGACGCTGGCCGACCCAGTCTGCAGTGCTAGCTGGTGCTGGCACAGAAGGGGTGACAGCCAACATGCCGACTACCTCTCCTTCATCCGATTCACCACATTCTGCGCTAAGCCACCGGTCACCAGTATCCCTCCCATCACCACCGCTGAGTCCAGATGGAGTTGACCCTCCTCCACATCTCAGTGACATCACACATTTCAAGATGATCAGTCCCGAGAGCTCTGTTGCGCAATCCTGCAGCTTGTCTCCCCCAAACTGCCAAAGCCCAGTAGCTCAGCCCATCCTGCAGCCAGTTATACCTGGACATATGCTTCCATTCCAGAAATCAACCTCCCACGAACTGTTGGACTGTAGCACTCGTGTTTCACTGCCGGTGAATGGCAATCTACCCTACGTCTATTCCCTTCCCAGACCACAGTCAGTTGCCCTCCCATCGTATGGTACCATTCTCACTAGCCGCCAACCACTAAGACAGAATGACTTTACAGCCGAAGACCCAGATGGTCTTCCAGTGGAGAAGAAGTTTAAAATGGCCCATGAGCCATCTTTGTTGTCTGCGGACTATGACAGAGCTTCACCAGGAAACAACCACCTGGTGATCGCGATGCATAATGGTGAGGAGGTAAAGAAAGAGAAGCCTCATATATGTGATTACCCCAACTGTGGGCGTTCCTTCACCTTCCCAGCACACTTGAAGTCCCACATTCAACAGACCCACATCTGTCACCGTCCATGCGAGTGCGATTTTGAAGGGTGTGGCAAACGGTTTTACACCCCCCAGCACCTCACTGTCCACCGTCGGGTCCACACAGGCGAGCGGCCATTTGTATGTCCGTACGAGAACTGTCGCAAGGCTTTCACAACAGCTGGTAACCTCAAGAACCACATTCGCACCCATACTGGGGAGAGACCCTATGCTTGCAAGTACCCTACCTGTGAGCGTAGGTTTGCTGAGATGTCCAGTCTAAGGAAGCACGAGCTAACCCACACAGGTGAGAAGCCTTACCCTTGCCGCATGTGCAACAAGAAGTTCTCTCAAGCTGGTAGCCGAAACACCCACGAGAAACGACACAACAAAGCCCAACTGCAAGCTGACTTGCCCACCAAATAATAGATGTGCAGTGCACAATGTATCTGTAAAAATGAGTTCTTGTTTGCGTTCGTGGTTGTGAAGTGTCCCATGTGCTGTTTCTTTATAATCTTTTTATTTCCATTTTATATGCACCCGCATCTTTCTGCCTGATGGCCACCATTGTCGATTGCTATGTTTTCCATTCTGTATGTTATATTTTAAATAGTGTATCAATTTATTCTGCGTAATATAATCCCAACTGACCCGTTACTGTACTGCACTGATTGCCCCCTTGCAAAGGGCTGATTGGTGCAAACAACAGTCAGACATCTGTTGCCTTCGGAGCCTGCCTGCCTGCTGAGTAAATCTGCCATACCCACTTACTTAGGCTTGCCCCTTCGAAGCATAGACACTTGTGTGTGTATGCTTTGAACCTGTGCATCTGCCTGTAGCACACAGAATGGTCATGTGGTAGAAGCGTGGTGCATATAATTCGGTATGTGTACATGACCGCACGTAATGATGTGTGCGCGCGTCTCCGTTCCACTCTGTGTGGCGCCCTGGTCTGGCTACCTAGACCGTCCCTAAGACACACGCCGTTTTGTGTCTGGTGACGGTCTAGCTAGCCAGACAGTGGCCGCCTATAGTCTCCTACCCAGACCCATCCGCCCGCGGCGTCCATCTGGTTGCGAGAGTAGCGCTCGCCCACGTGGTGACACAAAATGGCGCAGAAGAGGCGTGCTGCAGAGTCTTCCTTGTCTGCAAGCGTTTCCACTACGAGCAAGCGAAAGAAGACTAAGGTAAGAATGCCTGATAATCGTTTCTTTCTCCTGAATGACTGTACTGGCGAAATTACCTTAATAGGATTCTGTACCCAGCGAAATCGGGAATGACCCGTCTTACCAAAAGACAGCATGTAAAATGATTCATTTCTTAATCTATATCTTCTTTTCACGTTTTACTGTTTCCTGTTCTGCAGGGATATGTGGTAGAGAACAAAGCTAACCCTACAGGAAGTCTGTTGCGAAATGTAGAAGAGTCGAGTGGTTCTGTAGGCAATCAGAAAGCGGAAACACGTGCTCCATCGTCCCAAGTAGTCGTACCAGAGGGAAGAAATGAGAATGGAGGCAACGAACCTGAGAGTAGCCATCTCGCTGCAAATGCAGGCAGTCCGTCTGGACCCATTGAGAAAGAGGAAGGGATGAAGACATCAAGCTTGTATCACCCAGTTACAAGAGAAGAGATGCAGAAGCTCAAGGAGACAGAGAACCTCTTTCGATCGAACCTTCTCAAGCTGCAGGTACTATGCCCCACCCCCACACATTATGCAGGTCCTGGTGATGGGCAGCCCCCTTCATAGATTAAGTAATTACGATGTCGTATTCTGTCAGACTATTAGTAGTAGTAAATACTGTTGCAAATGCAAAGTTTTGAATACTCCCATATGATAGGTCCCATGGACATGTGCTGTTTTCACAGGGTCACATGCAGTATTGCAGCTGGACTGTTAGATGGTTGTTTTATCACTTCATAGTACATGTACATAGTTATATTTGTATATATTATGTATACAGAATTGTATGTACATACGTAGGTACGTACAATATGTATTCTTAGTTGTGTACAGTAACACCTCTCTATAAAGGACACTCCGAACTAAGAACACGCCTGTAATGAGGACAGTGTCTGCTGTCCCAACCACATTGAGCTGTGTACAAATCTACCTCTGAATTAGGGGCACCTCTCTATGCAGGACAGCCAGCTGGGTCCCAATGGTGTCCACTATAGAGAGGTTCCACTGTATACAGGACAGCCAGCTGGGTCCCAATGGTGTCCACTATGGAGAGGTTCCACTGTATACAGGACAGCTAGCTGGGTCCCAATGGTGTCCTCTATAGAGAGGTTCCACTGTATACAGGACAGCCAGCTGGGTCCCAATGGTGTCCACTATGGAGAGGTTCCACTCTATACAGGACAGCCAGCTGGGTTTCAATGGTGTCCACTATGGAGAGGTTCCACTGTATACAGTATGTGTATGCATTCATACAGTATGTGTACTGTATGCATTCATACAGTATGTGTACTGTATGCATTCATACAGTATGTGTATGCATTCATACAGTATGTGTACTGTATACATTCATACAGTATGTGTAAATGCACTGTGTTGTAATGAGTCTGCCATGAACTGGCTGGTAGCACCCATGAGGGATGGTCTCTGGCATCCTGTTCCCCAGATCAGCGAACTCCTCTCTGAGGTGGCTCCTGCAAAGGAACAGAAGAACACAGCGCTTGAGCTGTACTTGAAGACTCTCAGGGAGTTCCTGGTCTCACTGCCTTCAGAGGCTGAGATTAGTGTAAGTACGTCATTGGCACAAGTAACTGTGTTAGGGTTGGCGGAAGGGAAGAGGGAGGTTAGTAGGTAGCCTTTTGTTCATAGGGCTGGTTGGTGAATGAGTTCCATACAATTGCATTGGCTTCATGGGATTATGCAGTTTCTTCTTACCCGTGGGCCATTGTTGCCTAGGATACAGACAAAACATATGTACAATCATTTTACAATACTTGCTGGGTAACCATGCCACAGTTTGGGAAGTAATTGTAAGATTGCATGTGGAAACTCCAGCTCTGGAGACCATGCTGTACTTGTTTTTTAAAAATTCCTAATAGGGCTAACAGTAACCCATGGACTGTCGTTGCCTAGGATATAGACAAAACATATATACGATCATTTTACAACACTTGCTGGGTAACCATGCCACAGTTTGGGAAGTAATTGTATGATTGGATGTGGAAATTCCAGCCAGCCCTGGAGACCATGCTGTGTTGAAAGCATGTAATGAGGATACAGTGACCCACGGGCCATGTCTTCAGTACCTTCAGTTGCCCGCACCTTCGCTGACTTCAGTAAGAGACCACTTCCTTACTAGGACTGCTTGAGGGCGGACAGGTCTTCATGCAATGTTGCAGTCGTTCTAATCGGCACAGTGTGTCTGGTACATGCACATGCGTGTACTTCTTTGAGGTGCACCTCTCTCAGTTCTAATCTATACTTATTTTGGCATTTACAGAATGCAGGTGATGTGGAGTCTGCATGTGTGTGCGGTGTCTGTAAATGTTGACGTCTACATACGTGTGTAAAATGTATATATACATTTGTATGGGTTTATATATGTATGTTTCTTTACACATGTACATCTGTACTAGCGTGTGCTTAACATGCTCATGTACGTGTGTATGTACATATGTGTGGGCGACTGTGTCTGTGTTGGAAGCTGTGTCTCCTCTTCTCCTTCAGTTGGACACTGCTCCATCATTCCTCCCAAAGGGCGTGTCCTACCCTCTTCTGTTGGATGCCAGCGTTGCAAAGGGTCGATTCTCCTTTGCCCCCCCTTCTGCCGTAAAAGTAGTGGGAAGTTGGTTACTGAGGACACACTTCTGCAGACAGTTCAGTGTTGATCTTGCCATAGAGATTCCTGAGGTGTGTGTGGGTGGGAGGGAGTAGGCAGGGTAGGGGTAGGGGCAGAAATACCTGTAGTGTATACAGTGTGTCACAGTCAACGCCAAGGTGACTTCGATGTCCTGGCCTCCAGGGTGTCCTCTGTGGATCTAAAGTCTTTCAGAGATCACTTGTGCTGTCTGAGACAGATGTTAATTATGCAGACTGGTATCTGTAGTGGCCTGCTCTCTTCCTCTTTCTTTCTCACCTCCTCCCTCCACTTCATCCATCTTCCCCCATTCATCCTCCCTCCTCCCTGTCCCTCCTCGCTCCTCCCTCATTCCTCCTCTCCTCCCTCCTCCCTCATTCCTCCTCACTCCTCCCTCTTCCCTGTCCCTCCTCCCTCCTCCCTCCTCCCTCATTCTTCCTCCCTCCTCCCTCCTCCCCTGTCCCTCCTGCCCCCTCCCCCATTCCTCCCTCCAGAGCTGTCTGCAGGAGAAGGACTACATCAACTACCGTTTCTTCCACAAGCGGTCTCTTTTCCTCTCTCGAGTGGCTGTACATCTGAGGGCCTCTGGCCTCTGCAGTGACTTGCAGTTCTGTGCCTTCCAGGGGGATCCCCTTAGGCCAATACTTTGCCTGACTCCAACTGGTGCGGGTGTATGTGGAGTGACACTGTTGACGTGGCATAGTGGAGTGACACTGTTGACTGGATGTGTGTGGAGTGACACTGTTGACTGGACATGTGTGGAGTGAGACTGTTGACTTGACATTTGTGGAGTGACACTGTTGACGTGATGTGTGTGGAGTGACAGTGTTGACGTGATGTGTGTGGTCTCACTGAATGCCAAGCTTGCCGTGCGTGCTTTGGGTACTTTTAACAAATTCACAAAGAACAACATTTGCTAAATGAGAGCTGAACATTTCAGTGCCGGCGGACAGTGGGTATATCTAGCAAGAGCAATTTGCGAGAAATTAATTGTTATGAATGATTTACGCTATAGTGGGCCATATGGCTTGATACATTTGCCCCCAAATGTACTCTGCAACACAATGCATAGACATCTGTGCATATGTACGTATATGTATGTATGTCTACACACATGGCACTCATCCTCTCCCTTTTACGTAGGTGAAGGCGTGTCCTCGTACAGCATTAGACTCCTTCCCTTCACATCTCGCCCACTGACAAAGTTAATCCGATTGGCTCCCAATCGCAACTGCGTGAGGGAAGTGAAAGTGGGAAAGAGAATACTGCAGGCTACACGGTCAGGAGACGGTTAGTGTTTCCTGTCTTTCCTGTGGGGAAGGTGACCAGTGTGACAGGGTGACTGGGAATGGACTCACTGGCCTAGAAATAATGAAACCTGAAGCAGTTCTGACTATCTGAAGCATTGCCTGCCTTCCTTCACTAGACGGCCTGTTGTTACTGGAAGTTGCCATTACTGTTCACTTCTGTGCATTGTTCCACTGCATGAGAAGGTGCAATGTATGTGTAGCATAGGCTGAGATGACCACACAAAACACACATGCCTACAACACACGCGTACACATTGATACACACACACACACACACACACACACACACACACACACACACACACACACACACACACACACACACACACACACACACACACACACACACACACACACACACACACACACACACACACACACACACACACACACACACACACACACACACACACACACACACACACACACACACACACACACACACACACACACACACACACACACACACACACACACACACACACACACAATTGCATGCCCAAACCCACCATGACTATGCAGTGTAGTAGAACCGGAAGATGCAGGAGTGAGGAGGGGAAAGGGATGGAGGACAGTAAAGAGATTGTGGCCTTAAGTATATGTGCATTGTCTTTGAACCAATCAAGGCTCAGACTGTTACAGGGAAATGTGTCTGTATCCTGTGAGTCGCACCTTGAACTCCTTTAGCCTGGTCTTCAGACCCCTTCTGCCAGATGGTCTGGGAGTGAGTCTGTAAGGTGCCACTATCAGTAATTGCCATATCAGGACCCTGTGAGACTGTTACTGACCAATTTCCCTTCATCACACACTCCTGCATAGTTCACTGTGTGGTGCGGGTGGACTGTGTTTATCCTCCCTTTCCCTAGCCATCCTGTCTCCCACCCCTCACTACAACAACTCCCTCATTGCCGAGACCACCGGACTCTACGTCCTTCACATGGAGACCATCTTCATTATGTCTAAAACATGTGATGCGTTCACAGACACTGTTGTGTTGTTGAAGGTTTGGCTACGACAGAGACAACTGGACCAGGTGGGAGGGACTTGGTGGGTGGGGTGGGGTGGGGGGGCGTGGTGGATGGGTGGTACAGCAGGCTCCTAAACACGGATAAGTTCATCACTTGTAACATTATCTAATGTGGATGCAATTATTTGCGTTCTCAAGTGCAAGTCCTGCTTGTGAAGTGTGCCCGGGTGTGTCTCCTTGTGAATTACGCATGTCAGTGAGCAATTGTTCCACACTGATTAGACTAATACATTGTCTGAAGTATTGATTCCTGGACCAACTGGAATCCTTATTGCACTAATCTCTGCTGCTCCCTTCTCCTCTGTCAGGGGTATGGTGGTGTGTCCGGTTTCCTCTGTAGCATGCTGCTAAGCCACTTAGTGCACAAGAAAAGGGTCTCGCAACTCATGAGCAGCTACCAGATACTACGCGTGGTATGGACATACCTCTCCACCAGTGATTGGACAAAGGAGGGAGTTAGCATGGTAATAGAGGGTGAGGCAGATCAGGTATGTGTGCATTCTGGTGTGGAAGGGATGGGACTGTGGAGGAGGTGTTAGTGCTACATCAGTAATAGCATAGCATTACTGCTCTTGTTCTCTTCTTTCACCTCTGAACACTTCTCTTTTGTCTCATCTCTATCTCTGTTGTCTTCTCCCTTTCTCCTCATTCACTTCTCTTCTCCTAACTTGCCATTTGCCCAACTCCATACCTTCCACCTCATGGCCTCCCTTCCTCACACATCCCTCCTACTCCTAATCCCCTTCCTGTTTTCACTACCCTTTGACTCCCCTCCCCCTCACCTCATCTTCTTCTCTCCTCTTCTCCCCCACAGCCGACACTCGCTGCTTTCCATGAGGCCTTCCCAGTTGTGTTTGTTGACCCTAGCGGATGGTGCAACCTCACGGCCAACATGTCTGCTGCCAACTACAAGAGACTGCAACACGAAGCCGCTCTGGCTCTGCAGCTACTAGACGACTCCACTGTCAATGGTTTTGAGAAGCTGTTCATGTCACCTGTCAGCTTTGTGGACAAGTTTGACATGCTTTGCCAGTGAGTCATGTGATGTGCATGTGATGGTCACATGACCAATGTTGATGTGTTCTACCAGTGAGTCATGTGATGGTCATGTGACCAATGTGCGAGGTAGATGGTGTGCGAGTTGCCATGATGTGGCCATCACGTCCCCTCCGTGTACAGTAGCAGCATTGTGAAAACGCATGTTGTACCAAGAAATATGTATATACATGATAATATTCGTTCTTGCTACAATAATACACATTCTTGCTAATTGATTGCAGTATCTCTTTACCGTTTCATTCGTCTACAGCATTGACCTCACTCCACTTGTGAAAGCTTATACATCAGGTAGAGAGGCAGATTATGTAACATCTGTGCTGGATTGTGCAACAGCTCTCCAGTACAGGGCAGTGGAGGTGGTGTTAAATGTCTTGGTGGAAGGCCTGGACAAGAGAGCTGCTCTTGTCGCAGTGAAGCCGTTCCCTGAGCAATGTGTAAGTGCGGAGCCAAAGGTTACGTGCGTACGTACATACGTACGTACATGTGTGCGATGTGGAGAGTAGGAGCCAAAAGTGTACGTGCTTACATGTGTGCGGTGTGGAGAGTAGGAGCCAAACGTGTACGTGCTTACATGTGTGCGGTGTTTTTATTGCGGATGTTGCTGTTTTTTGTAGTGGCCCGTTGCTAAGAAACCACGATCAGTTGACAACCATGTGACTCTGGGTGTTCTCCTGGACCCTGCCCATGCCTTCACTGTCCTTCACAGAGGGCCCGCAGCTGACGCCAACGAGGTGTGTGTGTGTGTGTGTGTGTGCATGTGTCCATGCGTGCGTTCTTGCGTGTGTGTGTCCTCAATGTCACTAATCCTTCACAGTGACTTTAGTGTTTATGCTGTCCAGTAAAAGTGTTTCACTGTGAGTGTAATCATGATTGCGCAACTGCCTGTCATACCATGAATTTGGCAAATTGTCAAATGATCTATGTATATAACATAACTCACCGGAGATGCTGATTGGTCAATGCCTAGATCCCACAGATTGGACGATGAACAGTTGTGTTGATCTTTTCATAGCGACTGTTACATTGATAGGCATAGAGTGAGTACCACACACTGTATTTAGACCACTGTTTGAAGATGATACATTGATACGTAGGTAGACCATACAGCAACAGTGCAGCTGCGTTACCAACGAGATCTAGAATTGTGAAATAGATATCTATTACCATAGTAACAGATTTGTAGCAGCGTAGCAGCTGTGCACCACTTTGTCGGCTTGCCTTTGTCTAGCGCACTAGACTAGCTTGCCCTACTTGTGTCCAATTCTGTCACACAGTAATCACGTGTTAGTTTTGTCATATTGGCCTGGTGTGGTGTGTGTACATGTGGTCCTCGATAGGCCTCTTACTTCAGGACGTTTTGGGGCAGCAAGTCACAAGTGCGACGATTTCAAGACGGATCCATTAATGAAGCTATTTTGTGGGCGGGAGCAACTTCTGCTGAAAGGAGGACCATTCCTCAGCAGCTAGTCACCCACTTGTTAGAGAGGTGTGTGCGTGCATGCATGAGTGCATGAGTGCGTGTGTGTGTGTGTACAGTACGTGTGTGTGTGTGTGTGTGTGTGTGTGTGTGCGTGTGTCTGTGTGTGTGTGCGTGTGCGTGTGCGTGTGTGTTGTGTGTGTGTACATTACGTGTAGTGTGTGTACATCTGTATGACACTGTGTTGGATATGGACTTGTGTGTTTCCATGGCAACTCAGGCACTGTGGTATAACAAGCTCCTCAGTTCAGGTCACCACGACAGCTGTAGAGCCACTGATTGGTCTACTCGAATACTCTGCCAACATCAGGTACAATGTGAAGTGATAAGAAATATTACTGTGAGCAGATGTTAAGGTAATTGCTTGGTAGTGTAATCGCAGCAAGGAGGAGCCTGATGGTTGAGACTCCTTCACTGTCTGAAGACCGATAGCGATTTTATCGAAAGGCGCATTCGGATCAGTTTCTGTCCGTACGTTGACCTTTGCACCAAATTGTGTCTTGGAATAGATGCAGTTTCTATCGCTGTTTAGCTCCTAGTGGGTCCATCTATCAGTCTTGTCCTTGCTGAGATTTCACCCAGTCATTGTACCGTACATCAGGTGTGTGCGTGCATCCATATATGTTTGTGCTGTAGACGTGTGTTGTGTGTGGTCATCTGCTCCATGCTGCATACATACATACATACTTAAGTACGTATACACTGCACTCTTTCATGCAGTGGAACCACATCACATGATCCCCCTCCGGTAGCAACAGGTGAGGAACTGCAGCAAGACATTTTACAGGCCTTCTCAGAGTTGGGGGAGGAGCTGCGACACCTCTCCGCCCTTCCACTCGCTGTGAACACCCTCCAGGGAGCTTCGCCTGCCTTCAGATACACACAGGTGAGCAAAGGGGGCTCTCTTGTTGTGTCAGTACTCAGTGATGGTGGAATGTGTTGATGACAGATGCTTGTATGCACGTTGGCAGCACTGCTTGTGCATGCAAGTGTACAAAGATCACTCACTCCTACCTTTTGTGTGTAATTAACCCACGGTAATCTACTTTTATAGTTGGGTGCATATTGATTTTTCAGTATGTGATACTGTACTGAATAGCACGGTAGCCGGTCCGTCACTAGCTGCAGTGGTGGTGGTAGTCAAACCCCACCTGGAAGATGTGGTGGAAGCTGTCAGTTAAGTAGTATCGGAATTAGGGGGCGGGGCAAAGTGGGGGTGGGGTGGGGGAGGTGGCGATGGATGGGCTCTGATCTCCCTCCTGCCGCCACAGGGTGGTGCACCTCCTCAACACCTGGGGAAAAGTGGGTAGGCACTGTTGGGTGGCAGGCATCCAGTTGGTTGGAACAGACCACCCATATACAGTCACCGAAGGCACTGTTGGGTGTCAGGCATCCAGTTGGTTGGAACAGGCCACCCATGTGCAGTCACCGAAGGCACTATTGGGTGACAGGCATTTAGTTGGTTCGAACAGGCCACCCATGTGCAGTCACCGAAGGCACTATTGGGTGTCAGGCATCCAGTTGGTTGGAACAGGCCACCCATGTGCAGTCACCGAAGGCACTGTTGGGTGGCAGGCATCCAGTTGGTTGGAACAGGCCACCCATGTGCAGTCACCGAAGGCACTATTGGGTGTCAGGCATCCAGTTGGTTGGAACAGGCCACCCATGTGCAGTCACCGAAGGCACTATTGGGTGTCAGGCATCCAGTTGGTTGGAACAGGCCACCCATGTGCAGTCACCGAAGGCACTATTGGGTGTCAGGCATCCAGTTGGTTGGAACAGACCACCCATGTGCAGTCACCAAAGGCACTATTGGGTGTCAGGCATCCAGTTGGTTGGAACAGGCCACCCATATACAGTCACTGAAGGCACTATTGGGTGGCAGGCATCCAGTTGGTTGGAACAGGCCACCCATGTGCAGTCACCGAAGGCACTGTTGGGTGGCAGGCATCCAGTTGGTTGGAACAGGCCACCCATATACAGTCACCGAAGGCACTGTTGGGCGCCAGGCATCCAGTTGGTTGGAACAGGCCACCATATACAGTCACTGAAGGCACTATTGGGTGGCAGGCATCCAGTTGGTTGGAACAGGCCACCCATATACAGTCACCGAAGACACTGTTGGGTGACAGGCATCCAGTTGGTTGGAACAGGCCGCCCATGTACTGTGCATGTACTACCGAAGGACCTAGAGCTATATGTGTGCATGTCAGCTCACTTCCTCGGTCACTAGGCTGTGTGTGCTTGCCAGCATGCTGGCAGCAGTGGTCAACTGAAAGGACCAACAAGCAATGACCACTGGAGTGCAAGGTAGTGCCACATAGCTGACACCCTTAATCAGTGCCCTTCCCTCTTGCGTAACTGGGACTGACACTTGTGTAACTGGACCCCTTCCTGGCGCACTCTGTGGAGCGTTTCAACTTGGAAGTATGTACGCATAGAAGGGACTCGGAAGTACCAAAGGCAGTTTATGGGGGAAATGGTTATCAGCTGTTCTTCGACCACCATTCTCCTGCACTGTCTCTATTACATGCGTACACCTGTGATGGCATTTATGCAATATGTACATGTTGAGGATTTGGCACCCACTTGTGGCAGCTTCCTTCGCTGCATGCAGACCGTATTCTTCCACATGCAGGAGGTGTGTGTGTGTTGTTGTTGTTGTTGTTGTTGTATTATTTCATGAAAGAGGTAACCCCTTCAGCCAAGGCTGGTATAAATGGGGAACCTTGAAATTATAATTGGAAATAAGAAAACCAGTGAGTATTCAAGACAAGTAATATTGTTAAATTACTTCTAGTGTTGACACTAAGGGCTTACATTAACTAACAAAAACAGAATTAGTCCATGTAAAACATGCACAAGTCATGATTAAATCTATTTGGGTGGGCTTGTCTTATGGCCAGGGGGATCACATTCCACTCCAATCCTGCACGGTACTGGAAAGATCTTGATATGAAACTGCACCTAGGAGTGGGTAGGTGCAGGTCCTCCCCTCTCCGAGCACCCCTGAGTCCCAACTCCTGAATGGTTCTGAACATTCTCCTTGTGTAGGCAGGGCAATCACCTGTCAGATACCTTCTCACCACTCTGGACCTGAACATCCGCCTCCTCTGCATCAGGGTCATCCATCCCAACTCCGCCCTCAGGTCTTTGGAGGGGTGGTCCCAATTCTTACCCAAGATCAGCCTCATCCCTCTATTCTGCAGCCTCTGTACTTTGTCAGCATCACCTTTGCTGCACTCAGACCATACGACGGCGCAGTAGTCTAAGTGTGGAAGGATCAGTGATTGTTACAGGAGCTTCCTCAGCCTCGTTGGGAGTGCATCCTTGACCTTGTGCAGTTGGGCGAGACCTCCAAGGCACTTCCTTCTAACAGCTTCCACGTGATCCTTCCAACTGAGTTGGCAGTCCACGATAACTCCCAGGAATTTCACTTCGTCGCACTTCCTCAGAACCTCACCATTGACCTTAATCTGCAGCTTTTCCACTTCCTTATCCCTGCCCCTTTTGGATAGGACCATGAACTGGGTCTTCTGTGTGTTCATGGTTAGTCCATTATCGGCAATCCATGTAGATAGGGCTACCAGGTCCTGAGAGAGGCGCTCTTTCAGACTCAGAGTGTTGGACTCAGAGAGGTAGATGGTCGTATCATCTGCATATAACATCACTTCACTTCTGGTGAGGCTGGCAGGTAGATCATTAACAAATAGGCGGAAAAGGATTGGCCCAAGGATGGATCCTTGGGGCACCCCAGAGTGAGGGTCAAACCACAGTGACTCCTCCCCGCCAACCACAACCCTCTGTTTCCTGTCAGTAAGAAAGCTTCGAAACCACTCCAAGGGAGTGCCCCTGATTCCATAATGATCAAGCTTCTGGAGCAGCAACTCATGGTTGATGGAGTCAAAAGCCTTGCTCAGGTCAACAAACATGGCTCCGACAACCTCGTTCCTACTCAGGCAGAGTCGCCAATCATCTACAGTCTTTAGGAGGACATCCTGGGTGCTGTGCTTGGGCCTAAAGCCAGACTGGGCATGGTGGAGGATTCCATGATGCTGAAGGTAGTCATAGACCTGGGAATGCACCAGAGATTCGAAGACCTTGGCAATAATTGGAAGAACTGAGATAGGGCGAAAATCACCGAAGCTCACACTGCCTCTAGGTTTGGACTTAGGAACAGGGATGATCTTGGCAGCCTTCCACTCTCTTGGTACCACACCGGAGTGCAAGCTGAGATTGAACAGGTGACACAGACTCCTTGCAATAGCCGGAGCTGTAACTCTGAGGATGCTAGCCCTGATACCGTCCACACCAGATGCCTTGGAGACTTGGAGTCTACTCAAGGCTGCAACCACATCAACCTCTTCAATAGGTCTGAACTGAAAGGAGCATTCAAGCTCTGGGAAGTTAGGAGGAGGGAGGTCGGTGGTAGTGGGAGAAACACTTGAGAAGTGGTCACTGAACCCCTTTGCAAGGTCAGAACAACCTTCAATACAGATGGATGTGTGTGTGTGTGCATGTGTGTGTGTGTGTGTGTGTGTGTGTGTGTGTGTGTGTGTGTGTGTGTGTGTGTGTGTGTGTGTGTGTGTGTGTGTGTGTGTGTGTGTGTGTGTGTGTGTGTGTGTGTGTGTGTGTGTGTGTGTGTGTACTGCTTTCCCCACAGTGCCATAGTTCACTACCACATGCGCCTTAATCTCACAATTACACATGCTAACAGATTGCCCATTGCATCATTGCTTCTGTGGGGTTTCCCTTGTTGTAGGTGTTTCCCCCACTGCAATGGAATGGCCGCATCAGCCGGAAGTCACAAGCAGAGCCAACAGGTGATGCCCAAGTCACCTGTTTCTACCCGTCCCCGGACGGAGCGGTGCCGAGACACACACCTGCCCTAGAAGGTGACAGTGGTGTGAATGGGAAAGAGATTGGCTCGCATGTTACGAATGTACAGCATTACTCCTAGTTGACCATAATGTAGAGTTTAGTACAGATTGCTGCCTGTAGCTGTATGTATTATATGTGTGTATTGTATTTACTAGTGTAGCTTTATGCTTGAATTGATTTTAGATTATTGCTTCTCTTCCTCCTCCTCCTCCTCCTCCTCCTCCTCCTCCGCCTCCGCCTCCGCCTCCTCCTCCTCCTCCTCCTCCTCTGCCCCCTCTCCCACCCCTCCTCCTCCCAGTTGTGTGTCAGATGGAAAGCAGTGGGAAGTGGCCAGATGAACTGGCTGCTATCGCTCAAGTGAAGACAGCCTTCTATTGTGCAATGGCCGAACAGCTCGGGTCAGAGTGCAAGCTGCTGACGTCGCCGACTACTGACTACTTGGATGTTCTGAAAAGCGGCTTCGTGTTTAGAGTGAGGATTGCGTATGAGAGGGAAGTTCTACTCATGAGGGATGAGTTGCGGAACAAGAGTGGCGAGGAGGGGAAGAAGTTCAGGGCTGCACTCCTGAGGGCAGAGAAAGGCATTGTACATCGGCCTCAGCTGACGTCTGCACTTGCTGGGTTGGTTGGTCGCAAGAGGTGTTTGTGTGGGTGGGTGTGCGTACATGCGTGCATGCACCTGTGTGCATGTACAGTACATACATATGTGTAAAGGCTTGTATATACATACATATGTGTGTGTTTGTACGTGTAGCGAATGTGCACGTGTGCATATGGTGTGTGCATGTACTTGTGTATGTACGTGTGTATGTACGTGTGTATGTACGTGTGTATGTACATGTGTATGTACGTGTGTATGTACGTGTGTATGTACGTGTGTATGTACGTGTGTATGTACGTGTGTATGTACGTGTGTATGTACGTGTGTATGTACGTGTGTATGTACGTGTGTATGTACATGTGTATGTACGTGTGTATGTACATGTGTATGTACGTGTGTATGTATGTATGTATGTATGTATGTATGTACGTGTGTATGTACATGTGTATGTACGTGTGTATGTATGTATGTATGTATGTATGTATGTACGTGTGTATGTACATGTGTATGTACGTGTGTATGTATGTATGTATGTATGTATGTATGTATGTACGTGTGTATGTACGTGTGTATGTACGTGTGTATGTACGTGTGTATGTACATGTGTATGTACGTGTGTATGTATGTATGTATGTATGTATGTATGTACGTGTGTATGTACGTGTGTATGTACGTGTGTATGTACGTGTGTATGTACATGTGTATGTATGTTTGTATGTATGTAGTCTGGGTGGTGTACCTCTCTGCATCCCCTGCCACTAGGCTCCACCACCGCTTTCCTACATTTGGTGGAGGTGCTAGGCTAGCTAAGCGATGGACGTCGTCACAGATGTTTGCCAACCACATATCAGAAGAGGCTGTGGATCTTATTGTGGCATCCATTTTCCTCAACCCCGCCCCCCATGTGCCTCCTGCCACACCTACTTGTGCTTTTGTCAGGTTTTTGAAGCTCCTCAGTACACACGATTGGCAGTCCACTCCTCTGGTAGTGGACATCAACAATGAATTTACGGGTCAGTGACACCCACCCACTCACGCATTCACCCCTCCCCCCTCCCCCCACACACATGCAGACACCTAGCCAGTTCGTGTTGGTATTATTGTGCAATCCCGATTGTGCAAAAATAGCAATGCGAAGGTAGGGGCCAGCACACGAGACCAGCAATCACCCACCACCACCCCCACACCTGGACACACCCACATACATCACTTTCTCATTGTTTTCCTATGTATGTGTGTACGTACTTACCTATTAATGCCCTACATACATAGCTGACAGCATTTCAGAGATCGAGTCCAACTTCACAGCTCATCGTGACAGCTTGCCTGCCATGTTCATTGCCACACCCTTTGAGAAGGCGGAGTCCATTTGGACGGATCCCCACCCCACCACTCCCATCCTTTGCCACGTGAAGCGGGTTGCCAGAACGGCTTATGATGTGCTGTCAGCTCAGTTGGACCCACCCACAAGGAGGGTGGGGGAGGGGGAGGGGCAGGTTCCTCCACAAGACATCAAGGTGAGTGATTGATGGAGTATTTGCAGATTCCATTGTAATTTCGGTACAGTGGACTTGTGTATTTGGAATATCATAATCTATTGTATCTGTACTGCATTGTTTGTGTAGTGTGTCCTAGCTTCATACAATTTTGAATGCGTTCTTGCGTGGCCAGCCATCTTTCTGTGTTGTTACATTGTGCAAATGAGTGCCAGGCTAAGAGAGACTCTGTGTGTGTTGCTGTTTGAGAATGTACGTACATGGAGTGTGAGATTAAAGGTGTGTCCACACATGATGCTGATTCGATGTGCATCTACACGGAGCGTATTGGAGTGCGAATCGGAACTAATCATCAGTATTAATCATGTCAGCACTTGTTTTCAAACTTTGTGGGCATGACGATTTCATACGTAAATGGTTGGCTATGGTCGTGAACAGTACACCTTGTTGTCAAGGAGACCTTTGTACAACCTTAGTTAGAAGCACCCCCACTGGCTCTCAAGGTGCTTTCCACATCTTGCTCAGTGATGGTCTTCTCTCTCTCATTCCAGCTTGTCTTCAGACCCTCTCTGAAGGCGTTTGACCTGCTCATTCATCTTCGCTCAAAGCACCTCTCCCAACGCCACCTTGCCGTGGACCCCACCTTGGCACCTGGCATCAGCACCCTCCCACCTCTGCCTCACCCCAGCCACTTGCCTGTTGTGGACTTTGACCCAGTCACAGTGTATCTGAAAGAGTTGGAGGTGTGCTTTGTGTGTGCTGACTTTGTGCATATGCAATGGTCTGTGTGTGAGCATGTGTGTGGTGTGTGTGTGAATTGTGTGTGTGTGTGTGTGTGTGTGTGTGTGTGTGTGTGTGTGTGTGTGTGTGTGTGTGTGTGTGTGTGTGTGTGTGTGTGTGTGTGTGTGTATGCGTGTGTGTGTGTGCGTGCGCGTGTGTGTCACATTCAGCTTTTCCTTTCCCCCTTTCTCAATGAACATAATTATGTTCGTAGGAGTCATACTCTGAGTTTGTGGTGTTCTTCCATGACTGTTGGGGTGGCAATGTGATTGCTGGTGTATGGAGACCCCTCTTGGGCCAAACCAGGCCCTTCAAGGTGGGTCTCAGTGTGCACGGCTAGGTAGGTCATACTGGTACCTGGATGGGATGCTGGGAGGACACTTTTAAGTCATATATGAAGTAGAACTAGAGAGAAACTGCTTCGACTCAATTGGGTCTTGTGTAAATGTATGCTATGTTTAGTGGTTACTGCATGGGAAGACGATGTTTACTCTTCCTTGGAAGGTGCTTATGTACATATGTATGTGTTAAGCCACGAATCAGTTTATGAAGGGTGTCTGCTATGTGTATTTAGTAGTTGCTGGAAGTGAAGGATCTTTCTTGGAAGATGTGTGTAGCATGTATATATTAAGCCGGGAATCAGTTCATATGCTGGAGACGGGGAGTTCTAGCTGCCTTTTTGAAGAAGAGACTCCACTAGAAGTCATTCTTCACACAACAGTGTACCACTCTTGTGCTCGCCAAGTGGCAGTTTGCAGCCTGTGTTGTGTGCCTTTGACAACTGTTCCTGCATGCTGCTTCCGACACCCCAGCACTAGTCTGTTGTTTGATCATTGTTCTTTGCACAGGTGCTGAAGGCTCACTGCCTTAAAGAGCACAAGGCTGGGAAGAAGAAGAAGAAGAAGGAGGTTGGTTGTAGTCTGTCCTTTGCATTTTTATGAACGTAACCAGAAGTATAATAATTATGTGTATCAGGATGGAGAGGCTGTACACCTGGCCACTTCCGGCTCAAAATGCAAAGTCCTGGGATAAAATAGTTTCTAACTGGATAAGTAAGATTCTTGGCTGTTGCTCTAGCTACCTTCCATGACTTAACACAGGAAGCACCAGGGGCCAGGGCACCAATGGTCATCACTCCTGTGTGGATGTGGCATTGTGTGCTTGTATGTAGCTATCTCAGTACGTGAAAGATCTGTCCTGCCCATCAACGGCTGTGGATGTCTTTGGCCTGTTCATATGAAGTATCTGACCACATGACCTCATTGTAACTCGATTCTTCTCAACAGTCCTGGTATCTTTCTTTTGCAGAGTGAAGGTCCAGAGTTCATTGTTGATGTGGCAGCCATTTTGGATGACTTCAAAGTCCTTGGCAACGGCCTAGTGTCCTCTGTGGAGGTCCTCAATTACCCAGCAGCTGGCAAGTAAACTAAACCTATCACTAGCAATCACCATCACCTGCGTGCTAATGCACTACCATCAAACAGCTATGTTGATGATAGCTGTCTCCCTTTCAGGCTTTCACCATCTTCAAATCATTATGTGTACATTAAAATTAATCACAGACACATCAACACATCAATTTGCAACTAACACAAAAGAATGTGTCAGTGAAGCAGCACAGTGTCTGGGTAAAAGCAGTTGGTAAACCAAAAGTGGTGTAAACAAAAGCTGGCTCCATTTTTGGTTTGCTGGACTAGAAGCACACACACTGGGTCACCGCTTCCTTGCCACACTGATGTAGAGAACTGAGGTGGTGGGACAGGGAGGTGAGAGACACACATAGGCAGCAGATCTAGAGCCGCATGCGTGGCTCTATCAAAGGTGGGCTGATCAAATCATTTAAAAATTGTGAAGGAAAGATCAGCTGTGTCCACTGTAGATTGTGCAGCATCACACTTCGCATTCAGAATAATAAGCACTTCACATGTATATACGGCACACATGCTTTTCTCTATGGAGTTAGTACAATACAACACAACACGACACAACACAACACAATACGACACAACACAACACAATACGACACAACACAATACGACACAATACAGTACAATACAAGTACAAGACATTACATTACAATACTATACAACAACCAAATTTCTGTCAATGTTTCATTAATGATGAGTTTACGTAGCTCGATGTTCACAAAACTCACCGTTGTTTCCCCGTATGAAGGCGTCACCGTACTTGGTCTTCAGCTGTGGGCAGTGAAGGAGACAGCTTAATCTTGTCCAGGTTTCACACCACCACCCAGACTTCCCACCACAGCACCAATGTAAACAACATTCATGTCAGCACACACAAGTTGACCACAAGATTGATGGACAGCAATCAGTGGTAACTGTCGACCAGATTAACGTAACAGAAGCTCATCGGTACAGGGCGTCATGACCACCCCCACGTCAGCCCCTTCGTCAGCTACTAAAGCTGATTGCTACCGTTTGTACAAGGTAGTGAGCCTCTACTCCGTTAATCTGTTATATTACATTACAGTAGTCATGTATATCGCAACTTGCACTGTACATTATACGTGGATATATGCATTATGAAGATAGCTACTGCTGAAATACTCTGGCAATGGTGGATAAAAGAATGGTAATCCTTGTCAGTGTTCTGACCAGAATTTTGAAATAGGGGGGTGCAGGTGGGTGGAGTCTAAAAAACTAGTATCAAATCCAGCCCCCATCGTCCGCGAGCGTCACTATTGTGTAATTGATTGCTGTGTACTTGCATGCGTGTAACTGTTTGGTAATAACTGTTGAATACAGATTGGCTTCGCATGCCATGACTCTTCTTATGGGGGGTGCAGCAGCCTCTGAAACACTGATAGGGGGTGGAGTATATTTGCACAATAGCGGGTGCAGCACCCCCCAAGAACAGCCTAGACAGAACACCGATCCATGTAGTTTTCTGTGACATGCAACAAGTCAAGGTGCTCAAGGAGATTACACAAGTAATCTGAATTAGGCACGTAGACCTGTAGCATAGCAAAGAAGCCAAAGGGAATGATATTCCGCCACACATACGTGCACCACTTGAAGGGAAGCATATCCTCAGGGAGTCAGGTCAGGTGTATGTACACGCCATTAGCATGGCAAGTAGTCAAGTAGTCTCACACGCCAGACATTCCGGTTTTGGGGACAGGTGGAGGCGACTGTACAATGATAAGCTTGTGGAGAAATAAGGGCTGGCAGATGGGGCTACGTACGTACATAGAAAGTATGTGCTATGCGATGAGTGTCTTCAAATGGAAAACATGGCTACCGTAGCATCAGAATATATAAGGCAGCTATAGCTATCCATGAGTTGATGACGCTGCCACCTTGTTAAAACTGTCCATGGCCATTTCAATGCGCAGGACTCTAGAAAGTTTGGGTAGCTTGTTACCACAATACTTCTACATGTGTAACCATTGCTTGTAATTCCTTGAGACACAGGTATGGGAGCACCAACGGCACCAAATATACAGTATCATGCCCAACCCTAACCACAACCCGAATACTAGACCACACAGCTCATACAGTGTAATGCAATTCTTAGTCAGACCCACTGTACATGCCATTCCACTTGGCCATCTCTCCATCACCGCCTCACCTGCCCGTTGACATACTCCTCTGTCTGTTCGAGGGCTATATTCATGTATCCATCTAAGCACATAAGTACTCCTGTGTACAAGAGCACACAACACACACAGGCTACATCACATTATAGTCAGCATATGATATGTGTAGCCATGGTGATGAAGAATCACGCGTAGCCATGGCATCCTTCTGTTTGTGGAGTCGGGGAAGGATGACAATTCACCTCTGTAGTCCACTCCAGAGTTCAGCTTCACAACGACGGGTCGTCCAATGATCTGCTTCAGGAAATCGCTTGGTGTCTGCTTTTTGCTCATCTTCGTTCTGCTTACGTTTCTTCCACGTGGCTACAATTTTCACGGGGCGTGTGTTAATTAATCGCCAAACTTTTACGGGTTGGTTACCAACACAACAAAAATTTGGCCCGTCGCCAAAGCAAACACACGGGAAACAGACACGAGAGGAGGCGGCGCGGACAGCAGTCTTTGCGAATGACCCTAAAAGAACTTGTCAACCTAGCCCAAGACAGGCTAACACGAGGGGAGCTACAGGCTGCCTTGGAAAAGTTTCAGGCGGCAGTGGAGTTCTGCTCGGAGCATGCTGTGGGGTCGGACAAGCGGCTGCCTTGTCTTGCAAACACTGGCGCTTGTCTGGTCACGTTGGGGCGCTACGAGGAGAGCCTCAGCTACCTACAAGAAGCCCTGGGGCTTGTGGAAGCGGTGCACAGCATCAGAGAGCCGCGTTCAGAGAGCGATGGCCCAACGGTTCCACCTCTCAACCGCAGCCTCTCCCTAGACGGTATGCTGGCGAAGGGCGACATCACCTACAACATGGCAAACGCCCACATGGGCTTAGAGCGCTACCAAGAGGCCTCCACTGACGCCAAGGCCTCCATTGACTGCTACATGAAGGCGGGCGCGCAGGAGCACGCCGCTGAGACGTTTATCTCCCTCTCCCGCTGTGAGCGTCACCTCCAGCAGACTGAGGGGGAGATCCAGAGCTTGCAGAGCGCCCAACAACTCTACAGCGACCTTGCCTTCTCAGAGAAAGAAGGGGAAGTGATGGGGGAGCTTCTGCTTGCTTTGTGGGCGCATGAGCGAACAGAGGAGCTGGAACGGTGCATGGGTTCGGCCAAACTGTCCTGCATGAGGATGACACAGCCAACAGAGAAAGGTGCGTGCACTCATGAGTGACAAGATGTTGGACTGCTGGATCAGTGACCAACAGCCATTAACGTAGGAAAGGAGGGTCAGGTGCATTATCCGGACCAGGGTTAGGGTTCGGGTTCAGGTTTGGGTTTAGGCTTGGGTTTGGGTTTGGGTTTGGGTTTGGGTCTGGGATAACGTTGTGCGCATGGCATCATATATTATGCACCAAGTGCTGGTCTGGATAATGCACCTGATCTGCCAAGGACTCACTGCTGTGTGGCCTTCAGTGTCCCACTTGCACAGATGTGGAGCTGAAGTACATCTGTTTTGATTGTGGTCTCCTTTAGCCTTTTCGACGTGGGGGAGGGGGGACGGGGCAGAGCGATGATTAGTATGTACATTACCAAAAGAGAAGCCTGGTACTAGTGACTTCAAGAGGTTCCCAGTCAGTGCATGCCTGTACAGCATGCAGTAACTTCCACACACTTTGGAGATATGCCATCACAATGTTTGCACCACATCAGCCAAGCCCGTCCCTCAACTTGCCTTCGAATCACCAGTCTGTTCGCTCCTTTGTATGTTGTGGAGTCTTTTAGCTTAGTACTGCATATATTCACATAGCCTGTGTATATGTTCTTCAGGACACCTGTTGATGAAGATGGGTCTTGTGAAGGCCTCACAGGGAGAGTTTCCCGAAGCTCTGGAACACCTCCACGCTGCTCTTCCTCTTGTGCGGAGGGGTACGGAGAAAGCTGGTGGAGCAGAGGACGATTCTGTGTACTACGAAGCCTCCATTTTGCAGAACATTGGGGCCATTTTCAACGAGATGCACAACTACAGTGATGCTGTTGCCTTCCACCAGGAGGCCGCCAAGCTGCACAGTGAGTGGTTACGTACGTACATACATATGTACAGACTTCTAAATTTGCAATTGATTAATTAAAGGTTGTTATATATTGCACCTTTAGCTGAGATACGTACACCAACAGACGTCTGAATGTGTATATGTATGTATGTATGTATGTATGTATGTATGTATGTATGTATGTATGTATGTATGTATGTATGTATGTATGTACGTATGTACGTATGTATGTATGTATGTATGTAATTATATAAGTAGTTGACAAAGACCTTCTGGTCGAAAAGTCCTGCTATGTATTTAATGATAGTTGTATATTGCTCAACAACTAAAATTAGTATAACTTGTCCATGATACTTTGAAGATGAAGAAAGTTGAAGATGTAGAACATTGAGTAATGAGATGTACAGCATAGAAGACCCTCAGAGAGCCATTGCTAGCAAGAAGAAGCTCCAGGAAGGTGGTCATGACAATTGGGCTGCCTTCTTATCGTCCCATGCATGTAGAAACTGTAAAGTGTTGTATGATCTCTGATATGCGGTGTGCAAGGTTAACTGACACATTATTGTACAAGCATGAACCTTTAATATTAACATCTGACTTGGTATATTTATGTGCTTCTATCTCTGCTTCTGTGTTATGTTAACGTGTGTTGGTGCTATGTACGATGGACCAATCCTGGTCCTAGTGCCTCAGGCGGGGTGCATTAAATTGAATATGCATATATACTGTATTTTTTTAATTGTTAAATATGGTGCCATTTACTCTCTCCCTCCCCCCCCCCCCCCTCCATCCTTCTTCAGGACAATATGGCTCAGGGAGGGCTGAGGCAAAGTGCCACTGCAATCAAGCAGTGGCTGAGACAAGACTGGGACAGTGGGAAGGAGCAGAGAAGTGCTTTCAGCTGGCGCTGGAGAAGGGGAAGGAGGAAAAAGACCTGTTCGTCCAGTTTCAGGCGCATGAGGGTCTTGGGTCTGTGTGCTATCAACTTGAGCGGCATGATGTAGCCAAGGACAACTTTGAACAAGCCATCAAGTGTCTGGAGATAATTGGTGGCAATATTGGTCTTGTGAGGGAGAGAGTGCTGGAGAAGTTGGCTGATGTCATTGAGGCACTCATTCTTGCCAAGGAGAAGCAGTTTGGGACCAACACTGCAGATGACGGGAATAGCATTGATGGCCTCCCTGACAATACTCCAACATGGTTCACTGCCAGGAAGCTGCCTCCACTGTCCCTCCATGCACCTCTGATCACCTCCACCCCAATGGTGAGGGGACGAGCAGCTCGAACCTTCACTCTGCCCCCTCTGAACCTTGACTGCCTTCCAGAAAATGACGGCGATGATGTCATTGATGGTTTGGGGAACCCCCATCTTGTTCCCATCAATGAGGATGCTCCTCTTCAGGAAATGAAACTGAACTTTACAGCCAAGAGTGCTATGCACGAAGTAATGGTGTATGATCCAAAGAATAGGACTCTTGCCTCTGAAGATGAACTGGGGAAGACATTCAAATCATTGTCAGAGTTTCTAACCTCTCCTACACTGGAGAAGATGAAAAGCAGCAAGAAGCCAGCTCGAACTGTAGCGCCTCTCACCCCTGCTGTGGGTGATCCTGTTCGCCCAGCGTCCAGACCTGGAGGAGACTCAGACTTGCAGAGAGCATACCTGAACACCTATGAAGAAGATAGTGACCGTAGTTTGTCTGTCACTCCAGACAGCTTCACTGAGGAGTTTGCGGGTGATGATGAGTTGGCAGCGGAAGGTGGCACTTCTCTTGAAGGTACGATGCTCACTGCGAATACAAGCAGCACAGCTGGTGCACTTATGCAGCACCGGGTTGAAGAAGGCTCTCTTGCAATAGGACCAAATGCTAGGGAGCATTTCATGGCCTTGCAGCCTACAAGAAGGAGCAAGAAGCATAGGAAGAGAGAGCCAATTCGGCTCAAGAGTTCAGTTGGAGAGGATGAACCAGATGTAGGAAGTGCGCAGAATGGGGACACAACTAACAATCGAACACACTCTAAAGTATGCACCATACTGTAAGCATGAATTAGCTGTGGGTCCGCCCCCGTGTTATTTTTACATACTGAATTAAAACTAGTTTACACATGATGTTAGCCGTATAAATAGGGCTATAGTGCATGAAAATGGCGACCTAAGTGGCGTGCAAAATGGCGGGCTTTTATCGCGACTACGATGCACAGCAGAGCCAGTCGACATCAGAACGTCACTTCAAGAGTCCCATAAAGTCTGGTAGAGGGCGTCCTGGATTTGGTCGGCATGGGTCTGAGCGATACGCGGGACTGGGCCTTAGCGATGAAGGCCAAGAACAGGTGGAGCAACTGTACGACTCTGTGATTCGTTTTCGAGGCAGCCATCAGCTTCCTGAAGCCAGCCAGCTCTTTATCTCCCGTCCAAAGGAAGAGCCGCACCTGAAGAAGCTGAAAGATGAGCTAACCTCCTCTTTGCAACACGGACAGCAGTTCGACCAGCATCTCTGGGACAGGCACGTGCACTTCATGCACAAAGGAGGCTTGGTCCTTTCTAAAATGCGCGCCGAATTTGAACTGGAACTGTGCACATCTCATTGGCTGGACCTGCAGCTGATTCTATGGACGTTCTCTGTGATCCCAGCCGAATGCAGCAAGCTTCGCTCCATCCACTTGTATGACACTGCGGGGGCTCAGACAGCTAGCTTAAATCACTACCTTCGCTCACACCGTCCCGACTGTGATTGGGCGTGGAGGGGGATGAGCTGGAACCCCTACTTTGAGGGCCACGAGAATGAGCACCTCTTGCTGACAGACCGGTTCATGTACGAGACAAACGAGATGTGGTACTTTGGAGGAGACAACACAGGGGACATCAGGAAGGAGGGGAACAGGGAGGGGGTCAAGGACTTTGCAGAGGCACTTGTTGAAGTGAATTTGGTGAGTTGGGAGGGGCTGAAGAGTGCTATGTGTCAGGATTTGACAGCATCCAAGGTGCACTGTAGTGTGGTGTGGCTTTGGAATCAGTGATTGACCACATGTATGTGTGCAGTATCAAGTGAGGTGAATATACGAGTGTGCAGTATGAAGTGAGGTGAACTATACGAGTGTGCAGTATGAAGTGAGGTGAACTATACGAGTGTGCAGTATGAAGTGAGGTGACAAATACGAGTGTGCAGTATGAAGTGAGGTGAACAATATTAATAGCATATCTGTAGTTTCCTATAAGTGAGTTCCTATGGTTGTGCAATCACCATGCTGTACTATGTAAGAGATATTGGTTAGTTGGTTGTCTGGACATTAGACTTGGTACACATACATACTTATTCCCTTTGAAGTTGTCTTGTTGAATTCCTACTCTCCAGATTACTGCTCTTGGGGAAATCCCTGACTCAGTGCGCTGGTTGCCAAGTAGCGATGCTCAGGTTTCTGCTAGTAGAGCCCAGCTGCTCTTAGCTGAAGTGACAGTAGCCCTGGAACTCTTATCTGCAGGGGGTGGGCTTGTATTGCTAGTGGATGACTTCACTAGCAGCCACAGCCTACAGCTGGCCTACCTCCTTGTCTGCTGCTTCCATGAGGTAGGTTCGAGGTCTTTAGTCACCTGGTTGAAGTGAGGTAGAGTCCCCTTCCTCCTGGGAAAAGCCCTTCCTGAAGCTCTAGTGCAGAAAGACATGCCTGTGTGTCCTTCTCTAGGCAGTGGCCTCTTAGGATTGGATAACCCTGTATACAAGTGTGCTTCAGGGTGTGATTTTTGCCTGTACACAGTGTCATGCTATTTCAAGTGGCCTAGTAGCCTACTCGCATAACTACGTACGCATACTACATCAGGAATCCTGTGAAACCTCTGGCTAGTGTGTACCAAGTGATAAAGACTATACCTTGCTCGTAGTAGTGTATGGTGCCATAACCCTTGTGTGTTGTGTGGTGTCCAAACACCTCACACACCCACATCCTCCCACACTACACCACACCTCCCACACACACTCCCACCTCTAACACAAGGCCTTGCCCGAATAGATCTTTGCCCTGTATCAGTTGCTGTGCCTGCTTTGTTGTTCTCCCTTCTCCTCTCCCTCCCCGCTGTTCAGGTCAGCATTTACAAGCCTGCAACTGCGTCCAGCTTTGACCAGCGGTTCTACTACATCTGTCTGTCCTACATTGGAGCAGATGCCCTTCCTCCCGGCTTCCTCAGGCGGCTCACCTCCCATTGCAGTAGGTTCAGACGGTACATGTGTACAAGATGCATACAGTCCAAGGGTGTCACTACCTCCCTCACGACTCTCTGCTCTACCCGTGGTGCAAGAGCTGATGGTTGGTATTTACTGTACATGCGCTGTTGGTAGTGTATGACGGTATACAGTGGCTTGCACTGGAGTGATGGTTTGGCTACATATATGTTCTGTCAACTGCAAGGACCCACAGAGCCTTCAGGCTCACACATGTAGCCTGGTGCCACACAGCCCAGTTGTACTAAGGGTTGGCTCGTGGGTATTGGCCTGGGTTTGGTCCTCTCACGAATTGCTCTGAACTTGAGATTTATTATGATATGGAAATGGCAATGCGCAAACCTGTCTAATTCTGCTATGTAAAATGCTCAATATCATTACTGAAAGTATTACATATCATGTATGTACGCACATGTGTGCATGACACTGTGAATACAAACTGTTTGTTCCTTTTGCTCATCTACCTGTGAAGTCAATCAGTTCCTCAGTTCCGCAGAAATTGCTGCCCCACTGTAGTGTTTCCTTGTGTCCTTTGCCGCAGGCTTGGTGAGTCCCTCGCGCTGTCTCTTCCCTCCACACACCATCTCTGAGTCCTTTGTCAAGCACTACCTAGAGAACATATCCAGCTTTGTGAAGACCCAGATAGCTGCTCTCAGGGAAGTAGCAGAGCTCTTTGACAGCATGCGACGCAGGGACAAGGAGCTGGTGAACATGGTAGGTGTGTGTGTGTGTGTGTGTGTGTGTGTGTGTGTGTGTGTGTGTGTGTGTGTGTGTGTGTGTGTGTGTGTGTGTGTGTGTGTGTGTGTGTGTGTGTGTGTGTGTGTGTGTGTGTGTGTGTGTGTGTGTGTGTGTGTGTGTGTGTGTGTGTGTGTGTGTGTGTGTGTGTGTGTGTGTGTGTGTGTGTGTGTGTGTGTGTGTGTGTGTGTGTGTGTGTGTATGTGTGTGTGTGTGTGTGTGTGCGTGCATATGTGTGTGCGTGTGTATGTGTGCGTGTGCATATGTGTGTGACGTGCGTGCGTGTGTGTGTCCTCAATAGTTAGAAGCTGCTGTGTGTCTGCGGGCACATGTGCATGTGTGTGTTCATGCGTATGATATGAGTGTGGGTGGGCAGGTGCATAAGATGCTGAGAGATGTACTCATATCACCTTTATGTAATACACATATCTGGAGTGATGTGATGTGACTTGATGATGTAGAACATCACTGTCCTTGTTCTCTTGTTGCAGGTCAAAACCCACGTTGTGGACAAATTCAAGACTTACTGCAAACTGAAGAAGATCACACAGGACAAGAGAGTCATCAAGCACATGTTCCTCGTCAGTGCACTCCACACAGCACCACACCAGACTATGGTCTGTGGTGTGGTGACTCCAGCATCAATGTCTTATATATCTGCTGCACAGTAGATTGTGTAATCATTTACTGAGTGTTGCAAAAGACACAACAGTCAAAGATGGCTGGCTGCCTCACTCCTACTTTTAATTAATTAACTGGATCCAACGATTAATGCTGCAGTTGATTCCATCAATCAGTTTATGATGTGGGAAGCTATGTACTTACCGCCTTCCATAAGCTGTTGGCAGCCAACATCTTCTGGTGGGCATGGCTGTGGACGGCTATTGCGTATGAAACTAAAGACACTGCAATGTGTATAAGTATGTATTAATGGCGAACACTAACTGTGGATGACCAGTAGTGCAATGTACGTATATGTAGATGTTCATGTTGTACGTACATATGTACGTATGTGTGACTGTTGCTCCAATCACACCCAGGAGCAGTGTGAGGACTCAGCTCTACTCCTCTGCTGCACACTTTACCCCTTTACTGCACTGTAGGATGGCAGTCCTTCGCACATGAGTATTGCCAGGATGCTGGTGCCTCGTGACCCTGAGGTCACTGTCCGAGCTCCTGACGCTATTGTTGCATCACTGGAGGAGCAGGTGAAGAGATGGAACACTCCAGAGGATCAAGAAGACGACTACTACACTGCCGTGGCCAAGAAGGCCAGAGTGGAGGACAAGAGAAGTGAGTGGTGATGGGTGGGCGAACGTCAAACATGAATTGAAAGTTTCTTGGCAAGGGTGACCTGATAGTATAGAGATTCTTTGCCACGTTGAAAATGGACGAGGGAGGAATTTTAAGGGAAGATTTGTTTTATAGTAACAACTGAAGAAGGCCCTATTGGGGCTGAAACGTCTTATTGTCAAAACAAAGAACTTTGTACCACATGGATTACGCTTAAAATTCCACCCTTTGTCCATTGTGTGAACTGATTATGCAGGTCAGCATGTCTAGCCACCTTGGCATTAACAAAGCTGTGTAGGTTTCATGGAAGGTATTGGTAATGATAGACGCTTGCACAGGGTCAATCTGATTGTATACCATGATGTGCTTTGTCCTTTTGCACTGTGCCTTGCTCCGAAGGTTTCAGCCCTGTGGTTCGCAAGTTTGTTACAAGTCAGACATTTTGGGAGGGCACAGTCAACATGGCTGGCCCACCTGTGGACATTGATCCCGAGTCAATAAAGTGGCTGCAGGTGTGAGGGTGTGGTGAGGGGATGTGAGACTGAGTGAGGGTGAGGGTGTGGTTATACTTAGGTGTGCGCAGGGTGGGAGTGAGGAGGTGCTCAGGGCGAGGACCAGGAGTGTGTGCGATACCATCCATTGAAAGAATGTTCTGTAATGGAAATTTTGGTCCAGTAAAATTGGTACAGGGAAAATAGTCTGCCCTGACAATGTTTCTGAGAGAATAACGAAAAGGGACGTGTGTGGCTGTCTGTGTGTAATGACATGAAGGTCACAGACACCTTGGTCCCAACAATGTTCGCTGTAGAAAGCTTCCATTGTATGTAGCACTGGTAAGACATGCCCCTCACCCCTGCATCCCCTCTCCTACCAGGGCCCTGTTCGTCCACTGGAGACAGTGTCCACCAAGCAGGGAGCCCATGTACAAGAGGTGGCCACCTCTCCCTTCTGTCCCGGCAACCTAGCCTGGCGGATGTTCAGTGCATTGCAGGCCTCCTTCTTTGAGGACCCGGAGAGGGGGAGGAAGCTGAGGGAGCTGGAGGCACACTTCAGTGCAGCACACTGGTTTGGGGACCCAAGAACTGGCAGTGAGTTGATGCAGCTAACTGCACCATTTGTTTGTATTGCATTGCATTGCATTGCATTGCATTGTGTTGCATTGTATTGCATTATATTGCGTTGGATGTTCAGATAGTTGAAAAGGAGAGTATAATAAGCCAGGTAACCAGCCAGTGTCATCAAGTGAACTGACATAGTGCCAATGTAGCGGACCATGCCGCTCATTGGATGTTGAATCATTGGGCTTCCAACCAGCACGCATTACATATGTGTGTGTTCTTAGCCAGCACACAATATTTATGCACATAATGTTCAATTTTGTTGCTAATGTGTGCTCATATGTAGCACACAACATGCAGGATTATAATTTGCTTTGCTTATCTGAGCTCTTTTCAGCTTTCTGTCCGCGTCTTGCCCCAACAGTAGTGAAGGGGACCTTATTCTATCCCCTATAGCAGTTAGTTGGTATACAGTGAACTTCTTTAATCCCTTAATATACTCAAACTTTTGATCACTATACTCTCCTCTACTTGCAGGTAAAATTGGCAGCCATTTTCTTGGCCCTGAGGGTCTTCTCCTGTCCAGTCTAGACCTGCTAGCAGACGTGGTATCTCCTCTGCTGACACAGTCAGCCTACGGCACTGACCCACTGGAGTTCCTGGACCTCTCAGGGGCACCCAGCGGATTCTCCAAGTACATCTGCTTCCGAACACAGGACTCAGCCAAGGTGGATACTGCCTCTGTGCTTGCACTACAGTAGCTCAGGTCCTGTATACTTGCAGTATATCATGTTTATGTGCAATTGGCTGGTGACAGCTGGCACAATGTGTGTTATGTATGTGGCTTACCTTGCACGTGTTTGGTACACTGTGTGCTATTAGCATGACAGGTGCTATACTCTGTGTACTGGGTTCTCTATTATACCAATCATTGTATAGTGTGCCAGACCGCAACCAAGTCAGTCTCCATGCATCAAGTACATACCGACTTGTATTGTCTCAACTTCTTCATCTCTTCTCTGTTTGCGCTGGTGTACAGGGATGGGGAGTGGTTCGCTCAGAGTGTCCTGTGCGGCAACGTGACCCAGAGATGGAACTGTACAACTCGTGGCTGACGTTCACGGTCATCGGCCCACCTCATGGGATGGATGTTACTGAGAATGCTAACATTGCAAGGTGAGACGACTGTGAGTGCTGCCACAGTGGTCTTATACAATCACGCAATCGCTTCCCGAACCATGGGCAGTCTTGCTTAGGTTATAGTCACATGACATAGTACAAACTCACCTGTATGCTACATACGTATGTAGGTAAGGGCAGCCCGCATTTCGGGAGGTGATTACAAGATGTTTTGAAACTGCTGCAGCCTTAACTATAGGGAGCACATGGAGGGTGTGAGGTGTATGAAATTCAATTGTGTATTTGTATTTCTCTCAAATTAGCATCTGTGACCAACTGAAGAGGGAGTGTCCTGATGGTATTAAGTTAATTATAGGGGATGCCCTGTGTGGGAGTGGCCAAAGCCTGCCTCCGTCCAGAGTGGAGATTCACTCCAAAGCTTACCTCTTGTCCATGTGCCAGATAGCACTTCAAGTCTTGGCCAAAGGTGGCACGTTTGTCTGTCGAGTAGCAGATATCCACACACGCTTCTCTGCTGGGCTGCTGTTCCTTCTATACCGGTCCTTCAAACAGGTAAGGAAGTACTTAATGTAGACCATTTGCATGGAATGGGACATATGATATGACTATTTTTTTGAAATCTGCTAATTAAAATGTTGCCTGTTTCTTTAGTAGTAAAAATTTGTATCAAAGCTGCATTTGTTCAAATTGTACAATTGTAATTGAATTGAGGGGTTGAAGTATTCTATATTGTGTTATGAACAGTGATTAACTTGTAACTATAAGATGCACGTACAAGGCTTTGTATTCTTCTTATGATTTTGAGATGTGACCCAAACTCATGAAAGTCTATGCACGAATGAGTCATGAAAAAAATAAAAACTTCTCACTGTGTGACATGCATACTGCAGACCCCAGTACCTGTACTCAGTAATTGCACAGATTGCACAGTCATTCTTTCTGGCTGGCGTGTGATTTGTTTAATTATATTTTCTACGTACAGTATTCCATATAATAATTATTGTGAATGTTTATTGGATTGTTGTTTTACTTAAACACTGCTTGCGGGCTGTCAACCTACTGCTGCAATCCCTTCACTGTAGATTGCAGTCGTTAAGTCCTTCATGTCTGCCCCAAGCACAGCAGAACAGTTCATTATTGCCAAAGGATTTCAGGGCATCAAGTCAGCTGTTACTGCTGTGAGTGGTGTCACCGTGTACTGGGTTCAGCCACTTTGGAAGAGGCACCGGAATTGTGGGTGTACAGTTACAATATAGTTAAAAGGGTATTATTTAATTCACTTCAAAACGGTATAATTAATTTCACATGTCATTCATGTGTGGAAGGTGATTCTGTATGTACTCGTGTGCTCTTTCGTAGGTTCTGGAGATAAGCAACAGTGACATTCATGAGCTGCAGGCAGCTGGTAGCACACAGGACCTCCTGGAGATAGTGCCCATGAGATTTCTGTTTGGTGAGACAGAAGTGCACACACACAGAGAGAGAGCTCAGGGCTGTACATATTTCTACCTTCAGTCCAGAATGGTACGAAGTTGTGTCTGTATAGCTCTGTCGCCGTTGAACCACCACTCTACTGGAAGGCCTTTTCAGAGAATGCCACTACTTATCAGTATAGTATTTTGCAGACAGTGTCTAGAAGTTACCAAGCAATCACCTTTTTTGATTAATCAGCGGCTTACAAGGCTGGTGATAGTGTTAAATCGTTGTTTCATTCAGAAGCAGAAGAAAGTTAGTTTATACATTGTGGGTTGTGGGACTGATGGTGTGACTGCACATACTTTAGCTGCACAGGCAACAAATGTTGTAGTCTAGTAAACGATTCACTCACTGCTATTCTTGCTATTTCAAACCTTGTTAAGTGTACACACACCCCAACACACAGATGTCATAAGTTGTAAGTTGCTTTTTACATGCTCAATGCGTTGCAGAGGAGAACTTCTTCCAGTATTTGTATCACATCAATCAGATGATGGCCAGGAGGAGGCTGGCTGTTGTGTCAGCTCTGGAGCATTACCTGAACAATCCAGAGGTGTGTGTGTGAGTGTATGTGCGTACGTGTGTGTGCGTGTGTGTGTACGTGTGTGTGTGTGTGTGTGTGTGTGTGTGTGTGTGTGTGTGTGTGTGTGTGTGTGTGTGTGTGTGTGTGTGTGTGTGTGTGTGTGTGTGTGTGTGTGTGTGTGTGTGTGTGTGTGTGTGTGTGTGTGTGTGTGTGTGTGTGTGTGTGTGTGTGTGTGTGTGTGTGTGTGTGTGTGTGTGTGTGTGTGTGTGTGTGTGTGTGTGTGTGTGTGTGTGTGTGTGTGTGTGTGTGTGTGTGTGTGTGTGTGTGTGTGTGTGTGTGTGTGTGTGTGTGTGTGTGTGTGTGTGTGTGTGTGTGTGTGTGTGTGTGTGTGTGTGTGTGTGTGTGTGTGTGTGTGTGTGTGTGTGTGTGTGTGTGTGTGTGTGTGTGTGTGTGTGTGTGTGTGTGTGTGTGTGTGTGTGTGTGTGTGTGTGTGTGTGTGTGTGTGTGTGTGTGTGTGTGTGTGTGTGTGTGTGTGTGTGTGTGTGTGTGTGTGTGTGTGTGTGTGTGTGTGTGTGTGTGTGTGTGTGTGTGTGTGTGTGTGTGTGTGTGTGTGTGACAAGACCATTGAAACCATAGAGGCAAAGTGAAGGGCGTTTCTGACATGGCAAGAGCAGCAACAAGATGCAAGGAGGCAGAAGGAGTACAGGGACCTGTGTAAGAGAGTGAGAAGAACAATGAAAGAGGACAAAGAGAAATGGCTGGATGGGGTGATGAAGGAACTGGAAGACGACACTAAACGAGGCTTGCACAGAAGCCCTACAGAAGAGTGAGGAGAAGCTAGAGCGGTGGAAGCAACACTTTAAGAAGGTATTGAGTGTGCAGAATGAAGTAGAAGTGAATGTGCTGGAGGACCTTGAAGATCACTCAGAGGCAGACACGCCCCAACTGACCAGAGAAGAAGTTGAGCAGGCACTTGAGGAAGTGGACTCCTTCTCTTACTGGGAAGTGAGGTAGAGCAGACGAGTAGGGCGGAGAAAGATGTGAAGATCAAAATTGAGAGAGCAGCCACCATCCATCAAATGTGGAGAAGGAAGGTGTTCAGGAGTCGAAACCTCAGCAGAAGAACCAAAGTGCAGGTCTTCGGGCAATGGTCATGTTGTTGCTCCTCTATGGGGCGGAGTCCTGGTCGGTAACCCAGCAAGACATCAGGAGACTGAAGACGTTCCAAATGAGATGCCTCCGGGACATTGTAGGTGTGACTCTGTGGGATATGCGGTGCAATGTTGAAGGAGACTGGAGAGCTACCAATCACAGAGCAGCTGAGACTGAAGAGGCTCCAGTGGTTCGGACACCTGCAGAGGATGACAGACCATTGGCCACAGAAGCAACTTCTACGGTGCAGAGTGAGAGGACAGAAGAGGAGGCCAGGAGGGTCTTGCTTGTGGTGGGCGGATGTCATCAGCAGAGACCTGACTGAGATCTAAGAATGACAAGAAGTGGTGACAGACAGAAGTGCATGGTGGAAATGCTATCCACCAGCCCAGGTCAACCCAATCCTAATTTTGTGACGAAGCGTAGAGAAAGGACAAGACGTAAAGAAGAAGTGTGAATGTGTGTGTGTGTGTGTGTGTGTGTCTGTGTGTGTGTGTCCCCTCTGTATCAGTTTATCTCATGCTTGATTCCTCTGTCCCTGCCCAGGACATGCCCAGTACTGAAACAATTGATGAATATCGTCCTGGTGTACTGGAGGTGTTGGGAATCACTGAAATGGCATCATCTGCATGATGGTGCCTTGCTTGCCTTGCTGTGGACAATTGTCTGATACGTTCACCCACATATGTAGCTTATTAATGTGCAATGCACACTGGCACAGTGTGATGAATGCCAGTCATTACCCTATATTCTGCACTCTCCTCTGTGCCTGCTTTACATACTGCATGCGTACAGATTTTGCGGGACGTATATTTCTGTAGGTAAGTTTTTTTATTTGCGATTTTATTTTTGCAAAGCCCTACTTTGCATGAAGATTTTGCTAACCATGTGGGTTACCATTGTAGCAATAACACAGCAGCTGGATAAGTATGGAATTCCAAGTGTAACAAAAAGCATTCGCGCAACAGAAGTACGTGTGCATTCACCAAGTGATCCATCTCACTACTGTCACTTTGGAGAAACACTGTACTGACGCCGTCATGAGTTGTAGACATGTCTGACATAGGTATGTCATAGCCGCGCACGTTCATGGCTATCATGTGCACAAGCAAGTCTAGTCAACTTTGGTAGGAAACATTCAGTAGCAGTCCCACAAAGACAGTAGTCTTGGATGGCCAGACTGCTTCCTCCCCTCCACTTCTTCTTGGTGGCTCCTCTTGTGCAATACGAAAATAGAGACAGGACGGCTACGTGAGACTAGAAAGACAGTCTCACTGTTGGCCACGGTTCGTGAAGCATTTCTAGAAATTGTGTTTTTATTTTTGCGAAACTGCACTAATTTGCAAAATTCACGAAATTATGTCCCGCGAGCATTTGTATGCACACAGTCTTTTTATTGGGTATGGCTAGTCTGGCTTGCTAGACCATCCCACATTTTGCACCTGGTATAGCATTACGCTACGCTCTGGCTCCTGGTGCAGTCAGTGATAGAATGGCTTCTAAGCCAACACGGAGGTACTCCAAAACATGCTCAAACACCTTGCCCTGGGGTCGATGAAGAACACACCTCCTTTCTTCTTCCATCTGGTGGACCCTTTGGGTGCTCATGCAGGACTGTCTAGCAAGCCAGACAGGTATGGTGTGCTCTAGTACATTGACTATGCAGCATAATTATACAGTAATTGCACTTCTTGTGTTGTGTGCATGGTAATACAATCATAGTATTACACATTATTATATTGTGCAACTGTGTGCAATATGTTATTTTAATGCCTATAGTATATAATTATACAATTTGGTATACTTATAATTATATGCACAGTAGGTATAATGTTAATGTTATTCATTGTATTCATTGCTTGGGATTCTAAGAAAGCCACCTAGTCACACCACAGCTGTAACTTTACCAAATATGGCATGCACTCAATGGTAAGGAGGGATAAATCAGTTTCTTGGAACGTTCCCTTGTTGGCCGCCCTGGGTGTAACCAAAGCGGCACACAGTAGGTGAAGGGAAGCAAAGGAGGATTGAGTGTCTTGTAACATGAGCTATATTGTTGACATGGCCACTGAAGCTTCCGAAATGGCCCACTCCAACATCACAGAAGCCTCTGAGAAACTTAAAACCGAAGCTAAGAAGATTCAACAGAAAAGGGATAAGCTTGAAAAAGAAAAGAAGCAATGGGAGGACAACAAGAAGATGCTTGAAGAGAAATCTGCCTTTGGTCCCCATGTGACCTTGGATGTGGGAGGAACTAGATACAAGGTCTCGAGGGCCACCCTGACACGCAAGGTTCCCCGTTCTCACATGTTATCCTGCATGTTCAGTGGCCTTTATCCACCAGATGAGAAGGAGGAAGGAGGTGTATTCTTCATTGACCGCAATGGCAAAGTGTTTGAGCATGTTTTGGAGTACCTCCGTGTTGGCTCAGCAGCCATCCTGCCACTTAGACTGCACCAGGAGCCACAGCGTAGCATAATGCTATACCAAGTGCATGAGGAGGCAAAGTACTTCCAAATACCTGAACTCATGAATGATGTCCGCCTGATTGCAGGATGCGATTGTATCACCAACTTGCAGCAATTGCTAGTGCCAACTGCTTCCTTTGGCCGTGCCAATGCATACACGCCTTACAATGGGTCACATAAGTGGAAGCTTGATCATGGTCCAAATAAGAATGAAGAAATCACTACCACATGCATCTACCAACTCAATTATGCCTATCAAAGAGTGAGGACAGCTTTAGGAGTAGGACACAACCAAGTATACTTCACTGATGGCGGCCGTTTGTGTTTCTGTGATCTGAGCGGTGTCACATTCAACCAATGCAACTTTGGCCCCAAGTTTGACTTCACTGGCTCCATCATGTGCGGAGTAAAGTTTGAGCGCTGTACTGGCCTAGTTGAGAATAAAGTCCGCTTCTCTGAAAAGCAGTTGATGGAGTCAGACATGGACGAAGAATTGGTTGCTGCTTTGAGAAAAGCTGGGTGCACTTATGATGAGAACAAGGAAATTGTCACAGAGTAGTGTATGAAAGATACCCTAACATACTATGAAACAAACAGGTTTAATAGGTTGAATAGAGTGATAAGAGATTAGTATGTACGTATATATGAGTGTGTTGAAATCACATGCACCTATGCATGTATGTAGTTTCCTGTCAGTAGTGGTTTTGAGAGCTAGTAGACTTATAGATTGATCGAGGTTGCATTATTCTAGCTGTGTGTAAGCTATTTTACTCATTTCTTTATTCTTATTAACCGAATCTGACAATTAATTAGTCAATTAGCTCGATTAGTTGTAGTATGCACACATAATAGCTATTGACTAACAAGACAGTCTTATAATCAAAATACACACCCTCCTATATTTTATACGTGAAGGCATGCTCTGTTAGCTGAAGTAATGCTTATCTAGCACAATGTCACTGCATGCTTGTAGATGAATATGGCGTATTATATGCAGTTCATTTGCAAGAAGCCGAGTAGCTGTAGCCAGCTAGCTATATAGCTATATATTTTGTTCCGATTGCAACAAAAGATTTTGCTAGATCTTGAGTAGTCTGTAGAGCTGTAGCTATATCACACCATATGCCCTGAGTTGCCAAAGCAGCTACGCAGTATAGGTGCAATTCGTTCCACCTGTGCGAAAAAACACTTGGCTTCCTACGTAATACGTAATTTGTATGTAATACACCTAATAATACAATAGAATTTTGTCATGTACCACGACAAACATATGGTACCGAAGCAACATGACGAAGGTACAACAACTTGTGCCCATGAGGACACGGCGTAAAGAAGTGTGTATATATGTGTGTGTGTGTGTGTGTGTCCCCTCTGTATCGGTTCATCTCATGCTTGATCCCTCTGTCCCCGCCCAGGACATGCCCAGTACTGAAACAATTGATGAATATCGTCCTGGTGTACTGGAGGTGTTGGGAATCACTGAAATGGCATCATCTGCATGATGGTGCCTTGCTTGCCTTGCTGTGGACAATTGCCTGATACGTTCACCCACATAGCTTATTAATGTGCAATACACACTGGCACAGTGCGATGAATGCCAGTCTTTACCCTATATTCTGCACTCTCCTCTGTGCCTGCTTTACAGTACATACTGCATGCGTACAGATTTTTGCGGGACGTATATTTCTGTAGGTAAGTTTTTTTTATTTGCGATTTTATTTTTGCAAAGCCCTACTTTGCATGAAGATTTTGCTAACCATGTGGGTTACCATTGTAGCAATAACACAGCAGCTGGATAAGTATGGAATTCCAAGTGTGACAAAAAGCATTCGCGCAACAGAAGTACGTGTGCATTCACCAAGTGATCCGTCTCACTACTGTCACTTTGGAGAAACACTATACTGACGCCGTCATGAGTTGTAGACATGTCTGACATACGTAGGTATGTCATAGCCGCGCGAGTTCATGGCTATCATGTGCACAAGCAAGTATAGTCAACTTTGGTAGGAGACATTCAGTAGCAGTCCCACAAACAGTAGTCTTGGATGGCCAGACTGCTTCCTCCCCTCCACTTCTTCTTGGTGGCTCCTCTTGTGCAATACGAAAATAGAGACAGGACGGCTACGTGAGACTAGAAAGACAGTCTCACTGTTGGCCACGGTTCGTGAAGCATTTCTAGAAATTGTGTTTTTATTTTTGCGAAACTGCACTAATTTGCAAAATTCACGAAATTATGTCCCGCAAACATTTGTATACACAGTCTTTTTATTGGGTATGGCTAGTCTGGCTTCTCCTCATGCACCTGGTATAGCATTACGCTACGCTCTGGCTCCTGGTGCAGTCAGTGATAGAATGGCTTCTGAGCCAACACGGAGGTACTCCAAAACATGCTCAAACACCTTGCCCTGGGGTCGATGAAGAACACACCTCCTTTCTTCTTCCATCTGGTGGACCCTTTGGGTGCTCATGCAGGACTGTCTAGCAAGCCAGGCAGGTATGGTGTGCTCTAGTACATTGACTATGCAGCATAATTATACAGTAATTGCACTTCTTGTGTTGTGTGCATGGTAATACAATCATAGTATTACACATTATCAGAGAGTGCGGTAGCACTCTCTATGTAGGGATGGCACAGGGTGTTTCGTTTTCCCTATACATTGGTATAGGAGCGAAATTCGAAAATACGCAGAAAACCGGCGAAAGAAGGCTACGTACAGCTGAATATAGAACGGTCTTACTATAAACTGACCATAAAGGCAAGCGAACATATCCCGCTGAGAAATAACCGCGCTTCGAAAATCACGGTTTTCGTTTTCTTCTTCTTCTTCTTCTTCTTCTTCTTCTTCTTCTTCGCCAGCTGTAACTCAAGAACGAAGGGGGCTATTGGAGCGCTTTTAGGACGAAACTACTAGAAAGTTCCCGAACTGTATTCTTTGATAGAACTGGTAGTCAAAGCGATAATATTCAACATCAAGGTTTTCGTGGCTCACAGCGACAGAGCTATGCGAAATCCGCCATGTTCTAATGACGTCACCTATTTAAAAAATGGCCTCTGGGCAGCGCGCCGATGTTCGCGTTTGCTTGGTAAAGCGCAAGATTGGCATAAGGCTTACCAAGCGTGGTGCGCCATGGAATTCTTGTTGATATCGTCCAAGACTGATAAGGAAACGTTCGCAAGATGTCTCAGTATCAGTGGACACGGTAATTCATCTCGGTCCGGTAAACTTTATCCCCCCAGTTTTGTATCACAAGATGTTCACTGAAGCAAGTCAATTATAACTTATTAATAGCTAAAGCTGGCCGGGATATGATATACTAATGAGAGAAAGCTATAAGTTGACTTGCATAAAAAGTACAGAAACTAGAAAAGAATAAAAATTTTCTAGAAAAATAGTAAGAATGTAGGGATGGCACAAAAAGGACAGAAACAAGAGGGGATGTCGCGGTGAAGTAAGTGCTGTGTGCGGTTTCCACACAAGGCTCTATTGCACCATATCCCTACATCTGGCAGCATTCTGCATCATGTGCTACTCCCTGTATGACCACATTAAATTAGTATCAGCTGTTGCTCTTGGTCTGTAAAGTGGGAGCAACTAAATTCCTTTAACTATGTATATACTTGAGTCTAGATCTGTTCTTGCCAATTATTTTACATATTCCTTTCGATGCACTCAATCCATTTCGACACTACTTACTGATTAGCTACATGCTGCTGCCAGATGTAGGGATATGGTGCAATAGAGCCTTGTGTGGAAACCGCACACAGCACTTACTTCACCGCGACATCCCCTCTTGTTTCTGTCCTTTTTGTGCCATCCCTACATTCTTACTATTTTTCTAGAAAATTTTTATTCTTTTCTATTATATTGTGCAACTGTGTGCAATATGTTATTTTAATGCCTATAGTATATATACAATTTGGTATACTTATAATTATTATGCACAGTAAGTATAATGTTAATGTTATTCATTGTATTCATTGCTTGGGATTCTAAGAAAGCCACATAGTCACACCACAGCTGTAACTTTACCAAATATGGCATGCACTCAATGGTAAGGAGGGATAAATCAGTTTCTTGGAACGTTCCCTTGTTGGCCGCCCTGGGTGTAACCAAAGCGGCACACAGTAGGTGAAGGGAAGCAAAAAGGAGGATTGAGTGTCTTGTAACATGAGCTATATTGTTGACATGGCCACTGAAGCTTCCGAAATGGCCCACTCCAACATCACAGAAGCCTCTGAGAAACTTAAAACCGAAGCTAAGAAGATTCAACAGAAAAGGGATAAGCTTGAAAAAGAAAAGAAGCAATGGGAGGACAACAAGAAGATGCTTGAAGAGAAATCTGCCTTTGGTCCCAATGTGACCTTGGATGTGGGAGGAACTAGATACAAGGTCTCGAGGGCCACCCTGACACGCAAGGTTCCCCGTTCTCACATGTTATCCTGCATGTTCAGTGGCCTTTATCCACCAGATGAGAAGGAGGAAGGAGGTGTATTCTTCATTGACCGCAATGGCAAAGCATTCGCGCAACAGAAGTACGTGTGCATTCACCAAGTGATCCGTCTCACTACTGTCACTTTGGAGAAACACTATACTGACGCCGTCATGAGTTGTAGACATGTCTACGACTTTGACATAGGTATGTCATAGCCGCGCGAGTTCATGGCTATCATGTGCACAAGCAAGTCTAGTCAACTTTGGTAGGAGACATTCAGTAGCAGTCCCACAAACAGTAGTCTTGGATGGCCAGACTGCTTCCTCCCCTCCACTTCTTCTTGGTGGCGCCTCTTGTGCAATGCGAAAATAGAGGCAGGACGGCTACGTGAGACTAGAAAGACAGCCTCACTGTTGGCAACGTTTCGTGAAGCATTTCTAGAAATTGTGTTTTTATTTTTGCGAAACTGCACTAATTTGCGAAATGCACAAAATTTATGTCCCGCGAACATTTGTATGTACACAGTCTTTTTATTGGGTATGGCTAGTCTGGCTTGCTAGACCATCCCACATTCTGCCTCCTCATGCACCTGGTATAGCATTGTGCTACGCTCTGGCTCCTGGTGCAGTCAGTGATAGAATGGCTTCTGAGCCAACACGGAGGTACTCCAAAACATGCTCAAACACCTTGCCCTGGGGTCGATGAAGAACACACCTCCTTTCTCCTTCTCATCTGGTGGACCCTTTGGGTGCTCATGCAGGATGGTCTAGCAAGCCAGGCAGGTATGGTGTGCTCTAATACATTGACTATGCAGCATAATTATACAGTAATTTCACTGCTTGTGTTGTGTGTATGGTAATACAATCATAGTATTACACATTATTTATATTGTGCAACTGTATGCAATATGTTATTTTAATGCCTATAGTATATATACAATTTGGTATACTTATAATTATTATGCACAGTAGGTATAATGTTATTCATTGTATTCATTGCTTGGGATTCTAAGAAAGCCACCTAGTCACACCACAGCTGTAACTTTACCAAATATGGCATGCACTAAATGGTAATGGATAAATCAGTGTTCCCTTATTGGCCGCCCTGGGTGTAACCATAGCGGCACACAGTAGGTGAAGGGAAGCAAAGGAGGATTGAGTGTCTTGTAACATGAGCTATATTGTTGCCATGGCGACTGAAGCTTCCGAAATGGCCCACTCCAACATCACAGAAGCCTCTGAGAAACTTACAAACGAAGCTAAGAAGATTCAAAAGGAAAGGAACGAACTTGAAGAAGAAAAGGAACAATGGCAGGACAACAAGAAGATGCTTGAAAAGAAATCTGCCTTTGGTCCCAATGTGACCTTGGATGTGGGAGGAACTAGATACAAAAGGTCTCGAGGGCCACCCTGACACGCAATTTTCCCCGTTCTCACATGTTATCCTGCATGTTCAGTGGCCTCTATCCACCGGATGAGAAGGAGGAAGGAGGTGTATTCTTCATTGACCGCAATGGCAAAGTGTTTGAGCATGTTTTGGAGTACCTCCGCATTGGATCAGCAGCCATCCTGCCGCTTAGACTGCACCAGGAGCCACAGCGTAGCATAATGCTATATCAAATACATGAGGAGGCAAAGTACTTCCAAATACCTGAACTCATGAATGATCTTCGCCTGATTGCAGGATGTGATGGAATTACCAATTTGCAACAACTGCTAGTGCCTCATGCAACCTTTTCCCGTCCCAATTCATTCTCGTGTGCCTACTCATCTCAACTGAAGTGGAAGCTGGATCATGGTCCTAATAAAAATGAAGAAATCACTACCACAGGCACTTACAATCTCAATTATGCCTATCAAAGAGTGAGAACATACTATAGTGTGAAGTACAGTCAAGTAAACTTCAATGATGGTGGCCGTTTCCGTTTCTGTGATGTGAGTGGTGTCACTTTCCACCAGTGCAACTTTGGTCCCAGATTTGACTTCACTGGCTCCATCATGTGTGGAGTGAAGTTTGAGCGCTGTACTGGCCTGGTTACAAACAAGATCCATTTCTCCGAGAAGCAGTTGATGGAGTCAGACATGGAAGAAGAGTTGGTTGCTGCTTTGCGAGAAGCTGGGTGCACTTATGATGAGAACAAGGATATTGTCACAGAGTAGTGTGTGGAACATACGCTATTGTACTATGAAACAATGCAAGTTGAATTTAGTGATATGTATTGAGTTAGTATATGCATATTATTATTATTATTATTAGAGTGCATCATGTACTAAAGTACACTAGGGCAATCCTGCCCCATGCATCACTGTGTCAATTATAACAAAACTTCACTGTAAAATAACAATCAAGTCTGGGGCCGGGAGGAATGGGAGCATCTGCAACAAAGCGCTTCTTCCAGAGACTTTCTACTGCCCTTGCCACTGCTTCATCACAACACGCCCTGTCCATTATTCTCACTACCTTTTCATTATCCTCCAATTCATGCCATCCTTTCACCCTACTACTCATCAAGTTCTCCAATCTCTTCCTTTCCTTCACTACATACGCACATCTCATCACAAAGTGCTCAGTATCCTCCACCTCTCCATTTCCACATTCCTTACACAACCTATCTTCTCTTCTCAAGCCCTGTCACCTCCCAATCTCTACTCCCAACTCTGCTGTACCTCCTCTCAACTTAGCCATCATCCTCCTGCGCCTCTTACAATCCATCCCTACACAACGAGCCTTGCATTCATTGTCCATAAGTTTCCCAGTCATTTCTAACTTTGAACTCCCCTTTGCCTTCTCCCTCCAAACTGCTTTTGCTCTCCGCCATGCTGTATCCTTCAATAGTTGTTTTTCACTTCCTTTATTGTCCATCCATCCAATGTCGCCACATTCAATCCTCTCCACCCCAACTTCTCCAAACTCTGCTGCAAATCTTTCACCCATCTCACCTTACTTCCAATCTCCAAGGCTTCCAGCATTACCACTTTCACTAACCTATCATCATTCATTCTCATTACTTGTACCCAAAACTCAATTCCTCTCCTCAATGCTTCCCATCTCACTGGCAGCATATCCATTTCAAATTGCAGGGAGACCAACGGATGGCGCCTCCCCACACCTAAAAAGATTCTTGCTGCCCGCATTTTCCACTGCATCAAGCTGCCCTCCACATCCCCATGCCTCTACCCCATATAACAACACTGACTCTACTAGCATCTCCATAAGTCTCACAAATGTTGCTCCTTTCACTTCCCCCACAGTGGCCCTACACCTTCTTAGCTAATCACTTAGTGCTTTTGCTCCTGCTTTCGCTCTCTCCTCTACCATTCTCACATTTGACAGGTACTCATCTACTACACAACCAAGGTACTTATATTCCTCCATTACTTTAATCTCCTCGTCACGAACATGAAACCTTTCATCAGATCTCTTCACACCCTTCCTTCTCAAATGCATCACCCCGCACTTTTCAACATTAACCTTTACCGACCACTCCTCACACCATTCAGCCAAAATGTCCAGCCCCCTTCTCATTAACTCCTCATCCTCTGCAAAAATCACTGCATCATCCGCATACAATAGTGCTGAGACCAATTGCCCCCTGCACATCACCCCAACCTCTGCCTCCTTCAGCTTGTTGACCAGTGAGTTAATGTATAGTGAGAACAGCAGGGGTGAGAGGATGCATATATTAATCACATGCATCTATGCATGTATGTAGTGTCCTGTCAGTAGTACTTTGAGAGCTAGTAGACTTATATGTAGATTGATGCTGTTGCTTTTATTCCAGCTGTATATAAGCTATTTTATTGGTTTCTGTATTTGTATTCACCAAGTTTGACAATATATTTAATGTCTGATTGATTGCACACACAGTAGCTATTGATATCGTAAAGGCTCATTGCTATGGCTTCAGATGATCAACAGTGATAATGAGCATTCACATAGCAAAAGGTGCAATAATTGCAGTGGTACGACGTTTCGACCACGAAGGTCTTCGTCAGGTACAAAACTGAGAGTCATAGGTAAAGATTGGTCTTTATATACAGTAAGGTCAACGTGTTAAGGCGGGAATTTTAATTTTATTCATTTATTCACAACCTGTCACCCCATCACAAGATTCCCGCCTTAACACGTTGACCTTACTGTATATAAAGACCAATCTTTACCTATGACTCTCAGTTTTGTACCTGACGAAGACCTTCGTGGTCGAAATGTCGTACCACTGCAATTATTGCACCTTTTGCTATGTGAATGCTCATTATCACTGTTGATCAACAGTAGCTATTGACTAATGAGACGGTTTTAAAGAATAAGCGTCATCCTCATTTTATTCATGAATCTGTGCTCTTTTATATTAGCTAAAGTAAACTGCATAATCTAACACAGTGTCACTGTACTCTCTGATAATGGCCACATGTAGTTCATTTGCAAGAAGCTGAGTAGCTATGGCTAGCTATCTGGTTATGATGATATACAATGAATATTTTGCTAGACCTTGAGTTGTCTGTACAGCATTATTAGCTAGCTATATCAAATCCTATACCCTGATTTGATAGAAAAAGCCGATGTTGTAGTAGGTGTAGCTCTGTCATATTGCACTGCATAGCTTCGTTCCACACGCATCTGTGCGACAAACATAGCTACTTGGCTTCCTTTAATGTAATTATAGGCTATATGTCTATGATTTGTATGTGTGATATACCTAAGAATACAGTATAATTTTGTCATGTACGACAACAACATTCGGTACCGAAGCAACATGACGAAGGTACGCGAACTGATTTGTAGTGTACTTTTAAGGGTTTCTGTGTGCCTAAAGCATTTACCAATTGTACAAGTCCTTCCTCCACGACCCTCCTCAAGGTGTTCCTGTTCTGCAGTTTAATCGCCGCCATTTGTGGCGTGTCCATCGCGGGTGAGTCACCAAACCAGGGAAAGGGCAGTCGTTGTCTTTTGACTGTGACGTTGAGTTCGTTCAGGTTTAGGTTGTTAATTCGACTTCGGGAGGAGTAGGATAACATTACACTTGACGCTGCTTCTCATATGAGTATACTCTGAGCAAAGCAAATCTCGTCATTTACCACTTTAATACAGACAGTGACAATTACGTAATGTGCTTGCTTGCTTTAGCACTGTCATAATATGTAGGCATATGCATAGATAGAGGATAGTTCTCTACCATCTATGATATAGGCAGGCAACCGCTATATACCCCTACTGAAGTAATTTGAGTGGTACACTTTCTTATTGTGTCCTGTGATGTTGAATGGTAGGGGCTAGCAAGGCTGGACTAGCGTCACTAGGCAACCATCCTGCATAGATTCTTCAACACTGTTCCTCCCACAGCTGAGGGCTCACTCCGCTTGGTGGATGGAACAGGCCCTCACGAAGGACGCGTGGAGGTATACCGTTCCGGAGAGTGGGTTACGGTGTGTGACGACACTTGGGACATAAAGGATGCAGCTGTTGTGTGCCGTCAGCTGGGCTACCCCACCGCTCTGGTCGCTGTTCCCTCTGCCGGCTTCGGCGAAGGCACTACTAACAACATCTGGTTGGATGATATTGGCTGCACTGGGAGTGAACTGAACCTGACTGATTGTAGTAGCAGCACCTACGGGTGGAGCAGGGGATGTGCCCATGATGAAGATGCCGGTGTGGTATGCTCAGGTGAGACAATAGTTCTCTACATTTCACTTCAATTAATGGCGCCTGCCAATTGCTTGAATGTAGCATCCTTTCTGTTCATGAAATTTGGGCAGTTTCGATCGCAATCCTTGCTGTAGCTATATTGTCCAACCAGTAGAATGGATAAGGTGGTAGGTGGATACAGCTTTCCATTCTCATGGTGAGCCTTAGCTACGAAGCTTGTTAGTCAATGGTTCAGTATCTCCGTGGAAGAGAAAGGGTAGTTCTCAAATATCAGCTTCAAAACAGGGTTGAAAACCTTGCCGACGTTTCGACCAGATGCTCTGGCCTTCTTCAGAGCATCTGGTCGAAATGTCGGCAAGGTTTTCAACCGTGTTTTGAAGCTGGTATTCGAGAACTACCCTTTCTCATGCCTGAGCCAGCTGAGAAGCCCTCACTTCATTTGTCTCCGTGGAAGGCTTTTCTAGCAAGACTACTGGGGCACTTCTCTCCACAACTACTCTTATATTTTGTTCCTCCTGACACTGTTTAAGGGTGCGCAATGCCCAGGAAGAAGCAGGGTTTAGCTTATACTGTACACTAGTTGAATAAATCCTGCACTTACTTCTACCTATGTGTCTCACAATTAGTTTTAATCGGTCACGCATGGGGAATATTTTGTGGCAACGGAGAGTCATTTACATCACAAACATTTTGCTAACATCCGGGGGAGCACATTATCACAGTACCAATGCGTTATCATTCCCTACAGCACTTCCCACCCCCTTCCTGTATGTTGTGGGCATAGTACATATTTAGGTGGCTGTTATACTGTGGCCTTTTCCCCCTTAGCAACCCCTGCTGCTGACGACTGCCTTACCTTTCGTACTCTGGTTGAGGAGACTTACCAGTCCGGAAAGAGTAGCTATGACAGCCCCTATGACTGGCTGGAGTACAGTGGTAGTGGAGTCTACATACCCCAATGCCTTCAGGATGGCTCCTACGCCACCGTCCAGTGCTCCAACACCAGTCTGCCAGTGGAGGCGTCCTACAGCTCCTACCGTGCCAGGTACTGCTGGTGCGTGGACCCAGCCACCGGCATCCCCACCAGTACTGACTACGGAGCTGAAGTTGAGCCCTCTCCTGACGACTGCCCCTACTATGACACAGCTACACTGTGCCAGGTGAGAGGGGAGGGCTTGTGTAGCTCCCTTTCATTGTCTCAATCTTGACATTTTGCATGTACTGTCCAAGGCGAGTGACTGAAGTGCACACTACTGCCATAGTATTAATTATTATCAGTAATAATAGTTTGCACCTATGCAAACCAAGGATGGGTAGGGCCTTCTTCACATTCCGTCTTGCCCCTCTTGTGTACGCTGATGGTACATTGCAAGAATGCCAAGCTTGTGCAGTTACATGAGCAGGTCACGGTTCAACTCTTTTTGCTTGTTCTATTGATGTAAGGCTCTGATGTGTCTGGCTAGCGGAGTTAGTGCGCTGAACAGCTATTTGTAGGTTGTGTGAAATGCACGCATACACACATGCAATGCCAACCACCAGATCAAACCAGAAGGTCCATTACTTCTTGAAATTCAGTGTCATGGACAGTGGCACTGTCTGACGTCTTAGAAGGGTTCATTGGCCGCTAGAATTGCCTCAGGGTGAGATGGCCAAACAGTATAACTAAGAGTAGACAGTGGATGGGGGTGCCATAGTCCGTGGAGTCACCCTGCTTTGTTATTGCATTTGCATGCACGTGTGCTGTGATGTATATGTTTACTGCCATGCATGCATGTATACACATCTTATGCAAACACACAACACTAACATGCACTCATGCATGTGCGCACACACACACACACATACACACACACACACACACACACACACACACACACACACACACACACACACACACACACACAAACACACACAAACACACACACACACACATTTGCAATTATGCAGGATGGAGGAGACAGGTATTATGTTGAAACTTCATACACCTACTGCTATAATTTTGGCCTGTAAGTTGTCATACTGCCATATCATATTCACATCATCGGTCAGTGTGCGTATACAGTAGCATCATTTTGTGTGGCTGTGACTCTCTCTTTGCAGGCAGTGTAGACGAGGTGTGCTGCAGCCAACTCCTGTCCCCTTGTCGTGTGCAGTACCAGACTGCGGCCCTTACGTGACTCCAGTCTACGATGATGCGTGTGGATGTGGACGGTGTCCGCCTGTCCCTCCGCCTGTTGCAGAAACCACTTGTAAGTGGCACAAGGATCAAATAATACATACATGTGTCATTCACCAGTAGCTGTTGCTAGATGCTGTTCTACACCTCCCTTCTCTCCCTCCCTGCCTCCCCCCACCCCCTCATGTCATCCTCCCCTCTCCTGCCTGCAGCTGTCCACAGTGCCCAGTACATCCCACTGGCAGTTGGACTCACTGCTCTTGTCATTGTGCTGGCCATTATTGGTGCAGGACTGGGGGGCATCTGCTGTGTGGTGAGGTGCTGCTTGTATACATGTGTGTGTGTGTGTGTGCGTATGTGTGGTGTGTGTGTGTGCGTGTATGTGCGTGTGTGTATTTGCATGTACTTGTGTGTGCTTTATCAACTGACACATATGGTCCTACACTGCAGTACAAGTGCTGGCACCCTGAGAAGAAGATTACCACACGAACAATGGCATCTCCCTGAAAGGAGAGCCGTCTTTGTGCGCGAGTGCTTGATCTGCGCCTTATGAACTCATATGTGCAGTGAAAATACATATTAAAGAATAAAGTATATCTTTGTTCATGTATTATACATATATGTATATACAAATAACAACGTTGTCATATATGATGCTGTAGAGGCTCATTTGCGTCAACGTAAGAACAGAAGTCAATTATTACGAGCAAAATATACAACAGTAAGAGTAAAAACGCGGGATGTTTCAACCTCAAAGGTCTTCGTCAGCTGATCGAGGAGACGAAGTTCAGTCTCCTCGGCCGATGAAGACCTTCGAGGTTGAAACGTCCCGGGTTTTTTCTCTTACTGTTGCGTACTTTGCTTGTAATAATTGACTTCCGTTCATTGTTATATATAGTCTTGATGCACGCACTGATGTGACCACTGCATGCCACTACATAATGAACACTATGCATTTAAATTAACTTTATGTATACATATAAAGTGTACACATGCATAAAATATTATCAAGAGTACTCTTGATATTATGCATGTTGAATGTGTGACTATGTGTATACATGTACTATATTTACATGTATTACTTAAGACAATTACTGTGAAAATAGTAAAAGTAGTTTTAACATCAGTACCTGTACAGACTGCAGTGCATGTAAAGTGTGTGCCCTATATCTGTTCATACTTGGGTCCCACTCCTGGCTTCTTCGCGCACCTGTAGCAGGTCACCAGGTCTAGGAAGAAGTGCACACCATCCTGCAGTGTGGAACACACACACACACACACACACTGAGATACAGTGTAGTTGAGCAACCACATATACGTACGTATAGCAAGGTGGACAATTTTGGGTGCCATTCCACCCTCGGGTGGTGGGCTGGGGGAGGGAGGTTGTCAGTCACAAATGGTTGATTAGCACTGCAGCATGATCCTACCACATCAACATATACTGTATGTGCAGCCGTTGGTAATTCGAGAACAATTCCCAATTGGCTGTATGCAGCAACATACGAATTTTACACAATGAACATTAAAAATAAATTACTAAAAAACTTTCAAGTATATTCACAGAACAATAACACGTATGATGAAGTGAAATAATAAGGTCACATTAAATCACCAGGCCTGCAGTTAATCCCAGATGGGATCCCCATAGCTGCGGCTGGCTTCTGCAGTCCCCAAAACTGCTGCCGCATTGCCTAAATTATTAGTAAACTGTTCAGGCAATTACAAGCGATATACGACAATGAATCGTTGACAATGCATAAACAAATTGCCTTCAACAAAATCGCATGCAATAACCACGGCTTGTTTCCAAAACCTGATAGGCAGAAATTAATAAAAATTATAGATAAAAGATAAAAGAAATGCAGATGTATACAAAATTTATACAGTGTGATAGCTACAAGTGGGAGACACACACATTCTGATTGACAGAATGTGTGTGTGTGTGTGTGATATACAGTGTGATAGCAACAACACAAGAATGAATGATTGTACAGCTACCTGTAGATTGTAATTGGGCTTTAGAGAGGTGGCTGCCACGCACAGTGGCCATTGTACACGTACAGGCCCCACTGTAACCACATACATACATACATACTCCAAGTGTGTTATGACTACAGGCAGTAACAGTGTCCATATATAGCTATGTAGCACGGAAGTATGTATGCATGATGCGCATCTAATTATTCATGTCAGCCTAACAGGTACACACTAACCAGCAAAAGGAATGGGAAACCCTTCCAAAATTGAAAATTGGGGAACAGCTCTGCGGCTGTCCGCTTTCCACGGATGGCATTGACCACTGTTCCCACAATTAGGTACAGGAGCACCAAGCAGATCAGTCTAGGGGCAGAGAGAGGGGGACAAGTGGATAAGTGGACCTGAGTGAAATGCAAAATACGTAACAGGGCACCTCAATAAGTGATTAGAACTTGGCTGTCTAGATATCGAGGGGTGAGTAGAAGGCTGCATGGGTACTGTGGTAGGTGAGTGTGCATAGACATGAGTATAGATCTTTGTGCATGGATCCATTCACATTCCATCTATACAAGTAACTTTCAGTGATTCTTCAAGTGTTTCCTCACATGATGATAAGAATCCATCCAACTTCAATCGGCAGACGAACAGGAGGGGGAGGGATGGGAACGCAGGCCCCGCTGTACTGCATCAGCATCAAGAACTGCAGGCGGGACAAGTCAGCACAAGAGGCAGCGGACACAGCAAGGGAAGCAGCATACAAAGTGGCAAAGCACACCACTGCACCACACAGCAAGTAGGGTTGGAAGAATACGTGTTACTGCTGCCGCTTGCATAGTATGGGTACAAGAGTACAGTGGAACCTGTCTAAGGTGGTCACTGTGTAAGGTAGCCACCTCTCTAAAACAGCCAGCCTCCCTGGCCCTAGATAGCATTAAAGCATTGGAATCTATCTCTGTAGAGCAGCCATCTCTATATAACGGTCAGTTAGAACTGGCCCACAGGCGGTTGTCTTAGCCAGGTTTCACTGTATGACTAAACTACAGTACATAAATGCTGACAAAGAGACGACCACACAGCACAGCTGCAATAAATAGTATAATTTCAACCAACAATGTACGTACCAACCAGAACGGGATTACTGGTGAGGATGTGGCACACATCATCACAGGTCCAGTTGCCAACTCACGATGCAGTCATTATCTGGAAGGAAGCCTGCTGATATGAGAAACTGGGTCACATTGTTGTCTGTGGCTGAGTCCCAGTCAGCTTCAGGGTAGCAGTGAAAGTCAAAAATAGTGATTGTCTCTGTACAGTTGCCATTAAACTTCTCCCCATGGGGAAACTCAGCTTCAAAAGCCATTCTTCCATCTGTATGGGAGGGCAAGAAAGCTACAATTAGGAGCTGATTATGTTTAGTGAGTTCTTGTGACAGTGCAACCTGTGACACAGTGAACTCTCTATAAAGGAAGCATTGAACATACAGTAGGGCAACTTGCTGTAAAGAGCAAGCTGACACAGAAGGTCTCTCTATAATGATATATGATATTCCTGCTGCCCTTGCTACATGAAGCTGTGTAAAAACATGAGTGAATTAGAGACAAATATCACTATCATAGTCTAAATTGTGGCATCCACAGATAGGTCTACCGTACACTTTAACTTATAGCCTATTTCTCTTTAACTCTCACACACACACTAAGACAGCACACACAAACACATGCATCAATTAATTGTTGACTAATCGTAATTGGGGCACAAGACACTGTGAAGTCAGAGACACCAGAGGCAGTAGAGACACAAGAGACGCTACAAACACTACAGACACCAGTAGAATTGGTCTTTGATAGTATACATTACTGCTTTGTATGGAAGTAAGGCCGACTCAGCATATTTCGTGAGTCTTATATGAAGAAGCAACCGATGTAACTGTACACACTTAGCCATGCCAACAGCACATGGTACTCACACTCACCAACTGGATTCAATTTGTGGAAGGGATCAATCGTCTTATTGTATTGGCCCATAATCCGTGGGTCATCAGTCTGGTTACCAATCACCATGCACACAGATGCAGCAGTAGTTGTGCTAGGGGAATGGTTGCACGCCCCTGCTGGTACGGTGCTGCTGTTGGGAAGGTATTGGCAGAAGGAAAAGTAAACGGTGCAGTTGGGATCCTTGGTCTTGATGAAGCCGGGGCACTGTGTTGTGTCACCAATAGCAACCTCCCAGTATGGTGGCCTGAAAGAAGAGGGAGGAGAGTCCCGTGGCTGCTGCTACAACTAACTAAGCATGCACTCTTTCCTGTCGGTGCTCTAGGGGCTGCCAGGACAGGACTGGACCGGTGATGAATTGAAAAAAGCGACTCTTCTGCAAGTTGCTTCTTGCAATGGACCTACACCGAACTTCGAGGCCCTGCAGATCAAGGCGTGTCCATAGATACTAGACCTATGGCGCGTAAGGATAGCATAGCATCACTGTCGCGCCCGGTTGGAGCGTGCACGAGTAAAAGGCCTGCAGAGCTGCTGTCTGAGATCTATAATCTATGCTGTGGCACCAACACAAGACATATACATACGCGACACCGGGTCACTATTCGAGCGAATGCAGATACTAGCGCAGACAACCGCCTATCGCACTCGCCTTACTGTCTCTAAGCTGACCTTCTAAGTGTGCCGATGTTGTAACCACCGTCCAGTTCACATAGCTTCGCAATCTCAGCGTCTGCCGTATCGGTAAGTGCAGCGCACAAATGGACGACAAGCCACAACAAAGAGGTCGACGACATTTTACTTGTAAAAGCTAGACGCCCAGGGCTTTAATAATGGCCTGGGCGACCACACCCTTATTACACAGTCACAGTGGACTGCATGGATCGTGTTAGGGTTCGGGCTGAATCCCGGCTGATTTTATATATATATATTGAATTTGGCGCCCCCTTATATGTCAGCAGCCATGCGTTTTGAATGAATCAGTAAGTGTTAAGTACAACATACTCATGCAGGCACATACACATCTATATCATAATACTCACACCTGTACCATAATACCCACACCTACGGCACATTATACATACGTACACACATGCGTACTGACGTACTAAATGATTCGTGTTTCCAGACCCATATGCTATATATATACCGTAAGTGCAGTGAGTATACAGCTTTGATTTGTGACTGCATCAACAAATGTTACACACATGCATTCAAGTGCACCTTTCCATGTACATACATACATACATACATACAAGGGTTGGCCAACTGCAGTCCAAACAAGAGTCTCGTATTAACAGATCAAACACCTACTACAAGGCACTACTCTACAGTTAATGCTTACAAACAGATCAGTAATAACAGCCTACTACACAGCCTTAGTGTGAACGTTCTATCACCAGTCGCTTCAGCCGCTACTCCGGCAGTGTCTCATATTGGCCCCTGGACTTCCTCTGACCACTCAGAGGCGCTGCAGTTTTGTAGAAGTTGAAGCAAGTAATTAGATTGAAAGAGAAGCGTACTCCGTCCTGTAAATGAGAAGAAATAGAGTATGAGACACTGAGGGGCAGGCAACAAATGACTGGTAAAAATCAAGCTAGACGGACTTCAACTGCTTTGACCCCACCAGGCTATACGTATACAGTAAGCAGAGAGTAAGTGATATGAAACAGAAATGTCACAGTAAGCGTTCACACTGATACATATGCGGCTGTTCTCTGTATTGGGGTGTTTATGGGTTAGGATAAATACTACGTGGTATGTGAACTGCCTAAAGATCACGTCCAAAAGAAATAGTGCATGTCGTCTCACCAGGAGGAGATATGGAAATCCAATCCAGAACGCATAGTTTGGGAACACATCAGTTGCTGAGCGCTTTCCCAGGCCCAGATTGATTCCAGACCCAACGGCAATATAGGTAGCCACCGCAAGAAGGAATCTACAGATACATGTAAGGGCTAAATAAATATCTGGATCTCTATGTACATATCTGTCACCACAATGGCTGTGGTCCTGGCCCAGTGATTGCTAAGCTTGTATTCACTTTGGTCCCGGTTGCCCAGCCTGGTGAGCAATGAAAATAATCCAGAAACTCCAAATCACATGTTGCACACTAGCCAAAAGTAACACTTGTTCAGACGTTTTGGTAGCCAACTGCTACATTCATTCAGTGAGGAAGGTAGCAGTTTAGCGGGAGCATCACATGTCTGTGCACACGACTGCACTTACACCAAAATGTCTTGCATGCACGCATTAGCCTAACTCTCCCTGCAAGACTACTTGTCGCTATGTGTGTATCTATATCTATATCTATATATATATGTAACAGACGGTTTGCAGTAATACATGTACAAGAAGTCCAATTCACAAGTGCAATTTACACAGATTGAGGGGTGTATTTGAAAGGACTGCCACAGCAACACTGAGTGGGGCAGTCATTATCAGCAGTGATCAAAGGATCAATCAAAATGCATACAAAAGCACACCAACTCTACATAACATGTGCTAGTGTTTGCACCGTTACAGCTCTGGCCCTATACACATAAAATTAAATACAGCTGCCCAGTGTTGCAGCTTGGAAGCAACCGCCTTCCCCAAACTGCTCAAAACATTATTATTACTGATACACACAGTCCGCAACTAACCATAATTATTTGCATATACAGTGGAACCTCTCTATAAAGGACACCTCTCTAACGAGGACAGTGTCTGCTGTTCCAACTACATTGAACTGTGTACAAATCTACCTCTGAGTTAGGGACATCTCTTTTTTTCAGGACAGCCAGCTGGGTCCCGATGGTGTCCACTATAGAGAGTTTCCACTGTAACTAAATCCAGCAAATGTTGAAGCATGTGCAGTTGTCAACATTTTTCTTCTCGTGGCTGCCGACATGGCCATGGCAGACTATATACGTAGTCAGTTACAGAGGAGAGAAGGGCCAACTCACATGATAATGAGAACAATCCCAGGAATCCCAGGGTCCACCACTTTAGTACTTTGATTCACAGCTGGGGCAGGAGGGTTAGTGGTGATGGGTGCTTGTGTAGGGTTAGTGGTGATGGGTGCTTGTACACAAGCACCCTTATACCAAAAATTGATTGTGAACTGCAGTTGACAGGGAGTAGAAAAGCAGATACCAACAGACATGCTACAGAGCAGTGGCTTACTACCCAGTGGGCACATTCTACACAGTACAGAAATGCACAGGAGCAGCTGCTGGCCTATGAACAGTACTTGTTTTGGCTGATTACAGCTAGCATAGCAAATACACCCTGTTAGCAATGGACACCATATGGCTTGAAAATTGCACCCCAGCTGTACATCTCATGTTTAGAGTCGTTTAAGCTTAGTTAGGCCCATTAGGACCAGCTTCTATACTCCTTTGCAGCCTGCATTTTACAACCAAAATGTATGAATGCTTCTAAGCAATTTCTTCAATACATCATTACAAAACATGTTCATTTTCCATGCCATAGCAAACAGCCTCTATGACATCATGAAATATGAGCCAGAGCAGACGTACACTGCAATAGATACTTAACAATGGACATGTGAATAGCAACACACAGAGTACCCATTGCAGTAAGACGCAAACATGTAGCATACCAAGCAACGGTCAGCAGGGAAAAAGTCAGCACCGACTAAGTACTTGGTGACGTTGCGATCTGTAACAGCTGACCAGTCAGCCTGCTCATTACAACGAAACTGGACAGATGTTATGGTCTCATCACAAGTGTTCCAAAAGGGTCTGCCACCAAAAGATACAGACTCAAATCCAGTCTTGCCATCCACTGAAGGTGTACAGAAGTAAAATGATACCTCAGTTACAATATGACTGATGATGGCATTCAAATAGCACAGATGTCAATACAGTACACAACATAGCAGAAACATTCATACACACCGAATACATCAAAATGTGGCACACAGCTTGAATATTTAGCATTAAGGCTAATTAAGGGCGCATGTACGTATGACAAATAGTTAGACACTTATATGTAAGTAGATAACTTAGATCTGTAGTACTGCTGTTTTTGGTGAGGTGGTGAGTCTTCCAGTGGTATGAAGAGATGGAAAACGTCTCAGGCAGTTCTGAGGAGGAGCTTCCATTCCCCGTTAGACATGTGTGTAGCACAGTACACCGTGTGCACGTCAACGCCTGTGTTTCTCACCACATTCCTGAAAGTCACTTTGCTAAGCAAACACGAACTACGTAATTTCCCATGCTTCCATGCCATGTACGTACTTGGTGACCTTACACAAGTGTTGGCATGGACAGCAGTGTCCATGCCAACACTCATGTAAAGTCATCAATTACTATGTAGTTCATTTTTTCATGCAAAATGTATCTAGATTCCCCCCCCCCCCCCCCCATGCAAAAGAATAGCACTTATACATACCAACATCAAGTTTTTGGAATGGTGTCTTCTGTGGGACATATGTTCCAAAGGTATTTGCTGTTTCGTTGCTCAGCGTTCCATTAATCACCATGCAAACTGATGCATTCCTAGGATGATGGTCTTCTTCATCAATAACTCTGCAGTAGCCTGCAGGATCACTCTCATTAATTGGCAAGAACTGACAGAAGGACAGATACATCTCGCAGTTATTGATTGCTCCATGTGAGATAGATGAACAGTCAAATATGCTGTCCACTCGAACCGTCCAGTACGGAACCCTGTACACAAGACACAAACAAATGCAGCAAATAAACAACTTGAATTCAAACAAACAGTAACAACTAGAATCTTGGGTTACAGTATGCAGCCACAAGTAACAATACTTGCTCTTCTCCTTGCTAGCTATGCAAAGACTGTTGTAGCGATGGTAAACGTGAGTTCATTGCTTTGCCTGGCTCGGCTACAGCACCATCTGTTCGGGGAACAGTCACATCGTACAACAATGCCCATCCTTCTGCCCGTATCACCAGGAGTCATGCCTTGTTTCAAGGCCATCACACACTGTGGCAGTGTTGGTAGACTTTATATGGTTCCAGCTACGTAGCTACTGAAAACACTGTTTTGGATATTAAACATTGAGATGTTACATACGGCAAGTGACAATATAACATTATCGTTTTGTTTCGCTCCGTTTTGTTTTTACGAAGAGGTCTCATTGTTCTACGGACTGTCTGTCCCATCCATTTCATTTTATATCTTTCTGGCAGAATAGAGGAGAAACAATGGTGCTGAAACTAAATGATTGTGCCGTCTACGATTAAAAGTGTGTGGAAAAAGGTTGGCTTTGAAGCTAGCAATGAAGGAACAGTTAGCAGAGGACATGTACATCCAAAGAATCATATTACACCACAAACTATGTTAGCTGAGTCAGCTGGAAGAACCCTGTGTGCACGTCTTACACATAAACATGCTAATGTCACTAGTCTTTATCTCACGTTTTGGATCAATTGACAGCATCCGTTACTTTCCGGTAGTGATATAAACAGCGTGTAAGTAGGTCACGCTATGAGTCACTTGACTAGTCAGGGTAAAGGTGAGGGTTAACCCTAGCCCTAATACTCATGATGGGTGACGTGTGACCATTAGCGTCAGCTACACACTGATATGACGTCACTGGAAAGTAACAGCTGCTAGTCTGTTCTTTATGATTAGTCCTAAGTCTCACTCCTGCAAAAGTAAAGATGCTCGGAGAGCCCTGATGCATGGGGACAGCAAGCAAGCTCTTTCAGTCTTATCATTTCAGCTCCATTCTGTACAATGCACTACACATCATAACATAGCGAACATTACTAAAGTGAAACTGAAAACGCCTGCAATTAAGACTGGCTGTATTTGTTTATCTGCAGTGCCTATGAAACTGTAACCGCACAGTCAAGGTAAGTGAAAACAAAGCAGAACTGAGAAGCCCTATCAATTCAACACAAGACTTACATTACAGCTAGACAGTCTACCCAATACATCTGTTTGTGCTTTATTAGCTATAGGTTCACACTTGGACTGTTCTCTTAGGGCCCTTGGGCGCCAGGCACCTTAATATTGTTCTTTCTTCTTCGATAAAGACACCACATAAGCTCACCCCTACTGTAAGCTTTGGAGTTTTATCTGTTCTGCGGAATTGATGATTTGAGGTTCCTTTGCGGTTACAGTAACGACCTAACACTAGCTAGCCACCCACGACCGCCAGACGATCTGGACGTCACATAGCTAGCTACATACTGCCTTTAACTCACTTCCTCAAGGTGTTGATGTCATATCCGCCCGCCAAGTGACAGATTTTCAATTGTCCTTCTGTACTGCGCACCATACACAGACAAAGAAATGTGGCAAACAGCGCCACAAAGCAGCATCTACCTGGCATCCTCCCCTGTTCGAACATGTGTACACTGGTCACGTGGTGTGGTATTAGTCGCCCATAGGCTTTTGCAGAATGAATTTTTGATTCATTACCGCTTCGATTCTATGCCTATTTATATCCGCACAAAATTCCACCCTCCAGCAGTTGCACGTGTTTTGTAATCTAACCGTATACGCCACTTGCATATTCACGTCACTGTAACTACCAGCTAGTTGCTACTTTCATTCGAAACCCTTACTTGGCTAATAATTAGCTATCTCATAGCTAGCTACACACTCTCTCTTTCCTGTCGTGTGGGTATGCACAGTTGCACAGGCAGGCCAGGCCAGACTCACATGCAAATGTAAGGTCACACCCACTTACAATGAGACTATGTACCAGCAGTCAGATGTCATGAACTTGCGGCAGTCAGATGTCTGTGAAAGCTGCTGTTGTGAGCTTGCGATTTCACAGCTTACAAGTTAGCTAGCTACACCAGAGATCTAACAGGCCAATCCATGCTACTAGCTATATATCGGCTTTAGATTTTGCAATCAGTTTGCATATAACTGCACATTACTCTATTAAAAACTAATAGGCATATGTGTGCACAGTCATTGAGAACTACGAAAGCAATTAATCAGATGTGCCAAGTAAGTCAAAGCTTGATCACTAGCTAAAGGCTGCTAATATATAAGATTTCTTGAATGATGAAGGATAAAGCAAACTGCTTGGATATATATACTGAATAACTAGTGCATTTGTCCAACAAATTAACCTACTTTATATTCACATCCATTAAAGATATTTATTATGACAATAAACCTAAAAAACTGTTTACCCTTGCTACACATCGCATATGTTATTGATGTCTTAGTCTTATTGCCCACTGAAGAATGAGATGGTGCAGGCACCTTCGTAGGTAAATCTCATAATGAACAATGCAGTGGAAAAAAAGTAAACGCACAAGGTAGACATATACCATACAGTGGGGAATATGGCAGGGTTTTAAATTTGGCGGATTGGCAGGTTTCAAAATCTGCCAAATATAATGCCTGCCAAATGTCTTTCGTGGCAAATCTACTAAATTATATGTGTGCCAATATATGTTAATATTATATGGAAGTATATATAAGCACAAGGAAGACACAAGCATTGCAGGTTATATACAACCTACTACTCATGCAATATCTGATACACACACACACACACACAGTAGCAGCAGTCATATAGTGAGTCATTATTTCGCACCATTGCAGAGATACATATTGTAGCAATGAAAATGCTTGCCTGCACACACAATGCAACAATTAAGACAACCTTTGTGCATATGAGAGCAACAGGTTTGCATAAAATCAGAAGCGCTTTGATGACGGTAGTCCACCCAAACCGCTGTGTACAGAAGACCCGAAAATGAAATGAGAAGAAGCTACCAGCAGCGAATATTGGAGGTCAAGCATGGTTCTTTCACCCCATTATTATCTCAGCAACCGGTGGCATTTGTCCTACAGCACGCGTCACCTATATATGGGAGACTAGCCTCTCTTCTAGAGGAGAAGAGGTCTATGTATGCCAAACCACCAAGTCATCAGCTGGCTCTGCTGCCTGTTAAATTCCTCTGTGTGCTGAGTCATGTGCATTCGGGGTGCACAATCAACCTCAAATGGACCTGGCAGACCAGACGTGCGTGACAACCCACTTGACCTAGCAACTTTCACCCCCCTGGTGTTTGCGTCCACTGGAGGTATGGCCAGTGAGTGTACCATCTGTTTCAAGAGAATTGCTGACATCCTGTCTGACAGGAAGAAGATGTCATTCTCACAAGTCCTCCATTTGATCAGATGCCGCATTTCGTTTGCCCTACTCCGTTCAGCAATGAGGGCCATCAGGGGCTCACGACAGTTGAGAAGGCCAGCAGGTGACTTCAGCCGTGCCTACACAGAAGGCCATCTGGGACCCTGAACATGTGATTCTGCATCAATTCTCTTACAGTAATACTTGCTATCGTGTTTATAGCTACTATATTTATGTACTGTATGTCTGTGTTATTGCATGATTGTATCAGCTGTTCGCTTAGCAGCAAAATTAATAATTACATCATGCGGTCACTTGACCTAGCAGCCTGCTCACATACGGATGCGGATGTCTAGCTGTAGATGATTCTAACCTTCAACACGATCATGTCTCAACAAAATGCACAAATCTCTCTTCCTATCATGTTGTCATAACTGGTGTATCATCTCCTATACGGGGCAGTCTGCATGTGTCCCCGTGTGTGCATATTCTTACAATTCCTGTATAATGCCTATTATGGTAGTTTCATGACAGCACTTCCAGTGATTCCTATATTCTTTGATTACAGTGACTGTCACACAACTTCCAGTCAACTCATGCCTACACTGCTAGGGATGCCTGTACTATAATGATATTTATTATGACGATGAACATAAAAAACTGTTTACCCTTGCTACACATCGCATATGTTATTGATGTCTTAGTCTTACTGCCCACTGAAGAATGAGATGGTGCAGGCACCTTCGTAGGTAAATCTCATAATGAACAATGCAGTGAAAGAAAGCAAACGCACAAGGTAGACATGTACCATACAGCGGGGAATATGGCAGGGTTTTAAATTTGGCGGATTGGCGGTTTTCAAAAAGATCTGCCAAATATAATTTTTGCCAAATTGATCCCTTTCTTGGCAAATCTACTAAATGTTATGTGTGCCAATAATACCCAGTATATGGTAATTAATATTATATGGTAGTATATATAAGCACAAGCACTGCAGGATATATACAACTTACTACTCATGCAATACCTGATACACACACACACACACACACACACACAGTAGCAGCAGTCATTTAGTGAGTCATTATTTCGCACCATTGCAGAGATACATATTGCAGCAATGAAAATGCATGCCTGCACACACAATGCAACAATTAAGACAACCTTTGTGCATAATGAGAGCAACAGATTTGCATAAAATCAGCAGGGCTTTGATGACGGTAGTCCACCCAAACCGCTGTGTACAGAGGACACGAAAGTGAAAAGAGAAGAAGCTACCAGCAGCGAATATTGGAGGTTGAGCATGGTTGGATGGGGATTGTTACACTGAAGCCCAGTGTGAGGCTATGATGACTTGTGGCAATAATCACTGGATAATTACGCCAAACCTGACCAGGTCAATACAAGTTGATCCCTGGCCAGGGGGACCAAAATCCTATTTTTGGCAACCAGTGATCGCCTCCCCAGTCATCCAACAAGCAAAGATGGAAGAGCCACAGACAGCTGTTTCGGCCTTGTTGGGCCTCGTCAGTGTGGCGTACTGATGGTAGTTGCTGGATGACTGGTTGCTTCTGTATCCACCCCAAGTAGAACACTTGTGGTTTCAACAGAAGCAGGTAGAGGCTAGCAGTCGTAAGCGTGACTGTGGGCTCTATGGCAGGATGGGGATTCTTACACTGAAGCCCAGTGTGAGTCTATGGTGATGTGTGGCAATAATCACTGGATAATTACGCCAAACCTGACCAGGTCAATACAAATTGATCCCTGGTCAGGGACAATGTCAGGTCAGGTCAGGGACAATGTCAGGGTCAATACAAATTGATCAATTTGTATTGACCTGGTCAGGTTCGGTGTAATTATCCAGTGATTATTGCCACACATTGTCGAGCATGGTTCTTTCACCCCATTATCTTCTCAGCAACCGGTGGCATTTGTCCTACAGCACGTGTCACCTATATATGGGAGACTAGCCTCTCTTCTAGAGGAGAAGAGGTCTGTGTATGCCAAACCACCAAGTCATCAGCTGGCTCTGCATGCTGCCTGTTAAATTCCGCTGTTTTTTGTACTGATATCCACAGTCATGCATGTGCATTTTGAGTGCGTGATCAACCTCAATGGACCTAGCAGACCAGCCGTGCATGACAACCCACTTGACCTAGCAACTTTCACTCCCTGGTTTTTGCGTCCACTGGAGGTATGGCCAGAGAGTGTACCATCTGTTTCAAGAGAATTCCTGACATCCTGTACGACAGGAGGAAGATATCATTCTCACAAGTCCTCCATTTCATCAGATGCCGCATTTTGTTTGCCCTACTCCGTTCGGGCCATCAGGGGCTCACGGCAGTCGAGAAAGCCAGCAGGTGACTGTGGGACGGACTTCAACCGTGCCTACACAGAAGGCCATCTGGGCCCCTGAACATGTGATTCTGCATCACTTCTCTTACAGTAATACTTGCTATCATTCAGTGTTTATAGCTACTATATTTATGTACTGTATGTCTGTGTTATTGCATGATTGTATCAGCTGTTCGCTTAGCAGCAAAATTAATAATTACATCATGCGGTCACTTGACCTAGCAGCCTGCTCACATATGGATGCGGATGTCTAGCTGCTAGATGATTCTAACCTTCAACATGATCATGTCTCAACAAAATGCATGAATCTCTCTTCCTATCATGTTGTCATAACTGGTGTATCATCTCCTATACAGGGCAGTCTGCATGTGTCCCCGTGTGTGCATATTATCACAATTCACTGTCTACTATGGTAGTTTCATGACAGCACTTCCAGTGATTCCTATATTCTTTGATTCATCTCCTATACAGAGCAGTACCCACGTGTGCCTGTTGTGCATATTATTACAATTCGCTGTATAATGTCTGTTATGGTAGTTTCATGACAGCACTTCCAGTGATTCCTATATTCTTTGATTACAGTGACTGTCACACAACTTCCAGTCAACTCATGCCTACACTGCTAGGGATGCCTGTACTACTCCTACATTGTTCTTCTTAGTTGCATTGCATTGGATGTTGCAAGCATGAACATTTACCCCAGCAATGCAAATGGAATGTCATCCATGTATTGTGCAATCGTTGAACTGGATATCTTGAGGGCCACTCTTTCACTCTCTATTGTTAGCCCTACAACCGTTAGTGAATGTGGACATGTTTGGTTGCATAGATACGTATGTATAAGATGCATGTGTGCACTGTGCATGGTGTGAGGTGGTGAACGCCAAATTTCAATGGAAGACAAGAGTTGTGGACATAGTCTCTGATCACATTCACATCATGCATGCATGAATGTTAATCGCACATGTATATCATGTATGTACGTATGTGTGTTACTCTCTATTAACAGCATTAATCAAAGTTGAACCCCTGCCTGCAGATCTGCTGCAACTGTTCCTGGCGGAACATCCCCCCGACTGGCTATCGAGCAGCTGGAGGCAGCAGTTGATTACTATCTTGGGGAAGGCATCGCCAAGTCTACCCACCGCACCTATCAATCTGGCCAGCAGAAATATCTCAGATTCTGCCATCAGACAGGCCTCCGACCCGTCCCAGCATCACAGCACCAGCTGATGCTGTTCTCGGCCTACCTGGCGTTGCAGGGCTTGAAGTGGCAGACCATAAAGTCCTATCTCTCCGCAGTACGCCACTTCCAACTGACGCAGGGGGCACCACCGCTGTCACTGGACGAGGCCAGGCCACGCCTACAGTTGATGTTCGAGGGCATCATGCGAGCGACATCTACAAGGCCCCCAAAAGCCCGCCTCCCTATCACGCCGGCCATCCTCCGGCAAGTAGGGCAAGCAGCCAATAAGCCAGGCCAGCCTTCCGCTGACACACTAAGGTGTGGGCTGCCATGAACATGTGTTTCTTTGGCTTCCTGCGAGCAGGGGAGGTCTGTTCCCCTACCGGATCTTCCTACGACCCCACATGGCACCTATGCGTTAGCGACCTGGCGCTGGACAGTCACTCAGCTCCAACCAAGCTGTCCATTACAATCAAGGCATCCAAGACGGACCCTTTCCGTACAGGCACTACCATCACATTGGGCAAGACAGGCCAGCAGCTGTGCCCCTTGACTGCTATTTTACCATACGTGGCAGCCCGAGGAACCCAAGACGGTCCCCTGTTCCGTTTCCAAGATGGCTCATTCCTCACCCGGGACAGGTTTGTAGCCGAGGTTCGGCGGCTACTATCGGCAGCGGGTGTTGACCCTAAACCCTATTCTGGCCACAGCTTCCGCATCGGGGCAGCCACAACAGCCGCACATGCAGGTATGGATGCTGCCCTGATCCAGACCCTGGGGCGCTGGAAGAGCTCGGCATACCAACTGTACATTCGCATCCCCAGGGACTCACTCGCCTCAGTCTCCTCAGCATTAGCGGCAGTCCCGTAGGGACCTTGACAGATCAGTAATCATGTAACTCGTAGGTGTGTACTTTTTGTAAGTACCCCACTTTCCAATAAGGTCAAAAGTAATTAGTATTGTCTTGGGTGGAGTGTACTCCTTTGGGACTTAACGGGTCATATGCTAAGACCCATGAGGTGGGGCCACCGCAAGCCAATAGCTAATCAAGGGAAAGGTAATCAATAGGTGACAAAAAAATGATAGACGGCTAATTGAGCATTATCCGGCGAAGAAAAGTAATTGGCTAATTACGAAAAAGAAATTAATTAAGTAAGCAAGTAAACGGCATGCCCGCCCCCAGCCCACGTTCCATACACAACCAGAGACCCTCTGGTGCACCACATTACAAGGTCCACATGCTGAAGCTACAAGAGATGGTCATATAGAGGTAAGTTGGTAGGATGCATCATGCATGGAATTAGCCTGGGAATCAGTTAAACCACAGACTACATAATCATCAAAGACAGTCGTAGTCGTAGTCGTCACACATTTGTCGCCCATGGGCTCTAACTGAGTTTCGCGAGAGCAGCATGTCCTGGCGAAGATGGAGCGATCCCTCCCGTCTGTCTGCGATGACCGGGAAGAGACCCAAGTTGGTGAAGCACGTACTGAAAAAGTGGAATATCGTCAGAGGAGACACGGTGTGTTATAAGTTAACGTCGGACTAACAAGAGAGCTGCCATAGCCCGGAACCTGTGAATGGTATCAGGTCTAGGCCGCCTTGGGTAATGTTACTTCTATAGTGTGGACGTAGGGACACAGCAGACTTACTGCAGCTGAAGTTATTGTCATCACGTGCTGTGTATGCGGGGAGGGATGTGTGTGTGTGTGCGTGTGTGTGTGTGTGCGTGTGTGTGCGTGTGTGCGTGTGTGCGTGTGTGTGTGTGTGCGTGTGTGCGTGTGTGTGTGTGCGTGTGTGCGTGTGTGCGTGTGTGTGTGTGTGCGTACGTGCTGTGTGTTCGAACAGGCCTGAGTGGCTAGGCAGATCCAACATGATTTCGTTTTGTTACTAATGACTGACCAAATATTACCAAATCCCAGACGGTGAAGTAGCCTTCAGCTACCTTCGTCAGTGACGGAGAATGGTGTTGTGTGTACCGGTATGTCTCTGTATGTACATGTTGAAGGACAGTGAGGGACGGAGGTCAAGTAAATGGATTGAAATTTCGGTGTTTTAGCCAATTCTAATGGACCGGGTTTGATATCATACATCACACTGTGTACGTAGGCTGCTCACACTGTACTGAGACCAGCTGCTCATTTACTGTATGGAGAGTGGTGAGAACCCTTGAGTCTTGTGCTGTGTCTTGTGGTCCGAGACCAACTGCTCATTCACTGTATGGAGAGTGCTGAGAACCCTTGTGTCTTGTGCTGTGTCCTGTGGTCTGAGACCAGCTGCTCATTCACTGTATGGAGAGTGCTGAGAACCCTTGTGTCTTGTGCTGTGTCTTGTGGTGTGTCTTTCCAGGTGGAGATACTGACTGGTAAAGACAATGGAAAGCAAGGTCGAGTATCCATGGTGATGAGACCGAGGAATGCCGTCATTGTGGAGGGGCTGAACACTGTGAGTATTGTGCACACGTCCGTGCAAGCATGTGTGTGTGTGTGTATGAGTGTATGAGTGTGTGTGCGTGCGTGTATGCTGTGTTTGTGTCTAGCTGTGAATGTGTGATTGTGTATTGGACTGAGGATAGACACACTACAATGGACCCGCGTGTGTGTATTGACACATGCAGCATGTCCGTGTCATGCCGAAAACAGGCGACTTCCCTGGTGGTCGGATGCTGAGCGAGGCTCCCCTTCACGTGTCAAATGTGGCCCTGGTGGATCCCTCAGACGGGTTGGTGGCTGAGATTGGCTGTTGTGAAGTATGTACCGCTACAGCCATGTGCATGTGCATGTACATAAACTATACATCTCTCACTCTTATTTATGTAACACATAAGAGTGCTTTATTTATTATCGTTGCATGAAAGGTAGTGCGTATGTGTGCCTTGTATATGGTTGTGTCTGGCTAGCACTGATGTAGCTATTGGCTGTTCTGAAGTACTGTATGTAGTGCTATGTAGCTACGGTCCACTGTAGCAAGGGACTGTGTCAGCAGAGTGCATGGACATGTTACTAGCCTGGTGTGTCTGATGTGAGTCAGTGCTCTTGTGTTGTGTGATCTGATGCATTGCATACCTCTGTGTGTGCTCATGTGTACGTGGAGGGAGGGAGGCGGGGAGTGTGCATGTAGACTTCTGTGCTGCTGTATTTGTACCACAGGAAACCCTGTCGTGTGAAGTACAAGTTCACTAAGAGTGGTGAGAAGGTACGTGTTTCTCGTCGAACAGGGACAGTCATTCCAAAGTCCCCAGAACTGAGAGAGAGACGAGACTTCAAGTCGCGATCTGGTTATGTCGGTGAGAGAACACATACATATCAGCTCATATCCATAGCACATGAGCAACGGGGTCAGCATGCTATAACAGGTTTAATAGGTTTAACAAGTATTATTGTGTCTCTTCCTGCAGAGGGCTCATTTGATACAAAGGCAGAGGATGTCATCAAAGTGACATACGTTCCATCGCTAGTTCCCTTTGAGAAGGGCATCTTACAGTCCATGCAGAGTATGAAGATTACCAGTGGCAGTTCATAGTGACAGCACACACATGCATGCATGTCAAGTAACACAGGAAAGGTGCCTGTCACAGTGTACACACGACACTTATCAGAGAGTGCGGTAGCACTCTCTATGTAGGGATGGCACAGGGTGTTTCGTTTTCCCTATACATTGGTATAGGAGCGAAATTCGAAAATACGCAGAAAACCGGCGAAAGAAGGCTACGTACAGCTGAATATAGAACGGTCTTACTATAAACTGACCTTAAAGGCAAGCGAACATATCCCGATGAGAAATAACCGCGCTTCGAAAATCCCGGTTTTCGTCTTCTTCTTCTTCTTCTTCTTCTTCTTCTTCTTCTTCTTCTTCGCCAGCTGTAACTCAAGAACGAAGGGGGCTATTGGAGCGCTTTTAGGACGAAACTACTAGAAAGTTCCCGAACTGTATTCTTTGATAGAACTGGTAGTCAAAGCGATAATATTCAACATCAAGGTTTTCGTGGCTCACAGCAACAGAGCTATGCGAAATCCGCCATGTTCTAATGACGTCACCTATTTGAAAAATGGCCTCTGGGGCAGCGCGCCGATGTTCGCGTTTGCTTGGTAAAGCGCAAGATTGGCATAAGGCTTACCAAGCGTGGTGCGCCATGGAATTCTTGTTGATATCGTCCAAGACTGATAAGGAAACGTTCGCAAGATGTCTCAGTATCAGTGGACACGGTAATTCATCTCGGTCGGTAAACTTTATCCCCCCAGTTTTGTATCACAAGATGTTCACTGAAGCAAGTCAATTATAACTTATTAATAGCTATAACTGGCCGGGATATGATATACTAATGAGAGAAAGCTATAAGTTGACTTGCATAAAAAGTACAGAAACTAGAAAAGAATAAAAATTTTCTAGAAAAATAGTAAGAATGTAGGGATGGCACAAAAAGGACAGAAACAAGAGGGGATGTCGCGGTGAAGTAAGTGCTGTGTGCGGTTTCCACACAAGGCTCTATTGCACCATATCCCTACATCTGGCAGCATTCTGCATCATGTGCTACTCCCTGTATGGCCACATTAAATTAGTATCAGCTGTTGCTCTTGGTCTGTAAAGTGGGAGCAACTAAATTCCTTTAACTATGTATATACTTGAGTCTAGATCTGTTCTTGCCAATTATTTTACATATTCCTTTCGATGCACTCAATCCATTTCGACACTACTTACTGATTAGCTACATGCTGCTGCCAGATGTAGGGATATGGTGCAATAGAGCCTTGTGTGGAAACCGCACACAGCACTTACTTCACCGCGACATCCCCTCTTGTTTCTGTCCTTTTTGTGCCATCCCTACATTCTTACTATTTTTCTAGAAAATTTTTATTCTTTTCTAGTATATAATACTACTGACTGTGGTGTGACAAACCTTTCGAGGACATCTCACATGTAGGCACATGCATCCCAATGCCGTTGGTGATTGTGTAGTGAGAACGATGTCCCTATATATATAACGTACATGTGCATAGTACCTTAATGTTGAACTGCGTATCTGCGTCAGTAACCATGCTTAGCTGTCATTATTATTGTATACAACAACCCCTTATATAATTGTATAATATACAGTATGTGCGTGCAGTATCACAGCATATGCTACAAAGATAATGGACCATGGACAGTGTGTTAACAGTAGCACGTAACAAAATAATAATGTTACAATGTCTAATGAAAGACTGAACTATGCAAGGTTAAGGTGATACAATGAACAACATAGTCTGTTAAATTGTAAATATCAAATGTGCATGCAGTTATATATGCTAATATGTAAATTAAATCAACTGCAGGTCATGTAGAAATACACTGAGAGCTACCTCAGTATTACATCCACGGACGTTGCCATCACTACAGTCGTGACACTTGCAGGACTCCGTAGCATTCAGACACTGCATCTTTCGCTCTGTGTCACTGTTTAGAAATAATTCAGCAAAAGCATTCATGTAGTGCTGCTCGTAGTGATGGATTGATTTTGGCTCCTTCTTGCATTCAACTTGTTGGTGCTTAGGATTGCAGCACTTTAAATTTCCTTTTGGGCAGACATCAATAACAAATAGAGCCACGCCAGGACCAGACCTTGTAGCCACTTGCTTGAGGACAGCTCCAGCAATAGCCAGATCACAGAGCTGGCGACCAATCACTGGCTCAAACGCTCCAGGTGCAGTTTCAAATCCGCGCATGATGTGATTAATTGCCTTGCAGTGTGATCCACTATCAGTGCACCATCGGTCTTCAATCCTTTTGGTGGTTTGTCCTACGTAATATGCGGGGGTGCCATTCAGGTACAGAAGGGCAACATAAATGGCATTCTTCTTAGAGATAACCGATTCAAAGTCACCGCTATCACAAGAGACTCCCAGAACCATGTCACTCAGCGCCTTAATACCTTTCATCATGGGATGTTTTTCAAGATGGTGATGTCTCTCGCGGCTATTTCCCTTCTTAAGGGTTTTGAACTCCTTACCAGTATACATAACAATGTAATCCTCACACTCTGCCCCCATCTCGATGACAACTGTGTTCTGGCACACAGAGCAAAAGGCCTCTTTCACTTGTTCCAATTTCTTGACAGTACGTCTTTTCAATTTCTTACTAAATGCTAAAGGAGATACAGTGAGAGTAAATTTGGTGCACGTTTCATGTACTATCGGTTTTACTCTTTCCAGCAGCTCATCTGTGCCACAATCCCAGTCACCCCAGTGCACTAGAGCTGAAGTGCCTTCCAGTGGTACGTTCTCCCGCAAGGCTTGCAGAGCTGGTGGAGGGCTGCCTTCTGTCTTCCAAGAGACTAACAGACTTGACGTTTTCCTGAGCATAGTATATATATATATATATTTATAATAATATATATATGCATGTAGGTATAAATGCAGATGTGCACATTGCAATATGTTCATGCTACCTTAATTTCATTATGTACAATACTCACATAGTATCTCCATTATTAATAGTTACTGCATTGACCACACACGTGATGGTGAGGATAAGGATAAGTCAGGATAGCTACTTGCCTACCAATATCCCTTACAAAGACTTTTTGCGGCAATCAAAGATAAGCAGTAACAATGCTGGGCACTTCATTGACAAACTGATTTGATTCATCTATTCACAGAAAATTTAATGCAGGTAGCTAGGCACACACCAGTGTGCTTTAGTGGACTGAATTTCATTACATGAATGGATTTTGTGTACTTGCTAAATTAAATAATATTTTTGTTTTAATTAGTCTGTACATGCGCATGTGTACGTGTGTGCTTGTGTGTACGTACATGCACGTTGTGTGTGGTGTGATGTGGTGACAGTGATTCCATGTGATAACTCTTTTCCCCCTTTGTGGTTTAAACCCATTATTATCACTGCACAACATGTGCCTATTAGTGCCAATGTGTCGTACTGCCAACACAATTGATGGTAGGCAAATGCTGTATCTTTCTTACTGTCTGGTTTTAGCTAGGGGTGAAACGAGCCATATGACTGGATGTTTACCTTTTCTCCTTTTAGTGTATACTGCTATAATTATAGTCTATTGCTCAAAACAGCTCTCAAAGAAACACAAGCTTGTCGACTCAATTCCAGCTACATGACCTTAAATTTACCTGTTAGTTTTGTGCCAATAATATGCAGGAGTTGGATATGAACTTAGTATGTTCAGTAGGCAGTTGTGAAAAGCAGAGGAAGGTGTTGTTGAATCAGAGGCTCAGGCATTCATCTGAGAATGCATGTGTGTGTTGTGGTGTGCAATTAGTGTGCATGTGTCTGCGTGTGCTTATGTGTACATGCATGTGGTCCATGGGTGTGCAATGTGCACTGTATGGTATGGTAGTGGTGGTAGTGATTCCATGTTGATTCTAAGATATTCTGTTCATTTTCTGTATGTGTCCGTGTGGTGTGGTAGTTAATTCAAAAGCACTCACTTCTCTGCTGCACATTCTGCCCCACCAGTTTCAGGTGGTTGGTCTGCACTGTTCCTACAATTGGAGAGTCACAACACCCATGAAGCATGTTACAGCATTCATTAGCATCCTAATCAGTTTGCACTAAAGTGCTAGATACAATTACCATGATGACTTGTGTGAAAGTATTCTATATAATATATATATATATATAATTTTATATATATATATATATTATAACATGCATGAAGTACATATGTATGTTCTATCAAATCAATATTCAGCTGCACACTAATCAGTATGCACACTAAAGTGTGGTAGTATACATAGGATACATAGCTATGTATGTCAAAGCACGTTTCAGCAAAGTATATTAGGACCAAGGCATGTATCAATGGTCACTCACCCTGTAAAGCTGAGCCCTCTAGCTGCATTCCTCTGTCCATGTGATTGGCCTTCACGATTCTTGGGTTTCCTGCAGAAACAGTCAGTAAAATTTAAAGTAAAGCAGGAACATAATTATGTACAATACTCAAAGTATCAGAAGTTAACAACTTATATTGATCTATCTGGCATGCAGGTTTGTCTCTCTTATAAGATGTACCGCCCTATCCGTATGATATTTTTATGTAGATACTGTAACTGTGCTTATAGTAATATATACATGCAAAACACACATTCCAGTGAGCAGAACAGCTGGCTGACTCACTGTGGTGTAGGCTCCCCGCCAAGTTCTTCAACCCTATATATGAAGACAGGAGAACAAAGGCTTATCAAAGAAAATAGTTAACTAACTGTAAATATAATGAGATGGTTGTGTAAGTCCTAGTAGCAGTACACATTAGGAGATGAAGAGCCTCAATGCATATGGATCCTCCAGACATGCACAGAGTAGTAGTCACACTCAGTCATTTCACAGGACCATTTCGCCATTTTCTGCTTTCTGCCATTGATATACAATTGCAATTGTACATAGTTTACACACTTCAGCATTAGCTTCCATCAATCAGCACAACAACTGTTGAAGACCTGCTCAAATAACCTGGCCAGCATCCTTAAGTGGTTTATGGCATCACTGCCAGTTTGCTTTTGGCAGAATAATAATATAGAACAACAGAATGTTATGCACTTGGGCAGAGCACACTGAGTTACACATGGAAACATATGCCAAGTGAAAAAGCAATGATTCAGACTGGATTTTTGAATTCTTGTATTTTCACCTGTGTATAACATACATACCACATATACATCAAAGGCCATTCGACTAGTGCTGCCCCCCCCCCTCCCCCCCAAATTGCCCCACACGACAATCTAGTATAAAGAACCATATAACTGCGCAGCCCCTTAAGGAACACCAAAGGGGAGCATGAAATGCCAACATAGCTACTTCAGCCCTAGCGGAGCATGCACACTCCACTGGCCATCCCACTTGGACTGAGGCTTGATTGACACCTGTTCCTATACCTCTAGACAATGCCTCGAGTTCTTAATGATCCCCAAGGAGAATGATCACCTGAACAGAGAGCCAGTAACACTTCTCCACAACTATAAGACTCTCTAAAGCAATCCTAATTCCTGTGTCACCCATCCAAGCTGTTAGCAAACATCCATGTAATATTTATTATTCTTTCATTTTCATCATACTTGTCATCCTCAGCTAGCTGTCACACTCACATTAAATACACCCACCCATTCTGTAACCCATGCATTACCACTAATGAAGGCAGCAGTGAGCTGCCAAAATATTTCTAAAGAGAGAACCCTGAGTTCCTTGTAAAGATTAATTACACAATATAATTAGCAGAGAATGCATATACTTTATATACCTGCGTAAAAGCTGCTTAGCACACACTCTTAAGTTGGTTTGCTGAAACCTTTCAGTGAAGTCACGAATTTTTTTCAGCAATTCCTTTCGGTTCTGTGTCATGAAAGGACATAAGCACAGTAGCTATCTTCATCAGACACTTTTCCTGCATGGTCTAAATATACTATTTAAATATAATTATACAATTCACTCTCATGCATTTTGTGTAGTAGTGAGAGGTATAATTGACACACTGTATAGTAGTCAGTTTTCACTTTTAACATCATACATTGTTAATTAGGAGAGGGTATGACTAGCTCATCTAATTTTAAGTCACTAGGCCACTTTAGATTCAGACAATACAAGTATGTTTTCAGCAGATCTGGAAAGATAATATAGCAATACTATGCACCGTGAAACCTGACAAACACTTTGCAGATAACTCATAGAAATTTTAAAACAATACTGTTGGTGCTATATAGGTATCCAAGGATGCTCAGTTAGTAGCCATTTACAATTAATAAGTAGTTCAAATATAAATGAATCCAGCTCGTTAGTCTAATCATTCAGTCAGTGTTTAGACATTGTTGTGAATAGTTATCAACCAATTCAGCCAATTAGGGATTGGGGGCACATCCAAAACTCGATAATGAATTCAAACTAGCCACATACCGTAGTGAAACATCTTTCATCTCGGTGTTGTTCGACCATCTTTGTGACAAACTCTCTAAGCAGGCAGAGACAGTGAGTCAATTCTGACACCAGCTGCTGGAAGTCATCCATAAAGTACAGTGTATTCCCATCTGCTTTTCCATCATCTGGCATCTCAAACAGGACAGGTACACAGTACTCCCGCAAGAGGTCATCCAACTGTTGCCATTTTAAGAAAGATATTTTAAAGCAAATGCCCACGAACACATTGGGAACCTGTGTGAAAAGTGGCAGATATAGTTGTCTCTCCTCTCCTTCCCTTCCTCATTCACTCGATCCACCTCCATATACTCAGTTTTGCCCTCCTCCACTCTCACCCACTCATGTACCTGAAGCAATTCTTGGAGCTCATTCTGATTGCGAGAAGGTGATACTAGCAGGAAAAGGATGGCCTGTACCTGATAGGCAGAGGTCATCTCACTTTGGAGCCAGCCATGCATGCAGAAACAAAGCACCATTTAGTTTCATCCCTTACCATGCGAGGATCGGATTGCAGCAATTTTTTTTCCTTATTTTTAGCACGGAGAGCCTGAGGGAGGTGTGAAGTGGGTAGAAGAAAGCATAGAGGTATGTACTAGTACACTAGCACATCAAAATTATGTATTTAGAAATGGTTAATTAAGGGGAGATGACATGGCCATCATCCATGAAGATGAATGAAAGTCAAGCTAGGCAGCTGAGTGAGTTTATAAACGAGAGGACCTAACCACCTGGCGTACTCGAAATGCTTGGTTCCATTTGCATCTCAGTTGAAGCTGGAGAATACTATTGGAAGTATGGCAGTTGATGCATCTCAGGGACTGTGGAAGGATGGAGATAGAGGAAATGGCAGGAGAATGAGAGGGAGGGAGGGAACAGAGAGAGAGGAGAAGGAAAAGTAGTTTTGGGTAAACTATATATACACCGCATGAGCAAGCAGTGTTACAGTGAATCTGAACAGGTGGAGTGGCCACCATGCCACATCTAAGAAGTCTACATGCATGCTGCTACATAAAAGCTCCAAACCTCCAGAATTGATGAGATGTCTCTATTGAATGACTTCTTGTTGGAAACCCTCCTGATTCTCTCATCACTCAAATGGTCACAAAGTTTAACCTAAATAAAATGCAGTAGGAGGAAAGGCATCACACATTATTTGGCTAGCCACTGTGAGTTCACTTCTAACACAATGCATAGTGACTGGTGACACTGAGTTGCATTTACTGTGTACATGGCTTATACTTATTGTTACAATAATAACCCATGCTTAATCCATCCATCCATGTCATGTACATAACTTGTAAATTCTCACTAGACTAGGATTGGTTGTATTTAGCATATCTTGATGTTTCCTGTATGCACATAATTGTAGTGACATTGTGCCTTTTTTCTTTGTTCTAATTACTGTTGAACCTCATGGTGACAGTGACCAGAGTAGTACAGGCAAGAGTCAGCTGTGCTGTTGTAGCCAGATGTTGTACAATTAAGGCTACTGCAAACATGTCATGTGTAATGCAGCTCATTGAGTGTCATACAATCTATTGTATGGACGGGTAACACACAACACTCACCACAACTGGAGTGATGTGGCTCTCAACAAATGAGTCAGTAAAAAAATCAATGCAGTTGGCAATAGGTCTGTTTAGGAAAGTAGGGTGCATACACTTGTAACATATGTAAAAGAGTAGGATAAAACTGCAACCCATTTATGTAACCATCAAACCACATGTGCATACCTGATAAGTACTGCCACCATGTGCACATCTGCATCATCACTAATCCTCTGATGAACTCCACTGAAACCTTCCTTCTTGTGAAACATGTGTAACAGATCACACAATCCGTCATTGGGTGCCTGACCTTTTGGTGAACTGGCAACCTCGTTTGCCTTTGTGGGTGTGGGGTTTGCATGCCACCTAAAGTGAAAAGAGTTGACAAGAAAATTGACTGAGGACTACATGAAGTGAAGTTCAGAAGAATCACATTTTTGCCAAAGCATATTTAGCATGTGATCTTAGATACTTTGGCCACTTGTTCACAGGCATATGGACCTGAGGCATTATTGGCAGAGATGTATAGCAGGCCAGTGTAGCTTAGGGCTGAAAGTAAAAAAGATACACATATTTTATTGTATAATGGAGAATCATGAGTGAATCACAGCTGTTAATCTAGCCAGAGAACTAATTGATCAGGTCAATTAAGACCCAGATCATGCCATCACTGTCCCTATGGGACCTGTATGATCTATGTCTTAATCAACCTGATCAATTAGTCCTCAGACTAGATTAATGGCTGTGATTCACTTATGATTCTCTATCATACAATACCAGACAGCTATAAAACTCCTCAAATCATATGCATAATTATATACTTACTAAGTTAGGGTAGGCAATATAATATAAGACGCCTGTAATATCTACACTTTGTTTTGGCTGGAATGCATGATACTTCCGTCACCTGGAACTGGATATGCTAAACCTTATCTTTATAATTGTCCTTGCAGCTTCAGGGTGTTTGATGCATGGTCATGCGGTATACAGCTTTTATGACATTAGGCATACATTTGGTGGGGGGTTCACATTTCAGCTACAATGAATGGACTGCATAATATATATTCAGGAACTGTATACATAAATCTCTACCGAATGGCCCTGTCTGGGAGGTTAATAGTGAAAACTGAAAGGCTTAGGCTTGGCCACGCCCCTTCCATTAACTGCAGTCAATGTCCACTGTAGTGGCATTAAGATATCGTCTGGTTACATGAAGGGTGCAACAGAGGCGGTGCCATCTGGTCCCACAAAGGGACTGCTAGCTGTTGTGCACAGTTTTCAGTGTCCAGCTTGTTTGAACACACTATGAAGTGTGCACCCCTCTAAAATTCCCCAGCATCAAGCCCATTCAAGCTCCCTATATCCTCACATACACAACAATATGCACTACTGTAACATGGATAGAGGCACAGTCCCCGCATGCATCTAGTGTGCATGTACGTAGTGCATGTCACTGTCCCCACCCATTTCATCTTCATTTTTTACCTGCATTGAGGGTTGAAGACTTTGGCCAAGGGCTCTAGAAGGACAAAACAGTCTGCACTTTGGTTAATTCTGACTGCACAAATCTGCACCAAAAGCTTGGCAATCTTGAATATGCACTTTTGTGCATAGAGGAAAAATGGCAGAAACAGTGAGGAGTTAGGATGCATGTGTAGCTGTAGACAAAAATTCCTTCAAGTTACAAAACACACGGAGTGGGGTGGAACCCAAGGACTCTTATATTATGTATATCATGAATGATCTATTCACACAGTAAGTCGGACAACACATACACTGACCTGCTGATGATCAGAACTGTAGTCACTAAAGTGCTGGTTGGGAACCAGTATGTTCTCAAAATGTTGGAAAGTGGTGCAAAGGAAACCTACGCTGAGATTTGGACAGGAGAGGTCTACTTCCGGACACACTGTGAGAAACTTCATCCATTGAAATGCAGTTGTATGTGGCACTTGCTTCATCATATTATATTTAGCTTTCAACTGCGCGTGCCGTGCTTCTGGAGGTAAATTTATCTCTATATAAATTAGATAGAAAGCAAGTGCAAGCAAAGTACTACTAGCTTATTATCATGCACAAATGGAGCTCATTTGCAGGAGATATTCCCTGCTGCAAAGTACTCCTGTAATCTATACCCTTCACTCGGGGCTAAGCTGTAGTGGGCTTCATTGGAGAGCTGGGGCAACACCTTAGCCAGACTACAAGCAGGAGAATTTTGTAGTAGAAAGCATCTCCTGCAAAGGCTCTTCATTAACATACAGTTGGGAATTCAGTATATATATATAGCAGTGCTCATAGACAGCTGTCCAAAATCAGTGCTAAAATCGTTTGGAATACAAACTTACTGATAGCCAAATCAGCAGATAAATACTGCTCCAATCTACTCAAACAGTTTCACTCTCTTTGAACTTGTTGAAGCTATTGAGAACAATCGGATCGACCCATGACTCCGTAAAATACTATTACCTTGTGGCTTTCTGTTAGGGCGAAGCCTGATAAACAAACTTCATAAGTGAATTCATTATAGCCACAGGTGGGCTGAACTCACCTCATGATCAGGTGACAAGCCCGTAAGCAAGCCCCACAGTTACCCCCACAGTTACGAGAGAAGTTCATTATAGCCACAGGTGGGCTGAACTCACCTCATGATCAGGTGACAAGTCCCACAGTTATGAGAAGTATGCGTGAGTTAAGTGCATGTGTGTGTCTCTTAATGAGATACTAAAGAGTTAACTAAATAGGTCATACAAATACATGGTCAAGGTACTAGTAGTTTCTTCAGTGTTCTTTGCTTCTCTGTATGCTCAACTATGTCCTTAGCAATGTGGAGTCCTTTCCGAACCTTCATGTATTTCTGTGTCATATTGTCCAAATCTGCCTGGTCTCCCAGTGACCAACTATCAACTGTGGGTTGGCAAGACCACTGGCCTCCTTGTGAATCTCCTCTGCAAACCACAGCTCTTGGCCACAGAAATCAGGGCATCGATCATGAAAACGTTTGAGCCCTCTTTCATTTCTGCTCCTCTGCAATTATCCAGCCTTGCTGTTTGCCAAGCACACTGTACACTCTGCCCAACACATCAAAGTGTGGATAGTATCTTGTGCACATACATTGCTCATATCATTCTAACAGGGTGCACCATGAATGTACCGTATGCAGGTCAAATACAGTCCAAAATCCGATTTTTGTTCCAGCACTGGTAGGACTTAGGCAGTATTACTATAATTATAATTATATTAAGCAGAGTTGCCTCTCTAACAGTACACAACAGCACTGTTTTTGTTTATGCTTGGATTTCATCTAGGGGTATAAACACTGTAAGTGCAGCATGTGTGGTTGAGAACTTGAGACAAGTGCAGACATGTAAAGTCTTGCAGCAAGTTGGAATCTCGACTGCTTATAAACCTATGCCCAGTGCGTTCATTACCTATATACGATACATACATTGCTGGTGGGGAAGTAAATTTGGCAGATTTTCTGAAAATCGCCAAACTGCCAAATTTAAAACCCTGCCAATACTTCTCGCTATATGGTATGCAATTTTGGTCAATAAATTTCAGACTTTCACTCTATCTGTCATAACCTGCACTAGCTACCCCCTCCCCACCCCCCAGCTTGCTGGGAAAGGAAGAGTCTTTCTGTTGTTCTGATTCTTTCTTAGAATTATTAAGTCTAAGGATGATAGTACTGTATGTACTGTACTGTATGTATTATATTCACCTTTGCCTATACACATCCCATAATGCTCACAAGATAGGCATTCCGATAAAATGGAAGAATGCTCTATGATCTATTGAACACAGAACACCGTGTCTCGACAATGTGCAGGCAATGATACAAACGTACATAGAACGTGCATACATTACATATATGTTATGTACATACGTACGTATGTAAACGCTTACACATATAATGTCATTGAATGCAACGTGATGTGTGCGAGGGTGTGTGTATGTGTGTATGTGCGTATGGATGTAATGTGTATGCGTGTATGTGTAATGAGTGAATGTGTGTGAATACAATCCACTATACCGCATGCTGTTCTAGAAGTGGAACCTGTAGTAACTGTACATGTTGCTATTGGTGAGTCCCTGCAGTACAAAAACATATGTACAGCTGTTTGATATGGTTATACTTGCATGCATTGGAAGTTGTTTACATTGTAATTGGACTTGGACTATGGGAGTGGCTGCAAAGCTCATTTGATGAAAGGCAGGGCAAGAGATTGTGGTGGACAGGGTTGCAGATTTGAGGACCACGCCTTCAAGTCCTCCAATTCCAACAATATTTCCTGCACTCACATGGTTAACTGCTTCAATGGACCTTCCCATCAACACATAGAGGTCGCTAATGGTAACAATGCCATCGTGCTCTGGAAGACGGTCTGAGTAACCTTCTACTTTGAGGTCTTCTGCAGCTGGGAGCTGGTCGCTCCAGACACAAGCTACTGCTCGGGGATCATGTCGTGGATGAAGCATAAAGACAGTTTGATTCTGGTGGAGTGTACCACTATATTTGAGTAAAGGCCAATTGTGTCACACATGTATTATATGTGACTGTGACAATACACTTGAAAGCATGGAGTTAACACATACCAAATTGCTAATCAAATTATTGGGCTGACACAGGCATGTGCCCCCCCCAAACACACCCACACATATGTATACAAACACAGACCCCCACAGGGGATCACCTCTCTACCTGTGTAAACAGCCCCACCCACCCACAGATGTTTACAAACACAAGACACCCACATGTCACCTGTCTAACCCTGTAAACCCTCCTCCCCCCCCCCCCCCCCAGGCACCACACAGGCACATTTTTCTGTCTACTTGGATTTCATCTAGGGGTGTACATTGCAAGTGCATCATGTGTGGTTCAGACAAGTACAGACATGTATAGTCTTGCAGCAAGCTGGACCTTCGACTGCTTAAACCCTTAATGCCCAGTGCACATACCTACAGTGTGTATGATGCATATATATACACCTAGGCCAGTGGGTGCTTATCAATCAAAGGGACAAGTAGGCCTACAATCTTGCTCAAGAGTGTGATTCAGTTGGAGACACCTACGTTCGAGCGCAAACTCGTGGACCTTTATTCTCGTTCTTCGTTTTCTTTCTTTTTTTTCAAACATAGACTGCACATAAACACATTAGCTATACTAATATTTATACAATTTGGTCAATGAATTTCAGACTTTCACTTCATCTGATGGTCATATTTAACCTGCACTGGTTAGCCCCTCTCCCTTGCCCCAGCTTGCTGGGCAAGGGAGTTCGGGGAGTCTTTCTGTAGTTCATGATCCTTCTGTAGAATTACAAAGGCTGATGTGATCAATCTTGAGGAAGATAGTACACCTACAGTATAGATCTCATCATGCCCATAAGCTAGGCATTCAATTACAATGGAAGAATTCATAGCTCTATGATCTACTGAACACACAGAATATTAATGTAGACACTGTGCAGGCAAGACACATACATACATATAGTATGTACATATATATGTTATGTATATACGTACGCATGTATATGAACGTTTACACATAAGTCAACTGAATGCAGCATGCATGTGTGCATGTGCATGGGAGTGTGTATGCCGGCATGCATGTAATGTGTATGCATGCATGTGTATATAATGAGTGGATGTGTGTGAATACAATGCACTAGCTACGTATATCATTAGCATTAGCTACGTATGCTGCTCTAGAGGAGGGTCCTGTAGTACGTATATAACTGTTGCATTGGCCAATCCTGCAATACAAAAACATACGTATGTATAGCTGCTTGATATGGTTATACTGGCATGCATCGGAGGATGTACATTGGAACTGCACGGTACTACCCAACTATGGGTGATACAGTCTCAATCAAGTCAAGTGTCATTTCTTTAGCGTTCTTTGCTTCTCCGCATGCTCAACTATCTTCTCCTCGACATGGAGTCCCTTTCTCTTGCGAACCATGTTCATGTACTTCTGGGCCACATTATCCGAGTCTGCCTTCTCCCCAAAGTGCATCAACTCCTCTTCAGTCGAGGGAACCCAGAAAGGGTCCATTGGGATTGTCTCCCAGTGACTGAACACCAGCTGGGGACTGGCAAGACCACTGGCCTTCTTGCGAATCTCCTCTGCAAACCCAAAGCTCTCGGCCACAGGAACCAGGGCATCTATCTCGAACATGTTTGAGCCTTCTTTCATCTCCTCTGTGATAACCCTGCCTTGCCGTTTGCCAAGCACGCCGTAGACCCTGCCCAACACGTCAGAGGTGGCCTGTATCTTGCACTTGTACATTGCCGCCATCAGTCTGACAGGCTGTGCCATGAAGGCCTTGCGACAGCCTTCCTTCACAGCTGAGATTAGCTGCCCACCCAATGCAGTGTATGACACATCGACCGACTTCTGTGCGCCGTTATCAAGCAGTGGAGGTACGTCACCCTCAGACCTGCCTGCCTTCTGCTCGCATTCATGTTCTCTGTCTGACACTACAGTGTCTTCACCTTCCTCCCTATCAGATGAGGCCTTTAGTGGGACAGGGGACTGATGGACGGTCCACTTCCTCACTGCTAGGCACACGCCGTACATGGGCTCTTCACACAGCGGGCCTGCCAGTGTTGCCAGCTGGAAACCATTGACCACGCTGTTGTCAAACTCCCACAGATCACTTGAGGCGACCCTCTTTCCCTCCAGAATGGACCAAATGGAGGGGCGGTTGTACTCAATCACCTCATTCAGCAAGATGTTGGCCCCAATAAGGCGCGGACCAAAGCTCCAGATCTTCTCAACTGTGCCTTCCCAATCTGGCCCACTTTCTGCAAATGCCATGGAGAGATCCTCCTTGAGTTTGCTTAGCTGACTAAGCATGCCTTCACTGATGGACAACTCACTGGCTCCTCCACCCTGACCACCGGCTGCTGCAGAGAGGCTCAGCACACGCAGAACCTCACGATTCTCATCCAGCAACTGAGTCACCTTCTCTGGGAGAGGACTGGCCCGGATCTCCAGGGAACACAGTTGGTTGGGTGTCACAATGCTAACTGCGCCCTCGTCATTCACTAGCTCAGCAGCACCTAGGTCTCTTTCTCGCATTCGCTTAATCTCATTCTCGTTTGATATGGCCTCGTTAAGTGTGTCCACCTTTGGAGGAGGTACTACGGTTTCTCTGAATGGAATAATGGGGGCCGACACGTTCAGCTTCACCTTGGCGTAGGTTGTTCTCAGGTCATCGAGGCACCGTTGCAAGTGTACCTCCCCTGCGGTTGCCAAGAGGTGTTCTCCGGTTTCTGATATAGTCACCTTCACGCAAGGGTCGGCCTGGTTGAGCAGTGTCATCCCCTCACGTAGAGCCTGCATGTCAGTGGGGTGGTACGGCTCCACAGCGACTTGGACTATGGGAGTGGCTGCAAAGCTCATTTGACGAAAGGCAGGGCAAGTGACTGTGGTGGACAGGGTTGCGGATTTGAGGACCACGCCTTCAAGTCCTCCAATTCCAACAATATTTCCTGCACTCACATGGTTAACTGCTTCAACGGACCTCCCCATCAACACGTAGAGGTTGCTAATGGTAACGACGCCAATGTGCTCCGGAAGACGGTCTGAGTAACCTTTTGCTTTGAGGTCTTCTGCAGCTGGGAGCTGGTCGCTCCAGACACAAGCTACTGTTCGGGGATCATGTCGTGGATGAAGCACAAAGACAGTTTGGTCCTTGTGGAGTGTACCACTGAATATTCGAGCAAAGGCCAGAAAAATGACCCCCAACTCATCTTTATCTTCTCGTGCTCCGTCATGAATGGGGTTCTCCTCAGGTGCATCTGCATAAGATGACAGGAAATAGTACTGAATTACTACATAATCATCATGCACATTCGTATGCTGTATCCTTGTACTGTACAATTCATGTACAGTAAACACACACATTGCAATGCATCACACACATGTATTATGTGAGACTGTGACAATACACATGAAAGCATGGAGTCATCACAGCACATAAGTAAGTACATTGATGATCAAATATAGGGCTGCCGCAGGCATGTGCCCCACCCCTTCCTCACCAAAACACACCCACACATATGTATACAAACACAGCCCCCCACAGGGGATCACCTCTCTACCTGTGTAAACAGCCCCACCCACTCACAGATGTTTACAAACACAGACAACTCCCTGAGACCACCTGTCTACCTACCGATGTAAAGAGGTCCATCCACACACATATTTATGCATACACAGACACCCACATTTCACCTGTCTAACCATGTAACCCCCCCCCCCCCCCACCCGTCCATCCACACACCTCTGGTGGAGTGGGCCCCGCCCACAGCCACAGCTTGTGCATGTGCCGTCTTTGCCAGTGCTCTCAGTTTGGCCAGGTCATGTCTCTGGTGAATCTCCTCAAGGGTCAGAGGTCTGAGGAATGGAGGCAGTGGGTGGGATATGGGTAAGGAGGAGGACCTAAGTACTGAGGGCCACTTTGTAGGCCGTGCAAGGTGGTCTTGGAGGGTAGCAGAAGGTACTGCAGTCAAGCAAAACTACCACAAAGATACCACCATAAGGTGTAAGAGTGGAAATGTCAAATTGCATATACGTATACATGAATGACGAAGACACCAATCTACTTGGCTAGCCAAACCAGCTAACTACATACGTGTGTAGGTACATCATTGGAGCATTTGGTGATCTGTTTGGTTCACTAATACACATCTCTTCCCACTCCCTTACCGTGATTTGCTGCCTGGAAGAGCTTCCTTGGGGACAGGGAACATCTTGGACACGTACACAATTACAGGAGCGTCATTGAGGGAGTTGCACTCGGTGAAGGCTGCAGAGTGTAATACAAGCAACAATGACACAAAAGACATAACATCAGTGGTGTAATGCATGTAAATATGCATGCTATTGTAGAGGCCCATTGCTACGTTGTGATAACTAGCGAATCGATCTTGATGAGCAAATACGTAGCAGAATCAATCAAACACTAGCAAGTGATTGCAGGACGTTTTGGCCATGTTGGCCTTCGTCCACTGCGTACAAACTGCATGTACTGTACTGAATATGCATGTTATGTATGTGTAGTGAGAGTGCATGCTTGTGTGGTGTGTGTTCATGTGTGCATGTGTGTGTTTTTGTGTTGTGTATGCGTGCGCATGAATACGTATGCATGCATGTGTGTGTGTGTGTGTGTGTGTGTGTGTGTGTGTGTGTGTATGTGTGTGTGTGTGTGTGTGTGTGTACATATACATGTGTATGGATATATGTGAACAAGGGACTGGATTAGAGAACTGCAAAAAAGACATCTCCCGCAGACTGCCCCTTCTACTCACCATTCTTCAGCTCTTGTGTTGAGGGAGGCAATGAGTCAAAGGTCTTGGTTGAATCACACATCAGTCTCTCCGCTCTTGCCTCGCTGACCTCCAGAGGACTGGGCAGCTTCCGAGTCACCATCTCCAGAACCGCTCGAGCCAAAGGAAGCCACTGGCTGCAGATGGCAAAGACGTGGGCACGAGGGTCACCCATCTTAGAGTCCCTCACTGAGACCTTCAGTTTGAGGGAGGAGGTTATCTTGTCAATCTTCTCCTTGTTCCTGCACAAATCAAGGGGCAGTAAAGGATGAGGACATGCACGCCTGATGGCACAGATGGTACCGATGAGGGCACTCCCCCTCCACAAAGCATTCTGGTAACGTGACACTAAGCAACTATGAAGCAAACTGCTGCATTTACTGGTCCACATAATGTATAGGTGTACGTAGAACCCCAAATTACAAGTACATAGCTACTACCTACATACATACCTACGTACGTAGGTACGTACGTATGTACATATAGGCTAGCTACCTCCCTGTCAACACACAAGCGACATTAAGGAACTAGCAAAAGTGAGACTGCTGCATTGACTGGCGCACATACTTAGATGAAGCTTCCCATATTAGCCACTACATGTGTACGTATATACGTACATGTAGGCTAGCTGCCTACCTGTCAACACACACAGCAATACAATGCAACTGGGTGCCCCACCTGTTGATCAGCACTGCATCGTACACTGCCCAGAGGTTCTCCAGCACAAACTGCACAAACAGAGGCTTCTTCCCTCTCGCCTGTGCCCCCTTGTAGATTCTCTTTGCTTTGGCATTGAGGTAGAAGTCTCCCCACAGTGTCTTCCTCAGCACGTCTGCTCTCACCCCCAGCCTCTTGGCGTAAATGTCGGCAAAGTGATGCAGGCTGCAAGCAGACATACATAGTGTTCATGCGGGCACACACACATGCAAATATATAATACACTCATACCACACTACTATAATATTATATCGGCCTCAATGAATGGCCCCATCCACCATCTTCACCTCAAGCCTCAGCTACAGCCCTTACTGGAAGCCCCACCCACCCTTCACACCTAAGCCCCACCCACCATTTGCACATCAAACCTCACCCACTACTCTAACCTAAAGCCCCACCCACCACTCTCACCTGAGGCCCCGCCCACCACTCTTACCGTAAGCGACAGCCACCACTCTCACCTGAAGTCCCACCCATCCCTCTCACCTGAAGCCCCACCCACCACTCTCACCTGAAGTCCCACCCACCACTCTCGCCTGAAGCCCCACCCACCCCTCTCACCTGAAGCCCCACCCACCACTCTCACCTGAGGCCCCACCCACTACTCTCACCTGAGGCCCCACCCACTACTCTCACCTGAAGCCCCACCCACCACTGTCACCTAAAGCCTCACCCACCACTCTCACCTGAGGCCCCACCCACTACTCTCACCTGAGGCCCCACCCACTACTCTCACCTGAGGCCCCACCCACTACTCTCACCTGAAACCCCACCCACCACTCTCACCTGAAGCCCCACCCATCAATGGCTGAAGCAAACACAATGTTCCCCTGGTCAGGGTAGAAGTAGAGAGAGGAGTCATCCCTCTCGTCCAGCCCAGCACTCCAGTTGTACACCACCTCCCCCTCTCCCTCCCCCTCCTGTGGGGGTGGGGCTTCACCACCAGAGTCAGTGGTCTCTGGTATCGAAGTATCCTCTTTCTCCAAGGTCGACTTTTGTCTGTCAGTGGTCGCCGTGGTAGACAGTGACTCCATCACTTGTGAAGTGAACAGGGAGCCCGTGACAGCATTAACCTGAGGTGAGGGAGGGAGGTGGAGAGTAGTGGAAGATAGGGAGAGGAGGGGAAGGAATGAAAGGTGAGGAGAGGAAAAGGAGGAGAGGAGAGGGGAGGGGAAGAGAGGGGAGGAGAGGGGAGGAGAGGGGAGAGGGGAGAGGGGAGGAGAGGGGAGGAGAGGGGGTGGGCAGCAGAAAAGAGCAGGGTTGAATAGTACTAAGTACTTATATCATTTTGTATATTACACTATACCATGACCTGAGTTTTGTGATCAAAGTGCATCTCCCCGGACTTCACACTAGAAATGAAAGTGGCAGTGTGGAAATCTCTGTCCACAGCTACCATGTCTCCCACCCTCGCCCTGGCCCCCACCCTCGCCCTGGCCCCCACTCTCACCCTGGCCCCCACCCTGGCCCCCAACCTCGCCCTGGCCCCCACCCTCACCCTGGCCCTACCCTCACCCCCACCCTCGCCCTGGCCCCCACCCCCACCCTCGCTCCGGCCCCCACCCTTGCCGTAGCTCCCACCCTCGCCCTGGCTCCCACCCTTGCTCCTGCATATCTGACCTGCTCCAGGACCTGCTGGAGGTGGGCGTAGGCCTCCGTGGGGGTGAGCTTCTTCTCGGCAATGAGCCGGTCCATCTTGGTCAGCACCAGCACTGGACGAATACCCTCCTGCCAGGCCTGGTGGAATGAGTGAGAACATGACAAGGGCAGAGCTAGCAAAACCAAGAAACTCACAGAATGCACTTGGCAGT
>OX465053.1:1534130-1576630 GCA_949841015.1 Aplysina aerophoba
CCACCCACCTCATGCTGGAGCACACCTTACCACACAACCACCCACCTCATGTTGGAGCACACCCTAGCACACCTGCACAGAGTCCCCTGTCCTCACCATCCTCAAAATGCAGGGCTATGGCGCTGCTCTTCATTGTGATCCCCCTCTGTTGTTCGTCTTCCCGGCTGTCCATGTAACGCAGCTTGCCCACCATGCGCGGTGAAATGATGCCATTGCTGGCCACCAGGGCATCCGCCAGGGTAGTCTTCCCTGCAGTGGCATAAAGTGAACTATGACAAGCAAATGAGACACCCAAACACACCTGCTGCAATGGAACGCGCTCCTTCTGTCTACCACACGCGCTATCATCAAATAGTCTAAGCAGCGATTTCTAAACGACGCTCTCTATGAAGCTTCTTCACAAAGGACACACAATGGGAATGCACAGAGACACAGAGTGTAGCATGGCCGGCACACGACACATCCATGTACGTTAAGGTAATGGAGGGGTTTCCGAACGGTGTTTTTTACGAACACTCGGCTGATAACTTGCCTTCCTCAAAGGAACACCGGACTTACTAACTGAGAACAAGTGCTTCGCACTCTCCAACGCCGTTTAGGTCACGATGTTCCTTTGAGGAACGGCAAGTTTTCGGCCGAGTGTTCGTAGCCCCCCTCCTTTACCTTGCGCATACGAACATTCAGTCACCGTATATATATACCACTCATTGCATACCGTGGTCAACGTGGGCTAGAATACAAATGTTCCTAATGTTCTTCGGGTCTCCCTGGAGCACCTGCAATTTGTCCAGAGTTTGCGCCGCCATTTTGTTGGCCGGCTGCACGTATTACGCAACAATCAACTGCGGTGAGCAATAAATTTGATGTACAACACATTGGAGCAAGCAAAAAGAAAAATAGCACATGCAACAAATACAGTTCAGGCAAGCACACTAGCTATTTCCGTTACAGCCAGAATCATCAACGTCTTCATTGTCCTCCTCCTCCTCCCCATCCTCCATCACATCATCTTCCTCGTCAGAACAAATATAGTCATCATTCTCGTCATAATCATCAAACAGATCAAAGTCACTGTGTGAGTCGGAAGGAGCCACAGGTCTGTACTGTTGACAATACTCCTCTAACGTGGAGGGCACCTTGATCCCGTCTTTCTCAGCCTCTCTCCTTGATTCTTCAATCTCCCTCCTGTGAATTGAGAAGACGGGAGGTGATAAGCATGAGGAGAGGATATGTGGGTGGGGAGTGGCTGACATTCATACCTACACATGCACATATGTAGCAAAGAAATGCAAGAGATTGGCCTTGAAAGAGGAGCAGTATTTAATATCATCTCACAGTCAAGGAGTGTACGTACGTACGCGGCTAATGGACTGCCCTTGCACACCACCACACCTGTGTACACATGACAACACACACACACACACACACACACACACACACACACACACACACACACACACACACACACACACACACACACACACACACACACACACACACACACACACACCACATCACAGGAGCCCAATCAGTGGAAACCGAATGGGTGCCTTTGGAGAAGCCTCTGGCTAGTGGCTTTCCCACGTCAATAAGATAACCTAACCTAACCTTTACTGCCAGTGAGAATTAAAGGACTACATACGTACATACATACGTACACTTGGCATGTACCTATAATTCAACAAAACTGTTCCCTGCTCCACATGCATACACAGGCCACCTGCACCGACATAACGTACATATGTACATACAAATACGTACATGCACACATGAATGCACCACCCACCCCACATGTACACATGTACACATGTACACATGTACACATGTGCATGTGTACATGTGGGGTGGGTGGTGCATTCATGTGTGCATATCATCATGCATATGTGTACAGTCCACACCAACCTTATTACAACCTCATACTCCTTGTCCTTTCCTCTGGACTCCCTCCACCTCCGGTACTTGACAGAAGCGTCCACATTGGCTGCTGAAAAGGTATTGGGCTCGTTCAGTAATGAGATTACGCTTAATAGGATAGTTCTGCATGGAAAGAGAAGTGAGGGAGGGAGGAGATGGAGTGATGTGGAAGGAAGCAGCAATGGAATGTGCATGTAGGAAGAGTTGAGGGTATGAGGCAGGGGTGAGAGGTGACAGACACAGATAAGTAGCGTTAAGTGGGTTCATGTGTACAAAAACACTCTGTATGTACGTACGTACATGCCTACGTACGTATGTGATACCCACAGGAGGGGGGGGGGGGGGAGGGGGGAGGGGACCTGAAACACAAATGCATGCAATTTGACATTTCTAACCACTCCCTACAGCCACACTGCAGGAGGTACACACCATGCCTCCCTCCACCGGTGCACAGACTGCAGGGAGCACCGCTACCTACCCACATGTCAGCACTGCAGCAGAGAGTGTGCTGGGGGACCCACCTGACAGATTGTGTGGGGTTCCATCGCTCTGAGGGGAGTTCCCCACTGACAGGGTCTTCCCCTGGTGGGTGGAGTATCGAGATACACAGCTCACCATCCTTACAGGTAGAAAGAGAGTTGGAAAAAGAGAGAGTACACTCATGTCACTGTCACTGTGCCAGCATGTGCACACACACACATGCGCACGCACACACGCACACACGCAGTCACACACAAGTCAGAGCTACAGAACTGTGGTCTGTAACATGCCCCAATGCGATACATGAAAGTGCTGAAGGTGGAGCTGCATGATTTTGCACACCTCAGTGCTGTCCTGGGTAAGCAGCAAAGCATGTCATCCTGGCAACATGTGTGCTGCGTGTGTGTGTGTGTGTGTGTGTGTGTGTGTGTGTGTGTGTGTGTGTGTGTGTGTGTGTGTGTGTGTGTGTGTGTGTGTGTGTGTGTGTGTGTGTGTGTACTTGTCTCTTTCACCAGAGTGACCAGTCTAGACACTACAATTCACTCACCAATAATGCACCCACATACGTACACTGCTGTATCAAAGATATCACGGTTTAATTTAGCCTTGACAAGAGAGCCTCACCCCACATACTAAACACCACTAATGCAGTACCCTCCAACTCACTGGGTAGACATTAGGGTGTGTGATGTTGGTCAAGAACCGGAACTTTGGGGGAGAGTAGGGATAGTCCTCTGGGAACTTCATCTCTGCCTGCAGTGGGCACACAGCCACAGCACTCACCACGAGAACAGGTACACACACACACACATACATACGTACATACTTATAATATGCATGTATGTGCGTACAGTGATTGCTCATCAGGTCATGGTGGGGGTAAGGAAGGCTTATAACACAGTATGTACGTATGAACTACAGTGACACTGATGGGCTTTCGACTGCGAAGGTCTTGGGTCAGCTACAAACTTGCAACTGACCAAGGCTTTTGTGGTCGAAGCGTCTTGCTTGCATTGAAATTGTTGCTACGTACGAGTAAGCTCATCAACATCACTTTAGTTCTATGTACACCACCGCAGCATGAGCCTCAATGACATCACTGTATGTATGTATGTATGTATGTACAGTGATTGTTCCTCAGGTCACGGTGGGGATGTATGTACAGTGATTGTTCCTCAGGTCACGGTGGGGATGTATGTACAGTGATTGTTCCTCAGGTCACGGTGGGGATGTATGTACAGTGATTGTTCCTCAGGTCACGGTGGGGATGTATGTACAGTGATTGTTCCTCAGGTCATGGTGGGGATGAGGCTGATGCTCATGACTGCCCAACTGTAAGAACTAATAGACTGGTAGCACCAGATGCACATGTATGTATGTACATATGTACGTACAACACTTCCATCCACTGTCTGTGCAACGCGACAGACAAGATGTACACTCGTACAGCACATATACACATGTATGTATGAATTCCATGTCGTTGGCTGGCTGAGTTCAAACCAGTTGTACTCAACATGCACCCTACACAACAACAGGGATCAACATGCACCCCACACAACAACAGAGATCAACACGCACCCCACACAACAACAGGAGATCAACATGCACCCCACACAACAAGAGATCAACTGCACCCCACACAACAACAGAGATCAACATGCACCCCACACAACAACAGGGATCAACATGCACCCCACACAACAACAGAGATCAACACGCACCCCACACAACAACAGGGGATCAACATGCACCCCACACAACAAGAGATCAACTGCACCCCACACAACAACAGGGATCAACATGCACCCCACACAACAACAGGGATCAAGTGCGTGCACTACTTGTGATGTGCACACCATTGAGTGCTCCTTCACTCAAAGCCAGTCTCCATCAACAATCACGTACGGAAGCACGCGGTTTGTGGAGAGCGAAGGTGTTGGCTCCAGGGGATACAGAACTGCTACACAAAAGACCCATCACACTCTGGGGGTATCGTATAGCGAGAAGATTTTGTGGGAATAAAATATTTGCGATTTTGTTCAATGTTTAAAGATTTTGTGGTTAAAATTTGCAATTACATCCAAAATCAGCCTTGTACCATTTAGAGGAAAACATTTCGCGAATTTGGCCAAATCGCAAAAGTCGCAAACTCTAAACCTCACAAAGTTTTTCCACCTTACAATATGTTCCTATGTACACTGGATACAGCATCATTGGATACAGTATCATTGCTGTTGGTAGAAAATACACCGCAGACTATGGTAGCAAGTCAGAGCATGAGGAAGCCTCTACACCAGGAAAGGAATCACTAAACACACTGGAATGACACAGAGAGCTGATGACATCTGGTCTTGAACACCATATATGTACTTCCGTGCGCTGGGATGCAATGTGACTAAGGTTACACAAAACCATAACTGCCAAGTTTCAGTTTGGCTAGCCAATTTGCCACACCCTGCCACTCACTCTACAGTAGGTGCAGCTGAACAATCACCTGATGCCCTCAGACACTACACAAACAGGCACCTGCAGCCATATTGCTCAGTGCTGTTGCCAAATATGGTACTATTGAATCATTGAACTATGGCAAGCTACAGTTTGACACCATGGACAGCATGTGGACACCAAGCCGCAGTAGCGAGTCAGATGTCATGGGTTTCACAGCCTGTTTAAAAACTGTTTTAAAGTACCTCTCCTCTCCTCTAGTTGGCAAGGATCACAGACTGTATACGCACATGTTAGCACATTGAAAAGAAAGGTACCATTCCGAATCTATTCATACATATGGTCATTCTGAAGTGGAAACCTGACTGATTAGGTGTAGAGTATGTGCGTGGATACTCTGCACAGTAGTAATTGCATCAGAGGGCGTCACAGTGGGTTCCCTCTATTGAAGGTAGGGAGTGAACACCATGGAGCAAGCATAGCACCATGTAGAGAGAAGCACCATAACACCTGACACATCAAGAACACCACTTTCAACTTCCCTCCTGAAAGCTTTAATAGGTATGTATATATTGCGGTACAGGGTAGTTCTCGCTACAGTATGAGAGGGCTCCACACAGCCTGGCAGCCAACATTGAACAGTGAGATGCCGGGCAACCTAATTGAGTGAATGTGGACCTTGTACCGGTCAGTTCCTATCTGAAGCCACACACCCTTGTGTATACGTATGTAGGTACATGTACATGCTTGGGTACACGTACAGACACAGGTATGCAGATAGTGTGTGCTGTGCATCTTCCATAACTCCAGGTGCACCCTACGTAGGTGGACATGTACAATAACTCTTTTAGAGTCACTTGAGAATTCGATTTGTTTTACATACTTTGCGTGTGCAAAAGCAGCCTGTTAGTGGACACACAACCTTCTATTTGACATAATTGTACACCACTGACTAAGTTGATTACAGCATAACACCACTGACTAAGTGATTGCATCATAATGAGTTTTGACTGCAAGTACAAAGTGTATTTACATACATGTACATACATATGTACACACTAGGGTACGTACATATATGTACATATGTACCCTAGGGTACACATATACACTAGGGTACATACATACAGACACACATACATACATATGTATGCATATACGTACATACTGTACATATGTATTATGTTCATCTCTGCAACTACAGTGTATGCATATGTACATAGCAGTACACAAACTACACACATGCAGGTACATTAATAATAATTATATGTATATGTATACCAATAGAAGATATAGTACAGTATGTGCAGGCACATGGTATCTACTGCATGTATTGTATGTACTGTATGTACTGTATGTACTGTATGTGCTGTATGTACTGTATGTACTGTATGTGCTGTATATACTGTATGTACTGTATGTACTGTATGTGCTGTATGTACTGTATGTACTGTATGTGCTGTATATACTGTATGTACTGTATGTATTGTATGCATTGTATGTATGTACAAAAACATCCACCCAATGAGTGCTGTGCATTCAGCAATGCACACACTGGTATCTATGTCCGTGGAGTGTGACAGTGCGATTTAATGTGCTTAACAAATAGAGTCACCATAGCAAATTGCCCAAAGGCCACTCTATTATGCAACATAACACATAGCATTGGCTTCAAGTTTGATGGCAGAGGCCTCTCAGGTACACCATGCGTGGGGGGGGTAAGCTCATATCAGAGATACATACCAAGTTAACTGACCATCCTAACAACAGAGCATCAAACTAACACGAAATAAAGATAGACGACTGGTTGGATAAAGGTAATTGCTCACACTCACATTCTTGAAGTGACTGTTTGTTAGATAGGTCACACACAAAAACACACCTTGAAGTACCCTCCCTGGTACAGTGTATCGGGAGGCCCAAATATGGCCACATGCCAAATATAGAGATTTGACTCATTCGGCAGGAAGACCTTGAACCCTTCCACCGGTTCCCTCTGCAGTGCCTTTAGCTCCAGGGAGAGGTGGCGAATGGAAGGACTTGCCATGGGGGGATTGATGCAGCAAGCAAGCGGGGCTGGATGTTACCACACAGCAGCAGGGTGGAGCTGCAGAGTGGCGGGATGGGGAGGCAGAGTGGTGGTGAGTCTGACAGATGTGAAGTACACGGAGGTGACAGCCCCTTACAGGCTATTTGTGAGGTGTTCTCCAAAGCACAGAGATCGGCTCTCATACATACATGGCACCATAGAACATGACCTCTGTGGATTATTGGAGCATTGGTAGTGTGCTGCCCACAACAAAAATGTCAGCATATATGCACACTCACACATAGAAAACGTGCACACGCACACAACACACACAACACATGCACACACACAACACAACACAGACGCACACACAAAACACAACACAACACACACAAAACACAACACAACACACACACACACACACACACACACACAAAACACAACACACACGCACACACACACACACAACACACGCACACACACACACACACAATACACACAAACACACACACACACAACACAACACACACGCACACAACACAGCACGCACGCACGCACGCACACAATGCACAGCTTTCACTCTCATTAACAAGTACAAGGAACATATGGAATGCTGCTAATTGGCACAATCAGCACTAATGGGGTGGCCAGTATAGCATCTGGGTACACAGCACACATGCACAAGGAGTTACACACATAATTGCATAGACAATACCATACATATACACATTTCTATTTACACAGGTATATGGCTACTTCCCAGAAGCTGTGTATATAGATTATTACAATGCAGGACTTGTGTGGTTTGTGGTTAACCAGTATAATGGCTGCTACAAAGGCAGTCATGGCAACATCAGGATGACATCACACCAGTCAAAATGGCTACCATCACACAACCATCACCACCAAGCACCCAATCAAACCCTTGAGTGTAGTGATACTAGGGACGAGTGAGGCAGATGTCTGATACTAACAAACATGAACAAAACTGACAGAAACCAAAAAGACAGATCACACACCACTTGGTGGTAGGATGGACGAAGATGGTCTCTTCCCCATCTCATTGGGAAAGTAAGGCTATTGTGAAATGCCACAGTTTCCTCTTCACATTCCTCAGCTTTCGCTCCTCAGTGGTGCGTGGCTTCCTTTATTAACATAGTGTGTGTGTGTGTGTGTGTGTGTGTGTGTGTGTGTGTGTGTGTGTGTGTGTGTGTGTGTGTGTGTGTGTGTGTGTGTGTGTGTGTGTGTGTGTGAGTGAGCACTTTCAGCCACACATTGAAAGGTGTGCTGGCATGTGCATTCAATATAGGCACATGTATCAATCAATCCTACACAATATGTATATACAACCGAGTGTGCTTGTGTGGTGTGATATCTTAGGCTCATTGCTACGCTGTGATAACTATCGAATTGATCTTGATGAGCATATACATATATGTAGCAGTTCAACCAATAGCAACCGATTGGATGGCATTTTGCCCGCGAAGGCCTTCGTCAACTGCGTACAAACCTGTGCCTGTGTGTATGCATGTCCTTGGACTGACCCCAACAGAACACGACACAACATGGTACGCTAGGTTGTACGCAGGATAACCACAATAACTAGGCAAATGATAATTATCGTAAAACCAGTCAAACCCATTACGAAACACACCAGAAAGAGAACAACTTCAACTCGTAAGGCCCCAGTAGTACCGAGGGCACCTCCACGTTACACTACCCCGGATGATGGTGAAAGTGGAGAGTCAACAGAACGCAAGGAAGGAGAGACAGAAAGATATACACACGTACTTACCCAACAGACGACGTCTGTTTCGTGTCACGCCTCCTACTGTGCGTCAGAACGACTGTACTTCTTTCGAGGACTGGCTAAGAGGCCTCAGAGTTCTTTCTTCCTACAGATGGAGGGTAATTTCTAACCCTCTCTTGACGCCACCTGTACGGTTTGCGGCTGAATCACGAACTACCCAACACCGTTACGTCAAAGCATTCATATCATCGTCTCAGCCTCACCCGTGCAAAATTATGGTCGAACCCGCAGAAGTTTTACACACGGGGAGATGTCGCGATTTTCGCGCACATCCGGACAAAAATTTATGGCCAGTGACGTCATTCAGGGGAGTTCAGCAGCCATTTTCTAAGTTACAGCTTGCAGTTTGTACACCATGGTAAGGACCATCCCTAGCGAGCCAGTGTGTACGTTTGATGTGTGTGTATCGCGTACGAGTCGCACCAGATGAGTGCCTGCTCGCAAAGCTGTTCTAAGTATAGAACGAAGGGGGCGAAGATGTTAGACACTAGTGTGTGCTCTGAATGAATCTTTGCATGATCTTCAAATGTATACTCCATGATGTATCATATTTTAAAAGCGGTGACAACAATGGTGCAATGCTGCAACAAGCAGTGTGAGAGTTGAAATCAGACATGTAAGCGATGGACGAAGCATCTCGTGGTATTCTCATTCTTTCTTCAGTCCCGTAGGTATGACACTCGTACCACCATTTTCTCCCCGGAGGGCCGCCTCTTTCAGGTGGAGTATGCCATGGAGGCTGTCAGCCATGCCGGGGCCTGCTTGGGCATCCTAGCCTCAGACGGCATTGTGCTAGCTGCAGAGAGGAAGAACACCAACAAACTACTCGATGATGGGATGTTCTCAGAGAAGATATTCAAATTGGACGAGTGAGCACATTTGCCAACTGAACTGATGACATACATGGTGGAACAGTAGATGGTCTGGTTAGGCTCAAACTAATCAAGGTGACGTGCTACACTGCACCACATGACAATGAGAAACTTGGTGTAGTGGTTAGTCTAACACATTGTCTGTCTCTCATTATTTTTGGTTGCTGAGGTTCACACACTGCAGTCTGCCAGTCAGAGTTAATGTGTCACACAGTGAGCCCACCAATCAGGATTCAGTGTGTATGTAGGTGATATGATTTTGTTTGATTGTCTCCCAAGCAAAGGGGCTGTGTCAATCATTGGGCCTATTGATCAGATCAGCAGGTGGAGACCCCACAATCGGATTGGGGACGCTAGACGATACTTTACATCCAAAGTGACAATCCAGAAATATGCTGTACACTAATCAGTGTCAGCGCATATCTGGTATCTACAATCTGGATATTATTGTAAAGGCTTATTGCCACGTGGTCACACTTGAGATGGGGCGAATTAGTGAGCGATTCACGTGGCATTGAAATCAATAACAGAACGTTTCGGCTTCAAGGGCCTTCTTCTCTGACATCTGAATATAGGTATATATATATATATATATATATGTGAATGTGATAGATGAGAGGGGACTGCAGTGGACACTGTACCAGGCAGTCCTGGAGAGTTTTTATAGGATGGATTGGTGAAACTAGTGAAGGTACTCCTTAACACTGCTGCTGGTGGGTGGGTGATTCACACCAGCAAGGTGGTTCCTTGGGAACTTGCACAAGCATAGGAAAGCAAAGGGAGAGTAGATGTGGAGTTACACACTACTTTCATATTCCTGCATGTGCCCTTGTTGGGTAGTGTGGTGTTTCCACTTAGTGCAGTCAACTGGATGAGTCCAGATAGTGATGAACGAAGGATCTCATTCTCTCCACACGGAAGGCTACATTACATCATCAACACACATACACACATTCAGAAAAAGTTACGTCCACATGCGTATACTGTACGTATTTACAACACGTGATACTTCCATGATAATCAACTAAATATATAGTACAGATTAGAAAGTATAGGTAGTGTTGTGGTTAGCCCAAAGTCATCTTTATTAACTCACAGTCTTGTACTTTTAATTGTAAAGTTATTTTATGGATGTGGAGTTGGAGGAGGTTTGGTGGTAGGGTGTTAATGTGTATGTCATGTGTTATGAAGTAACCCTGTGGTGTGTAATGTGATGTACATCATATGTACATGTCTGTTGTCAATTTGCTGTCGTCTAGCTGATGTCTCAAACTCAGGAAGCGAAACCTTTGTTTTGCCTTTTGCCTGCTCCGATCATGCTGTACATCCATACAGAAAGATCCATAACCGGTTTCAGTGTCTTCTTCATTTTGCCATTTCTATCTGCCACTATTATGAGAACAGTTGTAAACTGAGATGCCATATTTAAACACTTCCCATCCCTACCCTTCCTGTATGTATGTGTATATAAATGTGTCTGTCTGTCCATGTAGAGCTGGAAGTACTTATTAAAGTCTTGTGTAGTCACATCCTTCCCCTCCTTCCTTGTCCTCATCCTACGTGTGCAGCAACATTGCCTGCAGTGTGGCTGGTGTCACTGCAGATGCCAACATTCTCATTGGCAAGTTACGAGTCATTGCCCAGCGACACATCTACTGGTACCAGGAGCACATCCCCGTGGAGCAGCTTGTCATGCAGTTGTGTGACGTGAAGCAGCAGTACACCCAGTTCGGAGGACAGCGTCCCTTTGGGGTGTCCTTTCTGTACATGGGATGGGATCCCCACTTTGGTTTCCAACTCTATCAGAGCGATCCAAGTGGGAACTATGGAGGCTGGAAGGCCACCTGCATTGGTAGCAACCATACAGTAAGTCAGATCTGATCACATTAAACCACAGCTAGTCACTACAGCCATACACAACAACTCTGCCAGTGTTTCTCCCTATGCATTGTTGAAGGGTACAGTGCCCTTCTAGGTCCCTTAAGAGCCCTCTTTGAGGCTATAAACCTGGCACTGCACCCTCCTTGAAAGGTACCACTATAGTCATGTGGTGTTGGCAGTACCCCAGGAAGAGTCAGCAACAAGGCAATCCCACACATCAGTGCTAGTGGTTGGAGGTCTCTGAATATCCCAATAGACAGATCCAGTGCGTCCTTCTTAATTGAACTATGTCCTGGGGATAACAATGAAGTCAGAGCTGGTCACAATAGACCACAGCCCATCACTGTTCTTGTACTGTAGGACTGTGTACGGATGTAATGCTAGTGTGGTACCAATACTACTGTACGATTCTATCACTGCCTCGGGGTAATAATTCCGCCAGGGGGTAGTCTCATCGCGGGGATAACTCACAGTGGTAGTCCCATCACTGCCTTAGGGCTGAGACAGTTCATTCTTCACAGTGGACTACACCACTACTGGGCAGCCTTATTAGGCCACATGCTAACTTTACGCAGGAGTGACCAATTTCTTTGGTACGTTAGCACGGAGTTGCAGGTGCATGTGGCAGAATTGCCTCATATTAAAATCGTGTCAAATTACTCAAGTACAGTGTGTGCTCTAGTTGCCATCTATCGGTGAGGACACGTACATACTACAGAGTATGTGAGACTGATGTGAGGAAGGTAATCATTAGTTTCCGCTGCCATTGCTGCCTATTCCCCTTAGCCTGCTACTCGAGATAGAATTATTGTTGGGCACAATTTGTGGCCACACATCCATTTGTGATGCAGGTTTTGATTGCAACTTTATGTAATGTTCTGAAAATGCTGTTAATAGACCAAGGGTGCGGCAGTGCTGTCACTTCGTCCCTGCTTAGATCCTGAGAGTTATTGTATTAAGCCGCTATCTTAAGACCATGGCTGAAGCTATGATCCTAATGGGGCATGAAGAAATGCTGCTTATGACGACTACCACCGCAGAAGTGAATTAATGTGCTTCGAAAAGCAGTTATGCTTTGCTAGGCTAATAATTACTGGTTTGTGTAGGTATTGCAAGAAGCTGCACTGCTTTGTGCATCTTGTAATGTATTATATAGTATGAGTAACATACGTATTCTGAAAGTTTTGTTGTTGACAACCTGCCAGTCACACTTGAGGAGATTATGTCTGTCCGAAGTAGAAGACTGCGAAAAGTGTAGATTTCGATAATTTTGTAAGCATGGCATTGTAGTGGGAATGTTTAGTGCACAAGGCAAGTACTGCGTAGACACTTGTATCATCTGCTCGAACTAGTAGAATCATGATAATCTAGTACTGCCTAAGTCCGGCAGGACCCTGTGTGCCAGGGTGGAATGGTACTGGTTGTGAAGAGAACTGTGCAAGTTGCGCTATTGGATCAGTATGGCTTGATATTACGATAGATTATGGCATCATTTCTGCGCCATCCTGTTGATGAGACTGACTGTCAGCCACCTACATGTCCTAAATAGCCTCCACGTCTTCGTCTGTCTACGTCTTCGTCTGTCTACATCTTCATCTGTCTACGTCTTCGTCTTTCTACATCTTCGTCTGTCTACGTCTTCGTCTGTCTACGTCTTCGTCTTTCTACGTCTTCGTCTGTCTACGTCTTCGTCTGTCTACGTCTTTGTCTGTCTACGTCTTCGTCTGTCTACGTCTTCGTCTGTCTACGTCTTCGTCTGTCTACGTCTTCGTCTGTCTACGTCTTCGTCTTTCTACGTCTTCGTCTGTCTACGTCTTCGTCTGTCTACGTCTTCGTCTGTCTACGTCTTTGTCTGTCAACGTCTTCATCTGTCTACATCTTCATCTGTCTACATCTTCATCAGTCTATGTCTTTTGACACCGCCATATTTAACCCGGATCAGTGTGGGTTCTAAATTTTGTTATAAGCAGGGTTGGAGCCTACATCAGTGCTGCATTTGGAAATTTCTTCAAGGGGCAAGGTTAAGTTTTCAGGAAATATGGGTGTGCAAGCCGAGCTGAATGCCAATAACGGTAGGCTTGACCATTTTCCACGGGGGATGAGAGTTGAAGCAAGGGATTTGAATGCCCCTGTGCCCCTCTAAATGCACCCCAGTTAATCCAAATTTTTGTATCTGGATCAAATCCAGTGCTCTAATAATGTGCAGTGATTATTGCCATACCTCACGTAACCTCACACTAGGCTACAGTGTATAACTTCCCCATCTTGCCAAATAATTATAGCTCTTCGTTACTACATCAAGACAATTTCAACTGGGGCAAACATCTGAGCAAATCACAGTAGTGTACCAGTTGAGGATTCATCAATGTATGTCGTTCCAACACTGAATGAAGAAGCCTCCAAATGTACATATGTGTACGCATGCATTGTATTGAAGCACTACGTACAAGATACCTCTATGGCTCTTGTGTTGCAGGGAGCCATTTCCATTTTGAAACAAGACTACAAGGACACCCCTTCACTGAAGGACAGCCTGGATCTCGCCATAAAGGTGCTCAGCAAGACCATTGACAGTAGCAAACTGACAACTGACAAAGGTAATGTAACTAGAATATTAAAAATTTTCACTAAAAATCACATCCCATCATATTCCTTTGAGGATCAGAAGTCCTAAATCCCTCGCAGAGTGGTCCTGAGTGCACTCTAGAAGATTTAGGGCTTCTGATTCTCAAAGAAATGTGATGGGTCGAAGTACTGAGATGTCACCACTTGTTTCTATGCTTATTGGACATTCCTAAATCTCTTATGTTTTTAATGGAAATTTTTAATACTCTACTTTGTTTACCTTTTGGATAGCTATGCTGATGCACACTGATTCTGTCGGGACCATCTTTGTTTTTGCATAATTGTACTTGAGTTAGCCATTAGCTACGTATAGATACGTAGCTAATTTATTGAGAAACATTTCTACTATTTAGCTAGCTATGCTGGGTTTAGGTATGAGGTTCTGTGTATGTACGACATAGAAAAACGTTCTGACGATCTGGAGAATGTGGCTGGCTTTGCGAAACGAGACGCGTATATACACGGTCCCGTAGCAAAATGGCGGCATCGGGGTATGTTTATACATTGGGGAAACGAATGTCGCGTTCCCCCGAACGCTGTACAGGTCCGAATGCCATTGGCGCTCGTTTCTTAGAGGTTCAGATACCTCTTGCATGCTCGTGTATGACTAGGTTTCATAGGTGTCTTGCGTAATGCGCTAGAAGTGCGCAAAAATTTAGTGGAAAGAATAATAATAATAAAAATATGAAAAGATGAAACAGGTTAACAGCGACCTACGACACTTTTCCCGCATGCGCAATCCAGGTTTCCTTTAGAACGTTGTCGCACTTAACAACTTGAAATAGCCTATCCATGGTCTTTAATAGTTCCAGTTCACCACTGTTTCACCAGTTTTGCTGCCGCTTGCTAATACATTAGATAGGAGCCGCCATTTTGAATTGGGGACATTCCTAAATAGACGCCACTACTGTGACGTCTGATGTTAGGTAAGGTGATGTTTTTACTGTTTTTTTTACAGGTAAAGTTTTAGCTGATAAAGGCCTACGTGGCCAAAACGTCCTGATTTGACTTATTGTGCGACGTTGCTTGCTCTATAAGATGAAGGTACAGGTGTTTGCCATAAAATGCTTGGTAGGTGATCTGAGTAATCTCCTGATAGAAGGTCACTTATTTGCAGTTTAGTCTTAGCATAGACAGCATTTTGTTTAGAAGTGACTTGGAGCCATCATGACAGGGGTGTTGCTCAGGGTACAATAGCCTAGGAGGCGAGTCACTGTGCAGCTCCACGAAGCCACTGTCCTATAGCAGTGCCATTAGGGCAGTAGCTGCGTTGTTCTTGACTGCTCCCTTCTGTACCATGTGGCCAGTGCTTTATTCTTGCTTGACGGTATAGTCAACTTGAGAGTAACCCTTCATAGACGTACCAGACACCTACTTTGCGTCTTCTTCAATGTTGCACACGTCTTTCTGTCTTTTTAGTGGAGATTGCCACACTGACAAGGACCTCTGACGATGCAAGTGGCAAGACAGTTGTATGTGTATTAGCTGAGTCTGAAGTGGAGGCTCTGATCAGGCGTCACGAGGCCCGAGTGGCGCAAGAGAAGGAGGAGAAGGAGAAGGAAGAGAAGGCTAAGGCAGAGAGGGAGAGGCAAAGGAAGAAGGAAGCAGCAGCGGTGGCAAAGTCTTAGCTGAATCTGATGCACAGCACTAGCTTCATTGTGCCAATGTCCTCTGCAACTGCGCAATGTAGACTGTAATTGTCATGTGTGTATCACTGCACTGCTAGATGGTACCTACTATAATTATAATTATTATTCACATCTCGCACCATATATAGTATATCTAGCATATAAAACTATATAAATTACCTTCTGTGTACACTAACATTAGAAGTTAAGGCTGCCGTAGTTCTCCTTGCATTCATGTCCTACACATGCTAATTAAAAACACCAGTTTAGCTGAGAGACGACACTAAGTTGAACACCGGAAGGGGAAGGCCACATAGCACAGCTTTCACATGTACATGTCACAATATATTGGCTGGACAAGATCACAGTATGCATAGCACAGACTTGTGCTATTTACATGTAATCTGTTCATTCTCTTGCAGTTATTGCATGTGTTGCTTCTGCTTCAAGAAGGTCATTACATCTTATGCAGCTTCAGTGTACTGCCGATACTTCAAGACGCTGGTATGAAGTTAAAATTAAATACACACTGTGGCATAATACATGGCACAGTTTTGCTAGTATCAGTATATTGTTGCTCCATGGCAAATGGGTAGCCCACACATAAATATAAGTTATATGTATATTAATACCTACATAATATGTTATGCTGTGTGATGATAGACATGCATGCTTAATGATATGCATATTTTGCCTGCAGGGTAGACGATATTATAATGAGGTAAAGCGAGATTCATACCATAGTTACATGACCAAGAGCCAATATTCATCATTTCCTAAAACTACAGCATGCAGCTGTGTACAGGGCCTGGGTGGTCCCAATGCAAGTGTGCGAGTCGCTGAGTGCAACTCCAATTAACGCTATAATGGAACTGTATGATTGTACAGGACAATGCAAATGGCTACACACAATAATAATACATGGTTGGACATATCCAATAGGCCTTATTCACAATAGAACAATTAAAATGGGGACCGGTAAAAGTACGTATTTGATAACGAGTTTCGCACTACACGTCACGCATTTGCTATCATTTGCAGGTCTACGCATGGACATATTATCTACAATAATTGCAAAGCTCCGGATCCCCTTTAAGCTAGTACATATATGTTTAGCTATAGTTACTGGTAGCTACAATACGTTCCTGCAACCGTCAACACGAACACTTAATTTTCTTTCTTGGCCTGCTTTCTCGCTCCGCGATTGCCTGAAGTAGTGCCGCAGCCATGATGAGCTGAATTCCTCTCGCTCTGTTCATCTCCTTGATCTGCTCAACCACTTCTGCCGCAGTGGGGCGCTTATGGTAGCTGAACTCCAGCATGTGGTTGAAAAGGTTGACCTCCGATTTGGTAGCACATCTGATTTCCAGTTCCAGAAGATCAATTGGCCGGCAGCTTCTGGCGGCAGGACGATCGTGCAAAAGCTGTCCCAGCAATTTGCGTTCTCCTCTATACACTGCGAAAGGAATCAGTTCATTTGGAGACTCAACTATCATGACGAAGACCAGACCTAGAGAGAATATGTCGCTCTCCTTGGTGTAGTGCTGGTCCATTACCTCTGGCGCCATGTAAGCAGGGGTCCCAGCCTTGGTGTCCATGTACATTCCGAATGTGACGTCGCGGTTTTTTATTCCTTTCAAGCCCGCGCCGAAATCCCACGCTGCCTTAGCTACTCCGACGTCGCCGATCTTCATGTCGTCATCAGAATCGATGAGAATGTTGGCTGGTTTGATGTCGCGGTGGGTGATGCCCTTTGAATGAATGTACTTCATCGCTTCCGCCAACTGATGGCACCATTTGAACCTCTTCTCTTCTCCAGGGCGATACTTCTCCAAGTACTGCTGCAGGTTTCCTCTGGCGCAGTACTCCGTGACGAGCGCAATTCCTTTCCCGCCGCGTTGGGAAGTGAAGTCGTAGACGTCCAACAGCTGCAGAACGTAGGGATGACGCAGCTCGTTCAGGCACTGGGCCTCCTTCAGAGCTTGCTGAAGCAGATCCGAGGACCTAACGCCATGCACTAGCACCTGCATTAATCCGACGTCGGTCTTGCAAATCTTGATGGCAACTTCCTGGCCGCCTTTGGTTCTTGCTCGGAATACAGTGCCAAACGCTCCTTTGCCGATTTCTTCTACAGCGTGATATTCGCCGCTTTTCGAAGCACATTTATTCACTTCTGCGGTGGTGGTCGTCATAAGCAGCATTTCTTCAATTTGCCCCATTAGGATCATAGCTTCAGCCATGGTCTTAAGATAGCGGCTTAATACAATCACTCTCAGGATCTAAGCAGGGACGAAGCGACAGCACCGTCGCACCCCTGGTCTATAAGGCAATGATTGCCGTGAATTTCGTTAAAAGAAGCACACTCCTCCGCATTCAGGACTGCATACCTTACGTATACATTTTATATGGCCAGAGCTACATAGAGACGAGTCATCAAGAAGCAGGGGTCGATCATGATGCACAAAGCAGTCCAACTTCTTGCAATTAATATTAATACCTACACAAATCATTATTTAGCATAATTTTCATGACCTAATGATCATTATATATTTGATTGTTATTGAACTATTTACGAAATTCTTTGCCACAGCTATTGCACAGAACTATAGTTATCCCATGCATGCTAGAGTTACAGCTTCTTGCAATGTATTATAATTATAGTAAGTAACCTATTAGGTGCAAATATAATTATAAATGCTTATACCATGTACAGTATATAGCTATACACTTGTCCATATACCATCTCAGTAGCTGCAACTAGTGCATGCATGTGAGCCAGCTGCTTCTAAATGTGCAATTTTATATATATGGTAACATATCATATATATCGTATATATATATATATATATATACACCTCAAGGTCTGAAGCAATTAATGAGTTCACTTAGTTATAATAACATAGCTTGAGTATATTTCGACAAATATATAGCTATATACGTATATAGGTACCTTTTAGAATCATGCACTGGTTCTGTTCTTGCAATGGCACAGTCATGAAAAAAACATGGAACTACAGTTGCAGGAGGAGTATGCTGTGTTAGTTAGATAGCAAGGTATGAATTTAATTATACATGTCTCTCACCTCACTTAATAACCCAAACACAGTATTAATGCCTTTTGTATATGCATGCAGGCTTTGTAGCTATGGAAGGTATGAATACTAATATGAATATGAGTATATATATATATATATATATATACTATATGAATATATCATGCCTCATCCCACTCAGCATAAAAATGCAGTGAAGACCCCACACACCCTGCATGCATTGGCCACACACGCATAGCTACCTAATAGCTAGTGTTAGTGGTGCACCCATTATGTTATTAGAAAGGCACAACAAAACATTGTGCATGTGCACAAACTGTCATGCATAGTTACCATTTAAAGTTGTGTATCATAGAGGTCTCACGTGCAAGAATCTTGCATATAAATTATATGTGTCCATGGTATATATTATAGTAACAAGCCTGGAGCATCATTATACAAATTGATCCTAAGCATGCACACACATATATAAGAGGTATAAGATATGCTACAATTGAAGTCTGTTTGAAGGTGTGATGATTCAGAAGAAGACAAGGAGTAGAATGCTGAAAGAACTGAAGGGTGTGAAGCTAGGGATGGACTCACGAATATAATTAGAGATGCATTATTGAAAGTGTGCTCAGTATGGGGCTCTTCTGCCACAGTCACATTCAGACGGCTGGCCAGCCTCATCTCCAACAAGGTGTCACAACTTTACAGTGCAACTCTTGGCTTCATCCGCTGCAAGATTGCATTCTCACTGATCGACTTGGCTGTGATGTGCCTACGTGGGGCCAGATCCTCAATCCACAACCCCTCCAGGGACTTGAATCTCCACAGCCAGCCACTGGACCTCATCGCCAATGAGGCCCGGTGGTCTGTGTGACTTGCCAGATAACTGTAACATCCTTTATTAAGCTATACTGTACTATGTTAAATACATATTTAAGATGTTAAATACAGGATATTATGGTTTGCCATTTATGTATGTATGTATGTATGTACCAAACACGCTGCAAACGATACGGCGCGTTTCTCAAGGTAAGCGTCGCTCCTGTCCCTTGTCCGAGGCAGTAGTGCAGACAACCTTGATGTCGACATCCAACGAACACAGTGTGGTGTTCAGAACGACGACAAACGGCGGCTTGTGCATGACTAGCTATGTATGTATGTATTGGTTGCGATTAATACAAAAACTAGAATTTATATTGTAAAGTACAGGCAAAGTATTGCGTTCCGTTATTTTTATATTCTCGGCCATTTTTCTGTGGCTCGGGTGGGAGAAAGCCACAAACAGACCTCAGACAGTCGCACAAGCCGCCGTTTGTCGTCGTTCTGAACACCACACTGTGTTCGTTGGATGTCGACATCAAGGTTGTCTGCACTACTGCCTCGGACAAGGGACAGGAGCGACGCTTACCTTGAGAAACGCGCCGTATCGTTTGCAGCGTGTTTGGTTTGTGACTTCCCGACTTACAATCTACGCAGCACTGCCGAGAACAATAGACAGGCTTAACGCCAAGCTTGGTGAGGGTGTTAAACGTCTATTCTAACGTTTGCTAGCTATGTTTCGCGTAAGAAAGCTTACCATGCACTGAAAACGTATGTGAATAATGTCTCCGGCAGTGCGCGCTGTTTGTACTCGAACGAATTCACTTCTGCCTTGACTAAACGCATGCTACCGAGTCCCTGCGACCGGTGTGTGTCCATGTCACTGCATTCTTAATTGTGTTTATGTCTTGAAACGCAGAATACAATCAATGTGGCTAGGCGGTATAACATGTGCATGACTAGCTAGCCAGATTGTTTGATACAACTCCAAATGAGGAGGGATTCAAATAAAGGAAAATGCATGCACAGTCTGTCTGTGTCTGTGTGCCCATGCTGTATGGGCATATGTAGTTGCATTGCTCTGACATGTTGTCATGTCCTAACTTGCGACTGACGACAGCAAGTAGTTCGAGTTGGGGCGGCAGCCCCACGAGTTTTTTTTAACTCGAAATACTTGTTCTACAGTACATTTCACTGTTCTGTGCCTAACTTGATTTATTGTACATATACATGTTTCATTGATTGTCTTCCCATTTGTTCACAGCTGCACAACAATATGCTACATTTGTCTACATCATGCATGGGTGTACAGTACATGTGTGTGTATACGTGGTAGGATGGCACGCGGTCGTCCAAAGATAGCTACAAGTAGTGCTGAATGGAGGGTATATACAGGGTCATCACATGTCCACACAATGGTTAATTGACACAGTGCAACAGAATAACCAGAAACCAAGTTAATCAGCTTGGACAGCTGCATGTATGTATGCAGTACAAACACCACCTGGGCCACCTTGTCAATGCATGCATGGTTGTGCTTACCACAATTGCTTTACAAATTATGTACATACCCCTCATTCCTATTGGTTGTCCTTATATTTATAACTATAGATCAAGCTTGAATGTACACTCACGAACTTCTAATGGGTATAATACAACAGATGCGAGAACTGCAGAGCTCCCCCCTCCCCCATTCAATTGCAATAGTATATTGTTTGCTCTGACTGCTTTCCACATCAACATTGTCTATAAATATAATTATAGCTATCGAGTGCACGTCTGTATAGTATATCATACAGTAACCTCATTGAAAAGACTAACTCAGTCTGAGTTTGTAGACACGTAGGGAGGAAGAGACATGCTTAGTAGAGAAGGGCATCTTGACGCAGTGGCATTATTGATTGTGGTATAATATGAATCCCCACCCCACACACACACCACAGTTGGAATGATCCAACTGTGGGGTGGGGTGGGGATTGTGTGTGCATATCTGTGTGTGTATATCATCTTAAGTACATTGTATTGAGAAAGCTGTATGTAGAAAAAGTAATATTTTGCTAATTTACATTATACCTCATGCATATGCTTGCAGACCTAGCTGGTCAATTTAGCTATTTCCAGCATGTATATAATATATATGTATGTGGTTAAACACCTTCACCTCTGACTTGTTGGCTCATTGATCGCTAACTCCAGCAGATTAAATTGTGGACAGCAGCTTCTTGCTGCACTTGCTTGCAAGCTGAATACGCTGTATTATAAAGTATAAATTGTGCATATACAACGATCGATGATCATAATAAAGTGCACAGAAGTATGTATAACAAACTGAGTATCTACTGTATGAATAAACACACACGTGTGGATTTGGTCATTTTAGACTGTCGCTAATAATGGGGAAGGCAAATCAAACGGTACATGGCAAGTGACAGTGCATTCATAGTCAACTTTAAGTAGAATTCATGAATGCTAATGTTTTAGTATAAGTGTTATAAGGCCTATGGCTAATAACATTGTGACTAGCTATATAAAAACCTACTCCAGCAAAAGCACCACAAGGTACAAAATGGCAGCTAGTGCAGTGACAAGGAGTCCAATCCATGGTACACGAGGCAACTGAGGAGCATCAAAAGAAGCTGTGGGCTGACATGGACCAGCACTGTACAGCTCCGTCCATTCAAATTCCTCCTCATTCCCTAAACCTTGCACCTCCCCAACACCAGATTTATGTTCCTTCATTCCTTTGTCTCTTGCGCTCAAATTCATTTCATCACACATAGCAGACAGTGTGTTAGGTTGCAGAAGTTTCAGCACTGGTGCCCCAAGCACTTGTGTTAGTTCGGTTGCCTTCTGCCCAATGTTCTTCACCCCATTCCTGAACAGGTAGCAGAGAGGACCTCCTTCTTGGGGTGGGAACCGCATCAGCCCACCAACACAGAGCACATCAATGGTGGAATGGGGAACAGTGAGGCCCGGAGCAGCTGCCACACGCAGAGCAGCCTCAATTGCTGCAAGGAACAGGTACAGGGTCACTTGCTCATCTGAGAGGGAAGCTGGTTTTCTCTGCTTTTCTGGTCTTGTGTGACTTCGTGAGGAAGGACTCAGTTGATTAAGGGCCTTGTTCATCACATCTGCTTCGTCTGACTTTAGCCAATGGGATGCTGTCATAGTTGCCACCAACAGGTCTACATTCTGAGTGCCAATCTGCAGCACCGGAATGGAATAAGAAGCTCACCCAAGTACTGTACATGTATACAAATTACACAGCATACTGTATCTACTGTAAAGACATTTTGATCAATGTAGTGTGCAACTAGCTCAAAATCACTTGACATCCGTGTATACTTGCCTGGCTGAAGTCATTTTATTGACATTATTATGTAGTGTTACCAATGACAGGCACTGTTCTGTGCATGGGTTATGTGTTTTAGCCTAATCAGTTCATAGAATCAGATCATTTAGTGAGTACTGAAGATGGTAGAGAAGAAGGTGGTAAGATTTAGGCCCATGGCAGCTCAGCCTGGGTTGAAGGATTGAGATGCTGGCCGTGCAGCATGGCCTCGCATCACACCCAGCACAAAGTACGATGCCAACTGGAACCCCGATGGATTAAACACCTTGAACTTTAGCACTTGGGAATGGCTGAGAGGACCCAACCAAGTAACCCCTTGTGGATCAAAGCAGGACTGACAGCTAATGATGAGATGGTTTGTAGGACTGCTAGCAAAACCTGTTTGTGTGAATAAAAAATGCCGAGGAGTGATCCAGGTCACAGTGGCAATGCTGGACTGAAGGATTGGTGTACAGTTTGGGAAAGAAAGATAATTTGTGGAAGAACGGAAATTCGAATAAGTGCTGTGCCAACAGGTTATGCATGCAGAACAAATGTGGCAGATCTTGGTCATCTCTTCATGTATATAATATAGAAAGGCCTCTTGTTTTGTACAGTAAATGGAAATGTGAAAGTGCAAAGAAGACTTTCAAAACACCCAACTCAATCCTATATAGTAAAGATATGAGATACCGTAAATTGCTCTACCTGCGCCGCACTCCCCCTCTCTCTCCTATCTACCACAGCCCTCTCTTCACTTTCAAGCAAACCTCTTTCATGGTCTCAAAGGGGCCCTTGGTGAATCCGGCGAGATGTGCAGCAGCCCTGTCAATGTCAAGAGGACTCCTTGTTGTACTACACAGCAGATGGGCCAGTGCAGCCCAGAATGTCACGAGCAAGCGCTGCTCCACGGACATCTGAGACATGTTGGTCAGAATGGGGAGTTTTCCAATAGCACCAAAGAGTCTGCAAACCGCTCTAATGCTCTCGGGAGGCTAAGCAAAAGGAGAGAGGAGGGTGAAGATTTACAACCCACACTTGCTCATGCATGTACAATGCACCATGCACACACACACACACCCCTGGGTACACCTTGCCCTAACAAAGTACAAGGGCGTTGGGCAGGACCCAGCCAGTAGCTTGGGTCCTGTTTTGAAGGCCAAGAAACTGTCGAAAGGGTGGGCTGGCATGCACACACACACACACACACACACACACACACACACACACACACACACACACACACACACACACACACACACACACACACACACACACACACACACACACACACACACACACACTGTCTGTCTGTCTGTCATCTTGCTGCCTTTAAGGTCACGCTACCCCCACAGGGGGGGGACGAAAAGTTAGACGCTTCTGCATTTGTGGACCTTGAGTCCACCTTTACTTCTGAACCATCGTTGACATACTGTACAGTGTACAGCACCGCGCTGTTCCTGGATAGGCTTGGCTCGCTCACTCAGGCACTTGTGCCTCTTCTTGTATTCCAGGAACCTAGCCGCCAGGAAGATGTTTTCCGATCTCGCGTCTTCTTCGTATTGAATGCAAAAGGGGGTTGAACCCGAGAGATTTGCAAGTTCTCCGCGGGCGAACAAGCGGGGGATGAAGCGAGTGGCAACATCGGGCGTCGCCCTGTTCTCATCTTCATACGATTCCCCACCTGTGGTCGGCAGGGGGCCGTTGGGGATCGTTCCCTCGTCCGCCCTTCGGCCGTTGGGGACCCATGTCCCTCGTCCGCCCGTCGGGGCCCTGCCAGCACCGAACCAGGCCTCAGGGTCGCCTGGCAGACCCTACAGGGGGTGTGGTGGTAGGGTGGTACGGACGAGCGGAGGTCCAACGAAGCGAAAGAATTGCTGGTCTTCTCCAGCGACCTCGTGGCCTCCGCGCCGCCATCTTGATGACGTCACACACACACCCACCCACCCACACACACACACACACACACACATGCTCACGCAGGCACCATGCACACACACACAAAAACACACTTGGACATGCATATGGCACCTAAACCTATTAATATTACTCTGTTACTTCATTGATCAATTTCATGTGACTTATATACAGGGTTTTTGCAAATGGTTATTGTGAATGGTACTCAAGTTGCACGCAACTCAACTCTGAACTTTGAACCCACTTTTGGCTTGCCTTATTGTGCCTAAAGTAAGGTCAAAGTTGACAGGTGAGTCGTGAGTCGAATGCCATTCACGACAACCATTTTGCACAACTCTTACGTACGTAAATGTATGTACCTGTACCAATGGCCGCGTGCGCCAGCTTTCCAGCGTGGTAACGTAGCAACTGTAGTTTGTTCAGAACGTTTCGGCCATGAAAGCCTTCTTCATTTGGATAACTTGCTAACAGTTAATCAGCTGACAAAGGGTACTACTGCACATAGCCATGAGTCTCTACGATATCTTTGACATACGTACCTATACACACGCCAACTTAATCTGTTGACATTTCTAGGACTGCAAGTCTCCTTATAGTGCAAGTCCAATGCATCTTATACACTGGTCGTGAGGGTGTGCTAAGGTGCCAAAACAGGCCATCACTATACACTAAAGTAGACTAGACCACGAGACACCAAGAAAACGGTAATGTGTTCAGCAAATGCACATGTTGTCATGTCTTGTCCTGACAGCGCGCTGTCTCATGCAAGAACACATACGTCATGCTGGTATCTCCATAGTGAACATGCATTTGCCATATGTGCATGTTATATATAATATATTATACTACAATACCCTCCATATATATCTGGGATGTGGTCCTAACCAATTAAATGTACTAAAATTTAATCGAAGTCAATAACTTTTAATCATCCCTTTTATCATTGTCACGTGTGCATGGTAATGATTGGGAGATGTGAATGGGGTTAAAGGTGCAATGGGGAGTGAGAAGGTACCTCCTTCAACTCACTGTAGCTTGTGATCCGTACACTTCCACAGCACGCATTGTGCGGGTGAGTGGAAAGAAGAGACTGGTGTAGACGCAGTCACCAAATCCCTCTGACGCAAATGTGGCAGTGGCAGTAGGCAACACACCGGATACCTCATTGGTGATCATCAGCACATTCCCCGTTCGCTGAAAGAGTGCGTAGGAAATGCAGAATTGAATTAAGCTTTCATTATATTTATACAGTGAGTTGCTTGTGCATGGTATACAAAATCAATGCATTGGCAGTACAGTGCCCACTGGGCATCATAACAGTCGGCCACATTGGCTGTTTTATGTGAAAGGTGTGGACCTGACCACCCAGTGATCTTCCGTTATGACTGAACCAATGTGAGTGAGCTCATATGAAACAATAGCTAAATAGCAGACCACACAGGTGGTATTTCACACAATTGAGTGATAGTGTCCTTGCCCGAATTGTATACTCCCATTGTAATGATTTCAACTACGTATGTATTAACGTATGAGCGATTCTGGGACTGCAGGACTTGTATACAGTGGCTACACAAGAGCTATGGATGCCAATCAAGCCACGCAAGTTAATACACATACAGGCAAGCCTTGCTAGAGCTCATTGCACACTATGTCATCTCACCAGAAAATTGTAAGTCAGCAATGAGGGCAAGACAATTATCCCCAATTACCTAGCCACTCAACCATTTTCTCAATTACCCACACTTCCACAATAGCCAACCTGGACTGCCTACAGCCCACTCACAATTATCAACTGTTACCTAGTGGATCAGTCGCTAGCAGGAGCGTATATGTACATACACACATACGTAAATACATGTCAGACAGAAGTTTCATAAATTATGATGCGCACTGTACAAGTCCTGCAGTGTGCGTCATATTTCATGAAACTCCTATACACGTTATTGTTATTTACTGTGTGACAGTAAATAACATTGTACACATACGTACATACCTGAACTTCCTTGCTTTGAGAGAGCAGTCTCAGTGTGCAATCACACTGACCCAATGCTACTAAATATACTGTAGGAGGAAGTGTCTGCAGACGGCTCACAAATTCCTCTTCTGTCATACAGGAAACAAAGTTACTAATTGCCTCAGACACCTTCTCTGTCGTCCAGTGCCCTTTCTTGATGGCATACTGAAACTGCTTCTCAACTGCATGCCTCCAGTGAGCTTCCTGTGTGATGCCGTCATTTCCTGCCGCAACATCGCTTTCAACAGCTGGCTGAATGAGAATGACTTGGATGCCGCTGTAGATACAGGCTTGTGCAAAACAACCGGTAATCTCGCCATCTCCAGGAGGCAATACCACACAGGCTTTATCTTTTTCAAAGCCTTGCCTACTCTGTGCTTCGATGCTCGGCTTCAGTCCAAAGGTCTCACCATATTTCTTGATGGCCCTGGTCTGCAGAAAGAGGCCCATCAGGCACTTGGACTGAGGTGTGGTCACAAGTGTTGCAAATCCTTCCGAGGTGGCAGCCACAGCACGCTGGAGGGTGTTGGCCTTCAAGCATTTGTGCATTGTCTCCAAACAGACATATGGGGAAGGGATGCACCTCCCTGCACTGCTGCGCACTCCTCTCAAAGCCAGTGACAAAATGATTCCCTGCATCAGATTGTTGGAGCGAAGGAAAGATGGAGGATACTTCATCATGAACTTCTTCTCGCAAGCATCCCAATCAGTCTGATCCATCAGATTCTCTGTTGCATCACGATCCAGCTCAAATATTGACTCAGTCAGCTCTACCATTGATTCACCAACACCGCAGCTGCCACCGACAGAGACCTGGCTTGAAACTTTCAGCATGCGATCCCCAATTCTTCCCTGACAAATGCAATCCTTCAGTTCACTGATCCAGCCCAGAGTCAGCCCCTCTAACTTCTCCTGACTGAACACTGCCGAAGTTTTAGTTTCATGGAACAGTGTGTCGACCAAGCCCAGCTTCCGAGCTGCCTTGGCACTCACAGCCTGACCAGAGGCTATCATCTGAACAGCATTCTTGAGCTGAATCAGTCTGGGTAACCTCACACACCCTCCAGCACCTGTAGTGCAAGTTGAGGAAAAGGAGATGATCAGGCACAAACAATAGATCCGACACGTGCACAGAGACACCACTCATCCAATCGGTGTCTTCAGTATTGTGGGTATACGCATGCAGCCCCTACCATTATGTTGGAATACTAAATAAGGTGTTGCTATGCCAACATGTGATGTGTTAGCTTTTGAAGCAACAGTGAAAATGGTTCTCTGCTTAGCACATGGTACAGGTACACAATACACACACAGCACATGGTACAGGTACACAATACACACACAGCACATGGTACAGGTACACAACACACACACAGCACATGGTACAGGTACACAACACACACACAGCACATGGTACAGGTACACAATACACACACAGCACATGGTACATGTACACAATACACACGCAGCACATGGTACATGTACACAATACACACACAGCACATGGTACATGTACACAATACACACACAGCACATGGTACAAGTACACAATACACACGCAGCACATGGTACATGTACACAATACACACGCAGCACATGGTACATGTACACAATACACACACAGCACATGGTACATGTACACAATACACACGCAGCACATGGTACATGTACACAATACACACACAGCACATGGTACATGTACACAATACACACACAGCACATGGTACAAGTACACAATACACACGCAGCACATGGTACATGTACACAATACACACGCAGCACATGGTACATGTACACAATACACACACAGCACATGGTACATGTACACAATACACACACAGCACATGGTACATGTACACAATACACACACAGCACATGGTACATGTACACAATACACACACAGCACATGGTACATGTACACAATACACACACAGCACATGGTACATGTACACAATACACACACAACACATGGTACATGCACACAACACACACGCAGCACATGGTACATGTACACAATACACACACAACACATGGTACATGTACACAACACACACGCAGCACATGGTACATGTACACAATACACACACAGCACATGGTACATGTACACAATACACACACAGCACATGGTACATGCACACAACACACACGCAACACATGGTACATGTACACAATACACACACAGCACAGACTCACCGGGTAGCACTCCCAGCTTCACTTCAGGAAGGCCAATCTGTGTACACCTTGTTGCATCAGCAACGCGGTAGTCGCAGGCGAGGGCAAGCTCCAGCCCACCACCCAAGGTGGCTCCATTCAGCACGCAGATGGTAGGCACTGGGAGAGCCTCCAGGGCACACAAGAGATGGTGCAGCTTTGCAGAGTCAGCATAAGCTCTATAGGTGGGTGGTATATGTTACTAGAACTAAAGCACTTCAAACATTCAATCTACAGATAATATCAAGCGTATAAGGTGACCCTGTAGAGGTGCTATATATAAGATACGTACTCTTGTATAAGCATATGTACAGGTCAGTTATTCATATGGTGAATCACTTGTACTCTCTAGCCTGACTGAATGAATAATTCATTTGCAAATTTCAGTGCCTATTGCCAATGCCTCATTTCATGAATGAGTGATGAGTGAATGAGTGATGAACACTATCATACCACTTTGTAATTAATTCTTTGAAGATCGAGTTTGTATAGGTGCCAAATGTTGGATTGAAATGTTGTCCATTCAGTCCCACTTGAGGTAAAGTGATTCACCATGTATAGGTTTTTATAATTGATGAAGACCTTTGTAGTCAAACGTCCGATAATTCAGCGCCTTTTGTCATTGCTGTGTACGTACACGTCACATACACAGCAATGACAAAAGGAGCTTAATTGTCGGCTGTTGACTACAAAGGTCTTCATCAACTACAAAAACCATACATAATGAATCACTGCTCGATATACCCTAAAGAAAAGTTTTTCTGCTGAAGCATGAGCCTCTACAACACCGTGCACAATACATGGGTACACTACCCTACCCATGCAGCACTCCTGAAACTGTAAGGTTACTGTTTTGCTCTAGATATCTGTGATCTTCTCTTCACACTGTATTTCGTATCTACTAATAGTGTTTCTATAGCTTCAATACCCACTAAACACCCACATTTGTCACAAGACAATACAGAATGTAAAGGTAATAAATAAAGATGTGGTAGATAAATACATATTTAAGCAAAGAGAAAAAGGAAAATGGAGCACAACGTAAACCTGGTACTCTATAAAGAGCAAGAGCAAAGTCAGATGGAAGGGGTCACGATAGTGACTGAGCGAGTCCTATGACAGATGGAGACACAGAAGAAGACTGCAAAATTTGCCACAGTGAGTTTGGTCCCATCTGATTTGAGAGTGCTACACTCTCTCTCTCTCTCTCTCTCTCTCATTCAGGTCAACTACTCGACACGTGGCTGCTCTAGGGAAGTATTTACATTACAAACAGTAATGTTTTCGTATATAAAGGTCAATTAGGTTCACACACGAGGCCAGAACAATCAGTTTCGTTTTAGTTCTATTTCCATATAACATATAACACATCACAATTTAAGCAAATGGAAGCACAATATTGATCTGAAACAAAACAGATTTATAGAAACAACATTTCTCAAAACTATTGTTAACACTCAATAGGAGCTGTGGTAATTGTTTCTCTAATTCCAACAACATTTTCACACTAAATCGTGATCACTGATGTTGCAACCATGATGCTGTGGCTTCATACATCATTGATTACGATTTTCCACAAAAAAGGTGATTGGAATTGGAGAAACTATCACTGTCAAACTGCTAACCAAGACTCCCACTTCATCATAATAGATCACTAGGAACTGTTTGGTTTATTCCAACCGAAACTTCCTGTCGATGTACACATATTGGTTTCTCATCAAAGTATATTCTTCAGTGGATGACAATACCTAGATTCCTAAAACTACTAGCGGTCAAATATTCATTGAGAAGGTATTTAGTTCTCAATCACACCCGTTAATGGCTTACCTTTCATTAGCTTAAGTTTTAGTTTAAGGCTAGCATCGCTGAAATAGTTTAGTTTACTAACTGGCTGAGATTACACCCTTGCAGATTTACTTTTAGTTGTTATGCAGTTCATATGTTACCGCACAATGTCTTATTAGTGTGATGAGATGCAAGCACAACTGACCCTACGCCTCTAGCCGCTTTCACTCTAACCCTAACCCTAACCCTCTGGTTAGGGTACGCGAGTGATGAGATGCAAGCACACCTGACCCTATGTACGAGGGCCTCAGCTAGCGACGTAGCTAGCGACGTACGTACATAAAGGTCTGAGCTTACTTTTCATAATCTGTCATTCTGAGCTCGAACTTTATATCTGCTCCAGCTAGGAAGTTTCCCTGTTTGGCGCTGCAGATGACAACACAGTCGATGCAGGCTTTCTGAGCAAGAAGCCTCAAAGCAAAGGTAGATCTTGCCAGGGATAAGACAAGACCTTCGTCAATAATGTTGATTGAGGCGCTTTCCTTTCGTTCCAGCACTACAACTGCTATTCTGACAGACGCTTCTTCCAGCGGGAGCACGAACACGGACAAGAAAGCGTCCCTGTGCAAAACAGTCACGTCTACGGTAGCCATTTTGTTTACTAAAATTCATCTAAAATTCATTGCATATTAGGGGCGAATGAATGATAAATAGGTGTGCTGACCACAGACCGCTTCAGCGCTTGCGGGGCGGCTAGTTTTCAGGCGACACGGATGTCGTCGCATTGGAGAGGAGCGTAGGAGACATGGCGAAAGGTACTTTGTCTCCCGATCAAGTGGAGGTGAGTGTCTTCTTAGCCCCTGTTCAATGTCACCCATCAACGCTAAATACACTTTGCGTTTCCATTCCCCTTCGCTTTTGCCATTGCCATTCGTTAGGTTGTACAAGATTTTCTGACTACGGTGAATCTGAGTAGAGCTCGCAGCAACCGCGGATCGCTTAAAGTGAGGGATGCCGTGCGCTTCCTTCAGCCCAGGGACTTCAACCGTGATGTAGCCATCAAATCTTACGAGGAATTTGAGGTACGTACGTGCGTGCATACGTATGGTGTGTATGGTAGGGCGATTTAACGCCAGCTTCCCTTGGGGCGTCTGACGGGTTACGGTGGACGGCACTGATTTATTAGCAACTCCGTGGCGGGACTTTGGCGGGTTTTGCGTACCACCATGTGGTAAGGCACTGGTGCGTGTAGGATACCGTCTACACCATGTGTGTGTGTGTGTGTGTGCGTGCGTGCGTGCGTGTGTATGTGTGTGTGTGTATGTGTGTGTATGTGTGTGTGTGTGTGTGTGTGTGTGTGTGTGTATGTGTGTGTGTGCGTGTGCGTGTGACGTCATGCTTATACACAGTGGTGGTTGAGTGTGCATGTGAGCGAACATGGAGCACACACACACAGTCTGGAGCCCATTGAAGAGCTTCAATTGGATCAAACATTACATCCAGACGAACACGTATGGATGCTGTTAATGAAGCTTTCCTTGACCCATGGCAGGGCACACTTGCATGCAATGCACTGCTAATGGAGTGTGTAGTACCTTGTTGCCATGGTGACCGTATCCTGATGTGGTGTGCGGGCACCCATATTTCTCTGCGGCTTAGCTACACGTCTGAAGAGGGTGTTTGATGGACAGATGGTAACCAGGTGGACAAGTACATGTGCGCATGGGACATCAAAGACACGTGCAGACATAACGGCTGTCATCGACCAGAGGGGGTGGGGGTGGGGGTATTCTGTGTTGCCACCAACTCAGTGATGTTGGAGTGACCTTGCAAACTGTGGATTATTGTAGTGAAGACCTCGTGTATGTATCTATTCAAGTTGATTGCAGCGTCAGTAGAATGTTTTCCATTTAGTTGCAAGCATGAGGAACCTGATGCTCGATGTACGCTAATTAAATGAACGCCATAAATTGGTGAAGCATATTGAATATGTACTATCTTGTAATATTTTAATTTGGTTAGTGACTTCCGAGTTAAGTATATATAATACTCAATTTCTGCTCCATGGAACTAGTGTTGGTGTGTGTGTGCGTGTGCATAGGTGTAGGTGTGTGTGTGTGCATGTGCGTGTGTGTGTGTGGATATGAACGTGCATGTTTGTGGGTGTGTGATGAGAGCCCTCACTGATGGGAAGCAGTATGCAGTAACCACAGCAACTTTTGTTGCTTCCAGTGGGGCAGAAGCCAGCTCCGCTTGCCCAATTTATTTCGTCAGTCACACTGTGTTGCAGGCAGAACAGTGGACGGTGTGCGTGGTTAATGGTCGCTGATGATGACACGTTTTATGGGAGCAATTAAGCGTCTCTAATGGGTACAAGTACAAGAGAACTGGTGCGCTTGGAGATGTTTCTAGTTGGGGCACAAGCAGTTTCCTGTCATGGCCAGAGTGGAGTCCCCCAAGGACTCTAGGTGCCTGTGACTTCCACCTTTGAGCTCAGCTTGCCTTTGTTGTCACTTCTCTTCAAGATGGAAGTGCTGAGCTGCATTGCATGCCAGCCAATGACGTGTTCATCCTTCCTCGTGCCCTTATTTGAATTATTTCACTTTCATTATTACGTGTATACGTAACTATAATGGGTGTATTGTTCAATTTGCTGCTGATGCAGACAGGTGTTTCTGAATTGTTTGTGAATTCTTTGCATTATCCTATTCACCTTTCCCCTTGTTCTCCTCCCTCTGTCCCTGTCTTCCCTCCCACCTCTTTTCCCATACTCCTCCCTTGCTCTTCATTCCTCCATCCCCTCTCTTCCCACCCCACTCTTCCCTTCTCCCTTCCCCTCCATCCCCTGTTCTTGTCTCTAGAACTACCAGGCCACCTTTGCCTCACATGAGGGTGGAGTTGCAAGCTTCAGATTCACGGTGAGAATGCCCACCTGCACGCCCTCTGCATGATGTGCATGCGTATGTGCATGCACGCATGCATGCATGAGACAGAGAGGGGGTGGGTTTTGACTACTGCCTGCACATGGAACAATCTTGCAACGTGTGGTCACTTACCGTATGTATGGTAGTGTACGTACATACGCACATATGTACGTATGTATGTGCACTGTTATTGAGGAGTGTAATGTGTGGTTCAGCTGTCATGAGTGGGTGATGGTTTGTCAGAATACCACCTTTTTGCTCACACACAACGCTGAACTCATACACTGTAATGTCTGCTACTTGTGTGGTAGGTGTCCTGTTGCTTCTGCCTAATTCCATGTGTTTGAAATCCCTCCTAGTCTGGTACCAGACCACTCCATCTCTATATATGAAGTGGTTTTGTTTGTTGGTTTTGTAGCCCAGTCCTTGGGCAGCTGGCCGGTTCACTTTGAAGTGGAATGTGGTTGTGTGTTGAGGGTCCTGGTAGGGCAGGGGTGCTGGGAAGGTGCTTGTAAGGATGCTGTGTTAATCACACCTGTACTGTGTGGTGGCTATTTGGGTACTTTGACAGCAGGTGTTAATGGTAAGGGTTGTGTAACCTGGTGCAATAATGTATGTATGGGGAGCCATCTCTATGCTATTGTATAGTAATTTGCAACTTGGTGCATGCACACATACAGGCTACATGAATACACACATACAGGCTACATGAATACACACATACAGGCTACATGAATACACACATACAGGCTACGAGCATACATACATACAGGCTACATGCATACACACATAAGGCTACATGCATACACACATAAGGCTACATGCATACACACATACAGGTTACATGCATACACACATACAGGTTACATGCATACATACATACAGGCTACATGCATGCATACATACAGGCTACATGCATACACACATACAGGCTACATGCATACACGCATACAGGCTACATGCATACACACATACAGGCTACATGCATACACACATACAGGCTACATGCATACACGCATACAGGCTACATGCATACACACATAGAGGCTACACACATAGAGGCTATGTACATACAGGGCATACCATTATACTACATATCATGTAGTGTACAGGCACCAGAGTGGCCTGTTTACACTTCACCTCCCATCTAGTGAATGCAATGTGTGAAGAAGAAATGCTTTGATCTCCCATCAGTGTACATGTGATTTGACAAGATGTGAATGAGGTGTCGCACTATCAGTTATCACCTCTCTTGCTACAGTAGTGCTGGCAGTGTGTGTCCTCCATTGCCAGACACGACACTGTACCACATGTGATGCATGCACTGCTTGGTGTTGCGTGAGCTAATTCATATGGTATTATATGGACACTTGTGTAGTAATGTTGGTGAACACCGTTCTTTTATGTTGCTCCATTCTGTACACTGCGTGGACTGAAGTGAAAGAATGGAAGTACACACTGTGAAGTCATTCATGTCGAGTCCATCTAATACAGACAGTTTCGGCTGTGATTAATGAGCAAAGTGATGATGCAAGAACAAATGCATCACTTCAGAAATATATTTATTATCTCACACAATTACAGGAAGTCAACCTCACCATGACTGTCTGACTGCCAGAGGCTGTGGGTGCCAGTGTTACCCTAATGCATGATACTTGAGAGCCATGTCGACAAGGCATTCATAGTCAATCAGTCCAGATGTGCATAGCGTACTTTGAGACCTATACGATTAGCACCTCCCACACACCCCGGCTAGCCTATGCTATTTTATAGATTTATTAGTTTAGTTTTCATCGTATGCTGTATGTTCCTGGTATGAGGGTAGCTTGGTACTCGTCTGGTTCTGTGTGTGAGAAGCTGGTCTTCTCTCTAAGTGTTTGGTAAGTACATAGGTATTGCCCATCAGTTTCTGCATAATTGAGTATTGTAACTGTCCCCACTCAGACATTCTTCCTGCACTGAGGTGTGCACAGACTGAGCCAAAGAGCAGTGTGTGTGTGTGTGTGTGTGTGTGTGTGTGTGTGTGTGTGCGTGTGTGTGTGTGTGCGTGTGCGTGTGCGTGTGCGTGTGCGTGTGTGTGTGCGCACGCGTGTGTGTGAGGAGGGTGCTGTGTGTGTCTAGACAGCCACACAGCCACTTCCTTCCCATGTGTGCTGCTAATGGCATAAGAGCAGGTGGGGTGTGAGAGCCTAGGCCTGTACTGTATGTGAGTCTTCCTAGGCAGTGCAAGGAGTGTTGATGAGGTCAGTTTCCTCATGTGCTAATGCAATTTACATTTCATGTGCCAATTTTTATGGACAGTCTGTTTGACAGTCCCCTGCACTTTACTCTCCTACCCCGCCCTCTTACCCTCTGTCGCTCCCTTTCCTCGCTCTGTTTGCCTCCCCTCTTCCCTCCTGCATCTTCACTCCCTCTCTTCCCATCCCTGCTCAGGGTTCCTTGGACGAAGGTGGCTCACCTCTACTTCTCCTAGAGGCCACTAGCCAGGACCTAAAGAGCACACTTAAGGAGCAGATCATTGGTTCCCTCCTACGGACACTGGAGTGTCTGCCCTCCAGGTACAGCATGATGCAGACCCTCCTCACCCTTGTCTATCCTGCTAGCCCCTCTCTACCAGTCTATTCTGCTAGCCCCTCTCTACCTGTCTATCCTGGTAGCCCCTCTTTACCAGTCTATCCTGCTAGCCCCTCTCTACCCGTCTATCCTGCTAGTCCCTCTCTACCAGTCTATCGTGCTAGCCCCTCTCTACCAGTCTATCCTGCTAGCCCCTCTCTACCAGTCTATCCTGCTAGTCCCTCTCTACCAGTTTATCCTGCTAGCCCCTCTCTACCAGTCTATCCTGCTAGCCCCTCTCTACCAGTCTATCCTGCTAGCCCCTCTCTACCAGTCTATCCTGCTAGCCCCTGACTACCAGTTTATCCTGCTAGCCCCTCTCTACCAGTCTATCCTGCTAGCCCCTCTCTACCAGTCTATCCTGCTAGCCCCTCTTTACCAGTCTATCCTGCTAGCCCCTCTCTACCCGTCTATCCTGCTAGCCCTCTCTACCAGTCTATCCTGCTAGCCCCTCTCTACCCGTCTATCCTGCTAGCCCTCTCTACCAGTCTATCCTGCTAGACTACCCCTTCCCCGTGCTATAGCAATTGTATTATGTGGCCACCCCAATGCTTCATGCTGTACGTGTGTGATTCCTGTTGGGCGTCTGGTTGGGCAAGAGAAGGTAGTCAGGGTGTTGTCCCTGAATGGTATAGTGTTTTGGTTGTAATTTGAGACCAGTATGGTGCAATGTACTTCTTCCTTTGTGGTCTGACCTGATGTCAGGTTTAACAGTCAGGTCAGGTCAGATCAGGTTTAACAGTCAGGTCAGGTCAGATCAGGTAATCTTATTTCACTTGGGTAGCCGGTAGTCAGAGGCTACTTTGTGGCACCCATAGCCTCTGGGCAGTCAGACAGTCATGGTGAGGTTGACTTCCTGTAATTGTGTGAGGTAATCAGGAGGTAATTCTGAAGTGATGCATTTGTTCTTGCATCATCACTGTGCTCATTAATTACAGCTGTAGCTGTGTGTATTAGGTGGGCTTGTGTTCGTTTATGCACACGTGTGTGTGCGTGCGTGGGTGAGTGTGCGTGTTCGACTGTGTTAATACTCATTTGATTTGTGCTCAGTTGAGTAAAATGTAAGATGAAAGTGGGAATAAGTGTGTGCGTGCACTTTTGTTGGTGTGCTTGTGTGGTGCATACAAAAACAGTGAACCCATGGAGTGTCAGGTTGCTGTTTGTTTTCATAGTCATGTTGAAGTGGAGTGCCCCACAAAGTGTGGAATGTAACTGGAGTCTTTGTATGTGTATACTGTATCATGGCAGACAATGAATACCTTTATCTTGTCTCCCCCTCTCTCCTGCTCTCTCCTCCCCCTCTATGACACGCCCCTGCCTCCTGCTCCTGCTGATTTGTCTCCTATTCCAGAGTGGAATCATGTGAACAGTCTGTTGTTGTTATTGTAAACATGGAGGAGCTGGCTCAGTTCCCGGCTGTGATGAAGGATGTCCTCAGGATTGTGTTGGTGAGCAGTGGCACCTGGTTGTGGGCCAGTGGGTGTGGCCAATGTGTGTGTGTTTGTGTGTGAATACTTAGGCTACACATGGACACAGACTTTAATCAGTACACACATTCACATGCATCCACATCCACATGCACACATCCACATGCACAAACACACACATATGCATACATACACACCAATTTACCGAGGATGAATAAATGCCTAAATTTTCCCAAAAGCCTAATTAAACCACAAAACATTACCCCTTTGATTGGTAAGCGATCCCTGTACACCCTTGGAGAAAGAACAGCTAATTGGATGTCTCTCTATGTACATAGGGACTATGTACCACCTAATCGACTTTGCACCTTTGGGGAATGACTGTGGGATGGCATTCAATGCTACGTCCTGATCTATGGAAAGTAGTATAATGCTGAATTTGAAAGGAGTATTGTGTGGTAAGAGTTGTGAAGTGTGAGAACACCAAAAGACATTTGTCTTTGTGGGGGTAGGCGTGTGCATGCTTGAAAAGGACTGACTAGCTTGATGTGCAAGACATGAAAGGAGTGTCACACTGTAATCTTTGTCAGGAGCTGTAAATGCAGCTACTTTCACCCAGGTACAGTATACTGAGTGAAGGTATGTGGCTGCGTGATGCCAAAGCCATGATAAACGTTGATCCATCTTGGCTAGTGTCAGCACGCCCGTGATATCAGGTGTCTGTGTGCTTTGTGCATACTGCACCTGAGGAACCTACTCTGTTACCACTCCTGTCCCTGTATACAGTGTATGGTGGCTATTTTGCCCTCCCCCCTTTTATCTTTTCTGTGTACTGGACAAGGGAAGGTTGAGTGGAGGCTGTCTTCACATACTGGAATGCCATCTTGTAGTGAGGTCATTGGTGGGTGTCACCGGGATGCTGTGACTGTGTGACTGTCTGTCCAGTGCTTACCTGTTAGCATGTAGTGTGTACAGGCGAGGATGTAGGTAGCAGGTACTGTCGATTTCACACTGTGCCCTCCCCCCCAGTTGAATCACGGCCACCTTACTATACACTTCATGGGGATGCATAGTTTTGTTGTAGAGGCTCATGTTACGTTATACATAGAACTAGAGTGATGTTGAGCTTACACGTAGCAACAATTTCAGTGTGAGTAAGCCGTTTCCCCCACGAAGGTCTTTGTTAGTTACAAAAACATAGTCTTTGTTTAGCCATCTGCTTCATGTTCATTAACCCAACCACAATCAGTGTCTTTAAACACTATCTTCAGTAAGTGCTGCACGTACTTGACCAAACTTACATCATGGACCAGTGCCTTCATCTGGAGGCGTGATCGCCGGCTGGTCTGTGCATCACTGTGCCACGGCTGGGTTGATCGTAGCGGAGTCATCTTTGTGAGTCTCCTGACAGGGCTTGGAAACTGCTTGGGTCTGGTGTGTCAGTAAATTCAGGAAACATTTAATTAATATATAATCTTGATTGATCCTAGTTGTGAGACCGTTCCTCTCCTTGCCTTGTGTAGTGACGTTGGGTAGATTTCTCCTGTAAGTGTGTATATATGTCACTCATGGCCTGTGTGTGTGCGCGCGTGTGCACAGAGCTTTACAGCTTACTTTTGCCCATTTCCCTGCTAACAATGACGATACTGACAAAGCATGTTCAAAGTGCCGCTAATGTACTCTCATGGTGTACCCTCCCACCAAACAGTGCTTATCATTAGGAGCGAACGATTATCATATAAGCTGGCAAATGGCGGCTTTACCACATGTAATGCTCAAGAGACAGGGCTTTCTGTAGCAATGTACGGTGCAGCATTCTTCCAAAGCGTAATGAACGCTATCTTCCAGTTTGTATTGATTGTTTGAGTTTGTTGTGATACCTTGTTTTATAAGAAAGCCCTTCAGCTAATTCAGTATGTATCCAGCAGACATCTTGGCTCTGGTGCAGTTGGAAGCAGTCTGTGTGTGAGATAATTTAGTCAACTCCAACCCCACACCAGTGCCCACTAAGGTGGGTGGTGTATTATATCTGACTGGGACCCAGGATGTTTGCAGTTACTAGTATGCCTTCATCAGTAACACAATTACAGAATAGCCCCCATACAGTGAATGCGTTGCAATCACCTAATGTGTACATACTTACATTAGGCCTGCCACCTACTTGTGGAGTGGGTAGGTTATATCGTGTTGCTTTCCCTTGTGGTGTGTAGGATGTGTATCCCTTGTTGGTGAAGGCAGTCTACATTGTAACCAACACACACCTGGAGGAGGTGTACCGCAAGTTTGTGGTTAGCTTTCTGTCAAGTTCGTCCCGCAAGAAGGTGCGTATGCAAAACAGCCCGAGTGAAGTGTACGTATACACGTATTGCCATCATATCTGTCCTTGGCTGTGCCTTTGTGCTGCCCCTAGTGTAGCTCCATCCCTTACCTGTCCTCCTGTATAATATATAGTGGGGCTCAATGCGCAATTGGCTGTTAGCTGTAAGTATAGTGGAACCTCTCTATAGAGGACACCATCGGGACCCAGCTGGCTGTCCTGTATACAGTGGAACCTCTCTATAGAGGACACCATTGGGATCCAGCTGGCTGTCCTGCATAGAGTGGAACCTCTCTATAGTGGACACCATCAGGACCCAGCTGGCGGTCCTGTATAGAGTGGAACCTCTCTATAGTGGACACCATCAGGACCCAGCTGGCTGTCCTGTATAGAGTGGAACCTCTCTATAGAGGACAGCATCGGGACCCAGCTGGCTGTCCTGTATAGAGAGGTGTTCCCAATTCAGAGGTAGATTTGTACACAGCTCTATGTGGTAGGGACTGCAGACAGTGTCCTCAGTAGAGAGGTGTCCTTTATTCAGAGTGTCCTTTATAGAGAGGTTCCACTGCTGCTGGGGTGCCTGTACCACTCTCTCTCTCTCAGGTGAAGCTGGTGACCCTTGCCGACCTGCGGTCACTTATCCCTCCGTCCTCTCTGCCCACATCACTGGGCGGCAGTCATTCGAGTAGGGACATGGAGTGGATGGATATGTGTCTTGGACCCGTTCCGATTACGGCCCCTCAACACTCCCTAGCACAGAAAAAGTACAGCGTAAGTAGTACTGACGAGAGTGATGACGACGAAAGATCATTTCAGCAGTTTTTAGCTGAAAAGGGGCTCAGTAGTGTGGACAGGCATGCCAGCAGGCAAGTCCAGTCCATTGCCACCCTGCCTAAGGCACGACTGGAGGCAGGAGCGCCGCCGCCACGAAATGGAGTAGTGAATGACTTACTGAGTATTTTTGAGCCCAAGAGTGAAGGATTTACTTTGTCACAGTATGGGACTATGGGAAGATCACAGGATACAGCGGCTGGGAACACAGACTCCAATTGCGGGTCTAGGGAAGAAAGGGCACCGTCCTTGCCTCCTAAACTGCGAAAGTCAAGTATGCCCACAAAGATAGAATCTGCCACAACTCAGAATCTGACGACATACCTAAACATCCTTTCCAACCTCCCCGATGTGTCCCCGACAGAGGCAAACAAGTTGGACATGCTGCCACCTACAGCCGTAGCGGGGACAGAGGAGGAAGCCAAGCCTATCCTGCCCCCAAAGCAGTCTCGAGTAAAGGCAGCAGTGGAAACGTACTTGGCCAACACGCTGCCACGCAACAAGGACAAGCGGGGCAAGTCCAGCAGCCGGAAGGGTGATCGTCACCTATCCGTGCAGGAGTTGGAGGCACATATTGCAGACAAAGGGAAGCGTGGGCTCTCATTGGAATACTGGACCCTCAGGGAGGAGCCGCAGCAGGCAACGTTTGAAAAGTTCAAGTGAGTTCTTGCCTGGCGGCTTCATCCTCTGTCCAGCTTGAGACTGGCTATCTCCTAGGTAGCATGTGTAATGAGCAGTCTGTTCTATGCAACAAATTGCAAGGATGTGTTGTGCGAGTGAATAGAAAATTGTAGCAGTATGCATACGAACATAGCCTGTGTTCATAGAAGCTGCTACCTATACTGTACGTACTGAGACAGATGATGTTGTGACTTGTGGTACTTCTGAAGTGGCAGCTGTGACAGATGGCTGCATAGCAGGAGTGCACTGTAACGTTACAAGCATGAGCTGGGGGCTATTCACTTATTAGGGCCTCAATTAAATGATTCTGCATATACTGCACTGGTTTTCATAGCGTATCTGTGTATGTAGTGACTGTCTTGACTTGTACAGTCTGTAAGCGGTAACTGGTACAATCTTCATGAGTCACCCTGACCTCCACCTGCAGGAGCCCAAAAAATGCTATGAAAAACCGCTATAAGGATGTCGGCTGTGTCGACCACACACGGGTCCAGTTGGAGCGGCTGGAAGGAGTAGCGGTACGTTCAAGCAAGGACGCCTCGTGCTCAGCATGCATGTATGTACTCAGTAGTGTCATGCTTCACTGCCTATCACCGCATTCACCTTTGGTTCATCGAATCTGCTGTGCGGAATAACACAAGCAAAGTCTGTTATGTTCCGTGTGCCATTTGTGTGCAGAGTACGTAGTGTAATTTATGACAGTTGTGAAGCAAACAGTACAGTGCATGAGCTACTGTACATTAGTCATGTGCTCCAATCAGATTGCTCCACTATATGACATCATGAGATCTGATTGGTGAACATGACTACGTACGTACGTACATACGTATATACCCAATATATTCAAACAGTAGCTGACTTGTTATGCTTTCACTGTAGTACGTATGTTTGTCACATTCCAG
>OX465053.1:1579130-1636630 GCA_949841015.1 Aplysina aerophoba
CAGTGCGGGGATTGGCCGCAGTGGGACGTATTGCACCATTGACTATTGCATGAGCCAGCTTGCGGATACGGGTAGGGTGAATGTGATTGGTACCGTGAGGCAACTCCGCTCTCAGAGAGCCTGCTCCATACAGACCGAGGACCAGTATGAGTTTTGCTACAGGACCGTCCTTGAGTATGGGAAGACTTTGCCCCAATGAACTGAAATGCTGAAATGTTTCAGTAATGTATTATTTTTGGAATTCACACGAGAGTAATTCATCACTGACCTGTGATAAGCATCAAATTATTATTTCATCTGCATTTAATTAATGTTACTTGTAGACTGAGTGTATGTTTCTGTAGTTGTATATAATATAAATTGCTACATTATTTGCCAGTTTGCTGAATTTGTGGGTCATCCGATTGGTACACTTGCCCTCTATATTTTCGATGATGGGTGGATGGGCTGGCAGCCCAATTTGTGGGTTCCATTTTTTCTACAGCAATGTGGAAGCTATAAACTCAAAATACTTGTTTTGCGAAATTTTACCCAATCGATTCCTTAATATTCCCAGAATGGTGACATTTTAATACAGAAACAACTCTTTATATCGCTTCGCTCACTGGCTCCCATGACTACAGCTACTACGGCTACTTACAGCGCTACTACAGTGACTTCAGCTATATAGTACAGCGGCTAGTGTGGCTGGCTATATATATACAGCAGCTTACTATACTACAGTACTGCAGCTGGCTACTGCTACTATATTTAGTCTCTACATATCTATGGTCTCTATGACGCACCTATATTCGTGACCAGAATGCAGTATCTTGGTAATTTTGCCCACCTACGCATGTATATATGTAGCTAAAGATTTGCTCCATATAGATTGGACACCTACCTGTGTTTGGACGCGTAGCCACAATTCTATATATAGCCACGGCGGTCAGTTATCTTTCATCGGCAAACGAGAAATACTGCCTGTGCCAGTGAGGTGCGTACACCGTGACAGAATGGATGCAGCAGTTCGTAGCGGAAACTTGAAGGTAGTTCAAGAGCTTATTCTAAGCGGGACCGATGTAAATGAGCCGTTTAGCGTGGGCGGCTCCCTGTTATCTATAGCGATTGCGCACGGGCACAAAGACATCGCATTGGTGCTACTGAGGGCCGGGGCAGACGTGCACACTAAGGATAGCACTGGATGGACACCTCTTCACTGGGCGTGTAAACAGGGCTTGAAGGCGGTGGTACAAGCCCTCATCGACGGAGGGAGTCGAGTGAATGAACGAGACAGTTCAGGTTGCACTCCTCTTATGTTGGCTGATGAGGAAGGGGATGAATCAACATCGATATGTTTATTGCAAGCTGGAGCTAGCTGTTCTGAAGGGTTTTCGGAGTTGCGAGAAACTGGTCTGTTTCTTCAGGCCTGCCATAAGTGTGACCTGCTGGCTGTTCGGACCCTCTTTAAGAATGGTTGCAGAATAAAGAAACTAAGCGAAGCAGGCCTTCTCAAACTTATACCCAATTTCTCTGATCAAGGAGTACAAAAGCTTCTCCATCATACTTGCCACAAAGGAGATGTATTTGTGGTTCGGACTCTTCTCAAGAATGGCAGCACTGTCAGCATTTTATCTCCAGAGGAGCAAGAAGAGCTTCTTCATCATGCCTGCCGTGAGAATGATGTATTTGTTGTTTATGTTCTACTTAAATATGGTTGCAGTGCCAGCATTCTATCCACAGAGGAGCAGGAAAAGCTTCTTCATCATGCCTGCTGTGAGAATAATGTATTTGTCGTTTGCATTCTACTTAAGAATGGTTGCAATGCCAGCATTCTATCCAAAGAGGAGCAAGAAAAGCTTCTCTGTCAGGCCCGCCATGAGAGAGATTTTTTTGTTATTCGAACTCTCCTCAAGAATGGTAGCAGTGCCAGCATTCTATCCAGAGAGGAGCAAGAAGAGCTTCTCCAACACGCCTGCCGCGAGGACGATGTGTTTGTTGTTCACATTCTGCTCAAAAATGATTGCAGTGCCAGCATTCTATCCAAAGAGGAGCAAGAAAGGCTTTTCCATCATGCCTGCCATGAGAGGGATGTGTTTGTTATGAGCAGGTTGGTCAGAAGTGGTTGCAGGGTCAGCATGCTAACCACAGAGGAGAAAAACATGTTTCACAGTCAAGCACACAAGATAGGATGGGACAATGCATGCATTGCTGGCACGTCCCCGAATTATGATCATAGTGTCTGCACTCTGCTCATGAATGATCACTGGGTCAACAGCATAGAAGAAATGCAAAAGCTCCTCAATGTTGCCTGCCAGGAGGGTGATTTGCTTCGTGCTTGCTCTCTTCTCAAGACTTCGTGCAGTATAAAGAAGCTACCTCAAGCAGATCTGGTCTTCTTGGTAGACAATTTGCCAAAGCAAGATCTAGAAAGGCTTCTCAATTATGCCTGCTGCAAGGGTGACATGTTTGCTGTTGAAGCTCTCATTTCCAGTAAAAAATGCAATGTAGATTGTGTGGATTCTATTGGACATACCCCCCTAATGAATGCCACAGAGAATAGCCATGTGGAAGTAGTGAGGAAGCTTATCCTGGCAGGTGCTGACCTTGGGATGAAAAATGAAAAGGGTTACACTGCCCTTCACATTGCTGCCATCCATAATGACACTAATTGTGGGATACTCCTGGCCGAGGGAGGAGCCAGTGTGAGGATCAAGAATGCAGAGGGCAACACTCCACTCGACATAGCCACAAAGTTGAAGAATCCATCAGAATTCGAAGACCCCATAAAGCAGGCTCTCACCTTCACCACACGAAAGGCCCTCTGTGTTATTGGCAATGCAGAAAGTGGCAAAAGCACACTAATTGTAGCACTTCAAGAAGAGGACAACTCCTTTTGGGGCAAGATCTTTAATCAATTTCGGAGGGTGAGTGACAGTCGTAGGCGAACAGCTGGTATTGAAATTGTTTCCCACTGCAGCCAGAAGTATGGAGAAGTGCTCTTCTTTGACTTTGCTGGCCAGGATGATTACCATGGCCCCCACCAGATGTTCTTGGAGTCACTTCTTAGCAAACCAGGAGTCTCCATGACGCTCCTGCTGGTGGTGAAGTTGACAGAAGAGGAGGAGGCCATCTTGCATCAGCTCCATCGCTGGCTGTCCCCAGTGGCACAGATGGCCACAGCTGCCAGTCCTTCCCAGGCCATCATTATTGGTAGCTTCCTAGACAAAGTAAAGTCCAAGGATGAGGCCACTGCCAAGCTGACCAGGTGCATAGAGGCATCTAGAAAGGATCTGGAAGAGTTACCAATAGAGGTTGTTGGTTTCTGTCTCCTCAACTGTCGTAAGCCTCAATCTGAAGGTATAAACCAACTGCGCTGCTTCCTTGAGGCCATCCCCATTCCAGAGTTTGGAGCCACTCACACTCGTTACAGCCTTGCCTGGGTGTTATCCAAGATCAGGTCCTCCTTCACAGCTCAAGCAGTGCAGCTGCAAGAGTTCTCTATGTGGGTCCAGGACAACAAAGCCAGCCTACCTCGGACCATGCCACTCCCAGAGGAGGTGTGTCGGGATCTTTCAGCTGCTGGACATGCCCTCTACCTTCCAAACAGGGAAGATTCCTTCAAGAGTTGGCTGTTGTTGGACCTTCCTGGGATTCTCCATGACATGTACGGGACCCTATTCTCTCAGGCGAAACGAAATGTTAATGAGTTTGGCCTCCTTCACTGTCATCACCTGGCTGAGCTCTTTCCACACCTGAATCTGGAGATGGTCCAACAGCTTCTCGTTAGTTTGGAGTTCTGTCTTCCTGTGGACCCATCAATCTTAAAGATGGAGGTGAGCGAACTGACTCAAAGCAATGAAGTTAGTGGATGGCTGTTCTTTCCTGCCTTCATCTCTGCGAAGCCCCCTTTGCCTTTGGAAATCCTTCCTCACCAGATCAGCCACTGCCTCTGTTGGCAGTTGAGGACAGCCATGAAGAACTGCATTTCAGCATGTGCCCTACAGACCCTTCTCCTTCGCCTGGCAGCCCTCTTTGTGGTGAAGCACGACCTATCAGAGGGTACCCAGCAGCACTGCTGCAGGGTCTGGTGGAATGGGATTGCATGGCAATCAAAGAAAGATATAGATGTAATTGTCCACATCACAAACAACAGAGTGATTCAGGTGATCGGTGTAAGCAGTAAATCATTTGAACAGTCATCCCAGTACCTGATTGAAGTCATCAGTGTCATCCTCTCAACAGTCAGGCAGCTTTCCCCCAATCTCGTGGCCGATACCTATATCGTGCATCCACCACCTATGGATGTAGTGCATGAGTACACTCCACCCCCTCAGGACCTGATTCCAGTGGCAGGCATCCAGAAATCCATTGAAGATGGTGCAAACTTCACCCTTTCACTGAAGAACAGAAACAGCCGTTCCACTAAAGTACTGGTGTCTGATCTCTTTGGAGGGAACACTATCTCTCTGGAGGACACCAAGAGGATGAACTGGACACAGCCTGAACCAAATCAGCCTCAGTCATCTAGTGGACCAAACCAGCCTAAACCAAGCCTTTCTCAACCACCCATTGGTCTAAACCAGCTGCCTCAGACATTCACAGAAGCGAACCAGTCTGAAACAAGCCTACGTCAATTACCTACTGGTCCACACCAGCCTGAACCAACCCTACCTCAACCATCCACACGTCCCACCCAGCAGACTGAATTGTTCACTGTGGCACCAATTGATTCCAAGATATCTCTGTTAGGTGCCCAAGCCCTCCTTGATGTCTTCTCCACTCCAACAATGAGAGACATGGAAAAGCTGGTTGTTACACCAGTAGCTGCGAATTGGCAGGGGGTGGCCCTCAGGTTGGGTGTGGACTTCTATCTCATTAGGGTCATTGGTACGAACCATCCCAATGACTGTGTGGGGGCATGTCGGGACATGCTTGACCGCTGGCTGAGAGGAGAGACTGGGGAAGCAGATCAGGTGTGGTGCTCTCTCTTGACAGCACTAGAAGGTGCCGGCTTTGTGGAACTAGTAAGGAGCTTGCGGAGAGATCACTTCCACCCGTAATTTGTTTGTGAGGTTGGACAGTATTGCTAAGCACTAATTTTTCGTGTCAGTGGCCCTTTAATTATGTGGTGATACTGGCAACCATGTACTTTAATTGTTCTTTTGCAAGGTCATAACTGCATGTTTTATGTATTATAATTATAGCTATACCACTGTACATCATGCATGTTTAGCACCACCTTCATTTATGATTGCCTGTACGTATATACACTTGCCTGCAATAATGTACTTACAATAATGTTTGCATGTGTCTTGTTGTAGATACCACACTCTAATTTTATTGTAACTTACATGTGTTCTCTGAAGCACTTTATTGACTTACATATAATTAATAATTGGCTTTCTTTTCAAATATGTAACGAGCACTGATTGGCACTGTAATGGAATGAATAATAGATAGTAAAACTATTTATAGTGTATACATCTTTTCGATATATTATTATCGATATACACTTGACTGAATGCCAGTATGCTACTATACCATAATATAATTGTATTATTGCACATCTCTCTTAATTTGAGCTATAATACTTCGCACTCTAGAATAGATCTGTGTGAACAAACAAGTCCTGAACTAGTCTGGCTTGCTAGCTCCTATTTCCTGATTGCTGCGATAACAGCAAGCCAGACTAGTCCTGAACATGCATGTTTTAAGAGTGCACATGTGAATATATATCTTCATATTATATGCATTGTATCTGTGTATGTATGTGTATTATATTATGGTGGTAACCCAATATAGCTAGCTAGCTACGTATTAATGTCGACTGTCTGGCCCACTGCAGCCTGTATAGATCCACTCATTATTTCAGCTTCTAGGCTATACTCATATAGCTACCATATGCATAGCTGTGTGCACACGTGCAACACCAAGATAGCTAGCTAGTTGTGGTCTTATGCAAACATTACGTAGCTAGCTAGCGACATCTTTGGATTCAGCAGAAGTTCTGTTAGCCAAGTATATAGCACAAGGCAACAGAGCCTTAAATTGCGGAGTGTGACATTATTGCATTTATAATCCATTCGTGATGACCCAGCTCAACTAGCCTAGTCTACCAGTGCCTACACAGCACGTGCAATTATATCAAATTTTTCAGCAAGATGTGACATAGTCTATACAGTAAATAGAAAATTACATTGTATAACAATTACGTACAGGGAAAATGCAGTATTAAAGTAATGAACGTATGTCCTAATATATATATATTATGTCCTATATATGGCCTACTGCAGCTAAATGCAGTATAATTACAGAGGATGGGGGTCACCCAAAAGTCCCCAGGACTGAGACAGCATTGCCTCGCTGGAGGGCCACCGACACTTGCTGCAGCTGCAGGATGAAGGCACACGATTCATTGGTTACTGCTCTGACTCAGCTGCCAATGTCAGCAAAAAGTCCAGGCCATGGCACCAGTCGTCTCTACAACCACCACAATGAAGTGTGACATATAGTGTACTACATATAAATAATACAACAATTACACTGCATATAAATGCATTGCTTGTGCACTTTGCACCTACGTATAAACCTATATCTACCTATGTCTCCTCTGTTTACCTATAATTATGTCTACCTGTGTCTACCTGTGTCTACCTGTGTCTACCTGTGTCTACCTGTGTCTACCTGTGTCTACCTGTGTCTACCTGTGTCTACCTATGTCTACCTGTGTCTACCTGTGTCTACCTGTGTCTACCTGTGTCTACCTATGTCTACCTGTGTCTACCTGTGTCTACCTGTGTCTACCTATGTCTACCTGTGTCTACCTGTGTCTACCTGTGTCTACCTATGTCTATCTATGTTTACGTGTGTCTACCTGTGTATGGTACCATAGGTAGACAGGTAGAAACAGGTAAACATATATAGACATAGGTAGACATAGACAGGCATAGACAGGCATAGGTAGACACAGGTAGACATATATAGACATAGATAGGCATAGACAGGCATAGGTAGACACAGGTAGACATAGGTATCATGCATGTATAGGTAGGGTCCCCAACACTTTAATTTCTTTTACTTTAGATTAGTGATGTAGCTATAGCTAGCTAGCTATTGCAACTTACATTGAATATTGTGCAAAGTGCACATGCAATGCATTTGTATGGAGTGTAACCGTTGTATTCATAGTTGTACAGTGGGTGAGATCATTCGGCCATCTGCCACACTTGTCTGGCTAAGTGGAGATACTGTCACGCCAGATTACGCCAGTTAGCCATTTTGTGTCGACAATATGGCTGCACCAGGTGAGTGATTGTGTACTCCAGCTGACAACGATCCTTGAATCGTACACGATAGATCGAATAGACATATTAGGCATAGTGTACCCATGTTTTAGCATCTATTTGTGGATTGCCTCGTCAACTTTTGACAACGCGGTGCTTCAGGGTTGGGTGGATTAGTGTATAGCCATCCTCTGTCACTGTCCGACCATTGCTCGTGGCCATATGGTGGTCGTGGCTGCAGGAGGATGGAATCCTGTGACGGACCCAGAAGCCAACACACTCTTCAGTAGTCGCACGGTCGAAGAAATCAGACAGATTGAGCAGAAGACAAGGTACTGGGACCAAAATGGTGGTTGATGGATAACTTATGGGTTTTGATGGGTACCAATTAATTCTCACCGTATGCAGATGTTGCGTGTATGTTTTTATTCAAATTGCTTGTTTTAATTTGACGAGCGAATTACAATCGACAATTTGTGTTAATCGTGGGCTAGTGATTACGAGCATATCTCAGCATGAGTCTCCACCTCCCTAGCCACTCAGGTCTTTACAGCAGCGAATTACAATGTGTATCTGACAATGCTCACTCTGTACTGTACATGTCCACAACTTGTTGAGGGGATTAAGCCTTTGTGGGCTGAGAGAATGACTGAGGGAGTATGCGCTACCATCTCAGCTAGTGTGCGATATGTGTGCTGTGTTTCTGTGGTTTGCCTGCAGGCATGACGTGGAGGAGAAGAAAGAGGAGCTGAGACAACTTGTAGGGTGAGCTACTCTTTCACTTTCTCTACCATCATCTCTCCTCTGATTCCCCCCCCCCCTCCCCCCTCCCCTTCTCTCTTTTCTACCTCTTTCGTTTCCTCTCCTTTTTGTCTCAACCAGCCCCTGTCTGCTCTCTCCTCTTCTTTCAAAAGCGACCCTTCCTATCCGTGTGCGCAAATGGATCCCTTGCTGCTGAGCATGTGCCACGCTATGTTGTAGCACATTGTAGCGCTTACTTAACCTGTATGAATTACAAAAATGGGTAGGCCACAGTGTGGTGCTAAGTATCTATAGCGATTGGAGATGACGAATCATGACTTTGGTTGGTGGCTCACGTGGCTGAAACTCCGCGTTATAGCGTAGGTCACGAGTTAGGGTGCAAGGTCGCAGTTCTTTTTCTCCTGTCGCTACTTTCCTTTCAAGCTGTGAATTTAGCAACTTGTACAAGTGTGGCTCAGTAATCCGGCAAAGAGTTCACTTCCCTAGGCTTCTGGTTGCATGCACTTTGCCATCCTGGACAGCTGGAAAGATGTGTGTCGCTGCAGGTGTGTGTGATCCTGCTGAGATTACACCTCTGTTCTGCCTCTGTTGGTGCTCAGGGAGAGGTACCGTGATCTGATCAGTGCAGCTGACACAATAGTGGAGATTAAGAACACATGTGAAGAGGTGTGTACATACTATATTGATATTGGCCACACATATGTATGTACGTATGTATGTACATGTATTGTATGTACATTGTGTGTGTGTGTTGTGTGTGTGTGTGTGTGTGTTTGTGTGTTTGTGTGTTTGTGTGTGTTGTGTGTGTGTGTTGTGTGTGTGTGTGTGTTTGTGTGTTTGTGTGTTGTGTGTGTGTGTTTGTGTGTTGTGTGTGTGTGTTGTGTGTTGTGTGCGTGTGTTTGTGTGTGTGTGTGTGTGTGTGTGTGTGTGTGTGTGTGTGTGTGTGTGTGTGTGTTTGTGTGTGTGTTGTGTGTGTGTGTTGCGTGTTGTGTGCATGTGTTTGTGTGTGTTGTGTGTGTGTGTGTTGCGTGTTGTGTGCATGTGTTTGTGTGTGTGTTTGTGTGTGTTTGTATGTTTGTGTGTGTTGTGTGTTTGTGTGTGTTGTGTGTTGTGTGTTGTGTGTGTGTGTTGTGTGGATGTGTGTGTGTAGAGGTGGGTGTAGAGGTGGAGGTGACTGTGTGCGAGGTGTAAAACGTATGGATCTCGGCATCAGTTTAAGCTAATGGGTTGCTTAATTAAGCCTGCATGGAGCAGAATGTCAGTCAAGTCGTGAGTTGTATGTTGGTGGTGACATTGCCCTTGTGTAGGTGTCACGTCTTGTCGGGGACATTAAGGGACAGTCCCTTAGTCTACAGCAGACGCACCGTCTGAGGGGGTTTGCTGTGGGAGTAAGGCCTCCAGAGAGCTCTGCAGTCCAACTCTTCTCATTAGCCGCTCAAGCGAAGCTCCTCGTGGATCTACCAAGCAAGGTACAGTCTGTGTATTGGTACACAGACATGTGTGTACCAATACACTAGGGCACAAACACCTAGTGTGTCAATACTCTAGTGTATTATTACTCTTGCGTAAGAATACCATAGTGACTCTAGTGTAGTAGACCCTAGCATACCACTACCATAATGCAGCTGTACCGCAGTGTAGTACCATAGATCACAGTCAGTGCTTTATTGCTACCGTTCTTAGCGGGGGTTCAACTAACCACCTACAGTGCTATCGACAGTAATGATACCTTTTGGGTATCGATATGCAGAGGAAGGGCTATCGCTGTATCGCCTGTGTATTATAATTTGTACACATATTTGGCATGTGTTTAAAATAATAAATGCTGTACATTCTGCAAAGCAAATGGCTGTTGGTCACTAAGGAAAAAGCCTACCTGTACATTCGTAGCCTCTTCTCAGTGCTGCAAACGAAGTGGGGAAATACATGGGCGAGTTTCGTGGTATACACCAAAACTGGTACGGACCTCGCTGCATATGCCTAGGTCTAACTACAGTAACTCATACGTACATGCTGGACACACCACACATGCGCTGTTCTGCCGGATGTGATGTCCTTAGTAAGTATTAGTTATATTCTCTTGTACAAGCTGCTAACTTCACCGCTTGAAAAGAAAGTGGCGACAGGAGAAATTGAGACTGTGGTCGGTGGCTAATGTGGCTGAAACTCCATGTTAGAGTATGCCTAAGTCACGAGTTTGAGCACCGGCTCCTGGTTCACTTTCTCCTGTCGCCCCCTCCCTTTCAAGCTGCAAAGTTAACTTGTACAAGTTACACACCAGCTTGTGAACACTCACTGACACAGTGTCATCTCTGTGGCTGATGACTGTCTCAAGGACCGAAAGCAGCGAGGAAGCTGCCGAAATTGATCTGTGGGTTTAGTCTCAAGTGGACCATTTATTGGCACATCAATGCCATGAATGTTTGTAAATCATGCACAAGTTAACACGACACCTATTGGCTAAGTGCACTGTTGGTTGTGTGTTGTGCTTGTTCATCACTCAGCTCTGATGGCGTAGTCCGCTGAACACCATGTACATTCAATGAGTGCGACGAGCTACTCAGCTTACACAAAGATTTTTAGACCATTTTAGTATTGCGCAATCTGGCAGACTCATTTGCGAAAATCTATTTGCGAAACTTTCCGCCTCCCTATTTTGCTAGTGTTTTATAAAATATTTCGGTCACAACATTTTGTGACGTACAGTACATACAGACAAACGGTAGCTGTTTTCTTGCTAGCATAATGTGTTGTGGTGCTGCCTGCACATCATGTGTGTACTTTGTGTACATATGGGCGCGTGGCTCTGACATATTGTGCTGTGGTGCTGCATGCACATCATGTGTGTGTATATGGTCGTGTGCATGTTGTGTGTTGAGTATCACACAGCTCTGACATATTGTGCTGTGGTGCTGCATGCGTGATGTACTGTATGTGCTGTGTGTGTCTTTATATGTATGTTTGCATGTCTGTGTGCATGCATATACATGCGTGTGTGCGTGTGGTTACATCCCTGTGTTCATGTGTTTGTCAGTGTGTGGTTACATCCCTGTGTTGATGTGTATGTCAGTGTGTGGTTACATCCCTGTGTTGATGTGTATGTCAGTGTGTGGTGTCCTGTCCATCTGTTACAGCTGTGGAGCTGTTTGGAAGGAAAGCAGTGTCTGAAGGCAGCCCAGTACCACCTCCTGGCACAGCACATTGCACACACTCTTGACCTTGAAGGAGGTAGGAGCAAAGAGTCTAAGATTCTGGTAAGCCAATCAACTCTCACGTATATATCTACACCCTGTTCTCTCTTGATTTTCTGCTTGTCTTATTCTGTTGACCCCACTTTGCTTGATGTGTGTGTGTTATGTTTGTATGTGGAAGTACGTGTGTGTGCGTGTGTGTGTGTGTGTGTGTGTGTGTGTGTGTGTGTGTGTGTGTGTGTGTGTGTGTGTGTGTGTGTGTGTGTGTGTGTGTGTGTGTGTGTGTGTGTGTGTGTGCGTGTGCATTTGTGTGAACAGCTCCACTGTGTGTACCTCCTTCAGGATTTATTTCCAGTACTGTCCAATCACTGGAACTCACTGAGTACCATCCAGGCTTCCATCTTGAGGGCATGTCGCAATACCCTAAAAGAAATCAACATTGGGCGTCAGGTATGTCAGCAAGTAGTAAGGGTGATTTGTCACATCAAATGACGTCATTCCATGTGACATCACATGACGTACATTCACTTCAGTATATTATGCAACATATTGAGATTTGACATTGAATGTGATGCAGTCACTTGGACTAATGTAATTGCTTGCCGCTGACTCCAAAAGTACTACAAGAAACTTGGAAACTTCTGAACATGTGACCCACATCCGTGTCTCAGCTACATGGTGGTGGTTGTACCTGTTTCAATGTCTGGAAACCAAGCATTCTCATTTCTTTATTTGTCTACTTTGCTACTCTGACACTACTGACGGCACTTACCTAGTCTGAATACAGTTACTGGAAGGTAACAGGTATGTGCCAATGAGCTGAAGGCAGAGCGATAACAGCGGCTGAAGTTTTACTCAGTAAGGCTTGACTGTGAAGTCTTTCGTCAGCATGATTGAAGGCTGACACATCCTGAATGTGCTTGTAAGCCAGCACTCATGTGTATCAGTATATGGACTGAAGTAGATTAAAGTAGAATGAGCCTCACCTTGCAGAAGACATTCCACAGTGGGACAATTGAGTTGGGATATTGCAACATCTGAACGCTCTTTCAACTGTTCTTATGCAGTGCCACAGTAAGACATGTATACTGGCTTCTGAAGTGTGTTGTGGCTAGGATATCTATTCACGTTCTCATCAGTACTGAGAGGTACAAAAACTGCGTACATTCGTCATTTATATGTCAGTGAACGACCTCTAGCGAATGAACTGCACTTCATCGCCAGCTTTGTTAGCACCAAACAATTGTAATTCCCCATACCTCTGCAAACTAGTGTAGCAATTTGAACTGAGAATTACTAACGACAGATACGTATTCCTTTATACGTACACAGGGTCTTTTGTGCATGAACTTGACTCGTGCGTTTTGACAGACCGAACTAGCACATGAACAAACGATCTGACATTGTGAGGTAGTTCATACAATACAGTAGCTAGCTATACGTACAATGAATATATGTAATGGACAGCAATAAGTCAATGTAGGAATCTAAGACATGAACGCAATCCCATTCTAGCAATGCAAGTTCAATATGTACGTAAGTCACGTCATGTGATCATGAACTTCCCACTCCACAGCCCCACCGTGGTACTATCTGTAGTGCCAGTATTGTAAGTAGTGAAGAAGTCATATGATGTACTGCGTGAGGTCACATGTTCCACAAGAGGTGACATACGTAAACATGTTGTGTGCAGTACTGGGTACCAATGCGCAGGAGGTCAATGGTATTGTGTTACTGCATAGGTGTTTACAGGTACTGTATATGCTGGTATTTCCCTTATTGTGAATGGTTTGGATTGTTAATGATCTGTAGAGCGCTGTAATTGCTAGTGCAGGAAATTCTTCTAATTGCATTTCCATTCTGACCTTGGTGTGTCATGCCCCTTTCCTTTTCCTCTTCCCCATCGCCCTCTGTGCTCATACGATTCCCTACTACTTTCCCCTCTTCCCTTTTGTTCCTTTTCCCCCATTATCTGTCTCTCCCTTCTCACCTCTCTGGTCCTCTTCCCTTCCCATCCCTCCTCTGCCCTCATCCCTTCCCACCCTATTTCACCCCTCCCCCCTCCCTTCCCCACCCTACTGCCCTGTACAGGTCCAGGTAGAGTGCCTGTGTGCCATCCTCTTATTGGAGGGGAGTTCCCCTCGACAGATCTTCAACGAGTTCCTCCTGGCACGCAAGGTGACACCAGCAGTCTCCAATGCATTTCATGACACACGCACACAGCAAGTACCTGTTTTCTATTGATCTATCCTGTGGTAAAGAGAGCTGTAGTGTACGTAGGGTAGGAGTCTTTAGGTCTGTATGTAGGGTAGGAGTCTTTGGGGCTGTACGCAGGGTAGGAGTCTTTAGGTCTGTACGTAGGGTAGGAGTCTTTGGGTCTGTACATGGGGTAGGAGTCTTTGTGTCTGTACGTAGGGTAGGAGTCTTTGGGTCTGTACGTAGGGTAGGAGTCTTTAGGTCTGTACGTAGGGTAGGAGTCTTTGGGTCTGTACACGGGGTAGGAGTCTTTGTGTCTGTACGTAGGGTAGGAGTCTTTGGGTCTGTACATAGGGTAGGAGTCTTTAGGTCTGTACGTAGGGTAGGAATCTTTGGGTCTGTATGTAGGGTAGGAGTCTTTAGGTCTGTACGTAGGGTAGGAGTCTTTAGGTCTGTACGTGGGGTAGGAGTCTTTGTGTCTGTACATAGGGTAGGAGTCTTTAGGTCTGTACATAGGGTAGGAGTCTTTGTGTCTGTACATAGGGTAGGAGTCTTTGGGTCTGTACGTAGGGTAGGAGTCTTTGGGTCTGTATGTAGGGTAGGAGTCTTTAGGTCTGTATGTAGGGTAGGAGTCTTTAGGTCTGTACATAGGGTAGGAGTCTTTAGGTCTGTACGTAGGGTAGGAGTCTTTAGGTCTGTACATAGGGTAGGAGTCTTTAGGTCTGTACGTAGGGTAGGAGTCTTTAGGTCTGTACGTAGGGTAGGAGTCTTTAGGTCTGTATGTACTTTGAAGCTTATACAGCAGCTCACCACATGTACAGTGTATGTGGACCATGTGGACCATGTGTAACAGTTGTCAGATAATGAAGACCTCTGCACACAGCTGAGATGTCCTATGCAATTGCCCTTTTCTGTTCAGCACATTACAGCTATGCATGAGAACTACAGTGTTTGTGGGTGGGCATGTATGATAGTGAGTGTGGGTGCTATCATCCACAACTGGAACACTGCACTGCTCTCTGTCTGTCCTACAGGCTGCGGTCCAGTACATTCTGCACTCCCACTTCAGTGAGTGACCCCACCCTTGTCTGCACTTCTCTCATGTCCTCACTTGTTCTCCTCTCTTGTCCTCTCTTGTCCTCACTTGTCCTCCTCTCTTGTCCTCTCTTGTCCTCTCTTGTCCTCTCTTGTCCTCACTTGTCCTCACTTGTCCTCACTTGTCCTCACTTGTCCCTCACTTGTCCTCACTTGTCCTCACTTGTCCTCACTTGTCCTCACTTCTCACTTGTCACTTCTCATTTCTCCTCACCTCTCCTCACTTCTCCTCATCAGTGCCAGTTTCATGTACTCCCCTGACATGCCATCTCTGCACCAGGCCGGGCAGGCCTACCCTGTGTATTGTACAGTGGTCGCTTTTAATAATTATACTACAGTACAAGCTATGGGCTATTCTAAAGGCCTGTGTGTAGTGTTGTACTACAGGCACTATATACTATACTATACTATACGATACTATACGATACTATACGATACTAAGGGTGCTGTAGTGCAGCAACACTGTTGGGCTAGATCACTGTAACTATGTAGATGGAGGTTCATTGCTAGGTCCAGAAACTTGAATAGGAGAAGAGGGTTTTGAGGGTAGATGATGTGGTGGACTTGTTTGGTGAAGACCTCATGGCCCCAAATGATCTCCTACAGTTGCAGGCATACAATCAAACGTGATCGCTGTGTGTAGTGTCATTGTGATGGGCAGCACGTGTGTCCATTCAGAGTCTCCTTCTTTGTAGCCGTCAGTGCCAAGACACAAGTTGTTGAGCTAGCGAAATGCCTTCGATCTTCATTTGCGCTCATTTCTTCAATTTTCTGCCAAACAGGAGAAGGTGAGTTGTGGCAGATCCCGTGTGTGTGCACACGTATGTACATGCTTATGTGAGTGCCTGTCTGGAGCTGCTGAAGTGAGAGCTTAGCAATCCTTCCTCTTCCCAGAGTCCTCCCTTCTGCTCAGTACTCTGCAAGGAATTGTAGATCCAAGTGGAGGAGGTACGTGTGTGTGAGTATGCATGTGTGTGTGTGTGTGTGTGTGTGTGTGTGTGTGGTGTGTGTGTGTGTGTGTGTGTGTGTGTGTGTGTGTGTGTGTGTGTGTGTGTGTGTGTGTGTGTGTGTGTGTGTGTGTGTGTGTGTGTGTGTGTGTGTGTGTGTGTGTGTGTGTGTGTGCATGAATGTGGATTCAATGCATACATACATGCTTACGTATGTATGAGTGTTTCTCCAAAAGTTGATTTATTTTGTGTACCACATGCACTTGGGAAGGGTCAACCCTCCCTCTCCTTCTCACTCTCTCCCTTCCCTCCCAGACCACACAGACACCCCACCCTTGTTATGCGACTTCCTATCACGGACACACTTCAAATACCTGCCCAGAGCTATCAGAGGTTAGTGCCATGCCTGACCAATGTATGTAGTTAAATTGCAGGGACAGGCTGAATAATCTATCCATCCCTCCAATGGATTCGCATGCTTTGGGTAGCAGTTGTAGGTATTCACTTTTCAATCACCTGGAGTGTGCAAATTGAATAAGCACTTTGATGTGAGGTCCACCTGGTCTTGCCACCCATGCTAGAAGAATGCTGTCTCAGGTTTCTTGGAAATCCAATTTGGGCCAACCCTCTAAATGAATCTCATTGACTATCCCATTAACTTCCAAAACAGAACATGTTGGCTGGCTGCTGCTTATTCAGCAGATCATGCCTATGTGGACATACAGATGCATGTTGTTATTGGCACTTCACCTGCATGGGGCGATTAAGGTATTAGGTGCCCTCTATTCCTCTGAACAGTATATACCCATTGTGCACCATGTGCTGCTGTTGTACAAGATGTTAGACCTAAATTCACTGATATTGCGAATCCAACTGTGATCCTCCTCAGTAACCTTTCTGTGTATGGTGCTGTATTCTTGTGATTAACGGTGACCTTTGAAATTCAGTTCCTAATTTTGAAATTCGAAAATGAAATAGAATGAACAACTGCTGACAATGACAATGAAGACAGCTGCTCAGTAGCTACTCACATGTGATTTTGCTGTGTCTATATATATAGAGTGCATACATGTTATGATGGCCTCCAGTTTGGAGATTCACATCCTTTCATTGATTCATTGATAGTAATAGAATGAAATTCAGTTCCATTAGCAACATTTCAGTTGTCCACATTCTAGGAAATATGTATATGTATTGCCTAGGAAGCTCAGGATATCGGTAGTGGCGCAGGATATATACTGTATAAGACTGCTCGTACAACTTGGTGACCAGCCTTGCCTGGGCTACTTATCTACTATATTTGAAATTACCATGGCAACTGTGTTCTACGGTACTATAGGTGTCTCAGAGATGTGGTTTCTATGGTAACAGTATAACACTGATGCATAACTAACCCACAGCACATTAGCATAGTACCCCTCTGCCTCTTACTGCAGACTCAGACATGTACACATGTACGTACATACGTACGTACATGTGTACGTGGGAAGCATAGCCTAGCATGCTAGACCCTTTCCGCCGCCAGGGGCTTACATGTCGTCTGCGGTGTAGAGGGCTGGTCTAGTCCACTAGACTATAGGAATTAGTGTATATGGAATGGGAGTACTACACAGTTGACCGCATTGGCTTAAATTGCAGATTGGAATCTGTCTCTAGTGGTCACTGTCTGAGGTGGCCATTTGGTTTAATCATCCTTGTAGTCTGCCATGCCCAACACACTACATTGTCAAATGCAGCCTCTCTACCCTCTCCCAACACATTACACACAACCACCCTTCTAAAGCACAGTGAGTTACCACTGGTAACCAACAGGCTGTTCTGGTTCTAATGTGTGGGCTTTCACTGTTTGCCACATAACACATCTCAGAGTGAGTGATATTTAATATAGCCGGAAAGCTTGACAAGATCATTCTCTGGTGATAAGTAGACATTGTCTGAGTCACCGATTTCAATCTCCCCTACTAATATGACATTACCACCATTTGTTGCCTTTCACCAAGGGTTACACTGCGCAGGGGGTGTAGCTCCTCCACTCACACCTGAGTGCACTCTTCTCTCTAGCTTCTCTCAGACGAGCACAACACCCTTTTAAACTGTCATATGCATTTTGTATTCCATGGCACCCCCCCCCCCCCCCCCTCCCCCTCCTCTCTGGTGGGACCACTGCCTGTTTCTCTCAGCCATGCTTCTTGAAAATCCAACGTGGACCAATTGTCTCAATTCTCCATTACAGAATTGAACAAGTTCTTCCCTTATGTGTAATCCTATTGGTGTGGTGTACGTTACCATGTATTTAAGTATGTAGGCGAAGGAGTGCACACATGCACAAACACACACACATATACACACATGCACGCACACACACACACACACACACACACACACACACACACACACACACACACACACACACACACACATGCATGTACACAAACACACACACATACGTACACACAAGCTCACACACGCATGCACACACACACCACCAACAACAACACAACATGACTTGCTCCGTCCTACAGCTCCCCAGAACCCATAGGAGGGTCTACACCGCTGGACACAAAATGCAAACTCTGGAAAACAGCAGCACATCTCCTCGTCAGCTCAACTCTGAACATGCAGCACCCAAACAATAACAGTTCACAAAATTGAAATAATCCTTCAAATACATAGACCCTACGTATGTATTGTACATAAGTGTACAATATAGTGCTACGTATACACATGCAGGAGTGTGAGGTATCGACCCCCTCAATCGCAGTGTCACTCCCTCAATCGCAGTGTCACTCGATTACCATTGTTGATGCCGAATGGTTGGCAGCGCTCCCTGCAAACAAAATCCACACACACAACACACACACACACACACACACACACACACACACAACACACACACACAACACACACACACACACGCACACACACACACACACACACACATGCACTCACAGTAGATGCATTACACAATGAGTGCAATCTTGTGACATACATACATACATACGTACATACATACATGCATACATACATACATACATGCATACATGCATGTATGCATGCATACATACTGTACATACATATATATACGTACGTACATGTACAAGACACATGCCATCATTCTTTATTCACCTGTGTTCAAGTATCACACAATTCCTGATCAAGTCACAGCATGTTTACTGACACCATGTGTAAGAACTGTGTCTCCCTTGTAGTTGAAATGTGTACAATTTGTTTGTTGTAAATGATCTCACATGCTGGGCCTTCAACTCCTGGGGGATGAGAGACAGCCTACCCATGGGAATGTTGTGCTACTGACTGCTGTGGTCCCACACTAATGGGTGGTGTGGGCTTGCTGGTATGTATCATGGATGTGTTTCTGAACAGATTGGGTGCTGCAGCTGGGTGGGTGGGGCTAGCATGAGCCAAGCAAGTGGGCAAAGTGTCTGTGTGCAGTTCTGCCTGATTGCTTTAGTGTGAACTCTAGTCTGATCAACAGCCGGAGGAAGAACTGGGGCAGGTTCATGCTCCGTAATGAGGAATTTATACTGTATCAATTCCATTCAAATGGAGGTTGGCAGCAACACTCTGCTTCTCTCTAGCGTTAGGTGACTCCTCATTTCGATCGAGTGGGTCTGGCCATGGTGGAGGGAGTGGGCCTTCCTCCAGCATGCGTAGAGTGGAAACAAGCTCATGCATAGTTACTTCAGGGCCATCATTATGTCTCTGGGGGCCAAGTAGCAACTGTGATACACATACACACACAAGGAGTCTGCAAGCACTCAGAGGCTGAACAGCTTCTGTTGTACAGTGATCTCCTGCCACTTGGGTACCTCCACATAGGTTCACTGGTCACCAAAACACAGGTGGTTTATCCAATGCCTTCTGTTTAGTTTAGGACCTACATAGCTTTGTACCTACTGTAACAGGCCCAAGTAGCAGTTTGTACCTATCGACTCTTTTGAGGATGTAGCCACTATTTTATGGGAAATGTTAGTTACTCTAGCTGGCTCTAATCCAAGTGTGATTTCCTGTGCACAACCACGCAGGTCTAGCAAGCAACTAAGAAGAACAATTAGTTTCGTTTGCATTTTACTCACTTTTGGTTGTTTGTCCAATCACGTGTTTTTGTCTTGATTGCCTGTAGAGTTCAAACCAACCTGCTCAATGACCCTGAGTGAAGTTCCCGAGAGAACCATCCACAGTTTGTGTGCTGAGTGGATGAATGAGTAAGTGGATCCCTGTGTGTGGGGGCGGAGTGTAGCAAGACATGTGGGTGTGATATGGTGTTGTGTGTGGGACAGTCTGACTGCCTCAGAGTGGTCTACATACCTCCAAGTGTAAAACTACACCATACATGTCTAATACTAATTACTGTAGGTGAGGATATAAAGATTGGTTGATATGATATGATTCTCTGATAGATTGTAGAGGAACTAGCATTGTGTTTGGGTAAATTAATTGTGTGTGTGCGTGTGTGTGTGTGTGTGTGTGTGTGTGTGTGTGTGTGTGTGTGTGTGTGTGTGTGTGTGTGTGTGTGTGTGTGTGTGTGTGTGTGTGTGTGTGTGTGTGTGTGTGTGTGTGTGTGTGTGTGTGTGTGTGTGTGTGTGTGTGTGTGTGTGTGTGTGTGTGTGTGTGTGTGTGTGTGTGTGTGTGTGTGTGTGTGTGTGTGTGTGTGTGTGTGTGTGCCTGTGTGTGCATGTGTGTGTGTGTATGCATTCCTTCCAATGTGGTATGTAACCAACCACATGTTTAATGGACCAGGGTACCTCAACCAGCCACCTGCCGTATGGTCTCTTGCTGTGCTACAACTCTTGAGGGTGCAATTCATATTTTTTGATAGTATCAGCAGTTTGTTGAGGGGTGGGGAGGAGTGCAAGGAAGTGCAGAAAATGGTTGAGCTGGTTATCCTAACCGGCAACTGGCACCAGAACGCATAGAATCGTGTATATTTTGATGAAGTTATTCTGGTGGGGCATGGCGATCTACTGATCTACATTGACATATGCGGTTTTACGCAATTCCAGTTCCCAGTGGTGGTCACAGGTATGGACAATCAACTCGAAAAGGTCTGTATAGATGATGTGCATGACAAGGCGCCGAATTGTCCTGTGATGCTAATTTGGCCACTCCTACTTAATTGGGTGTATAGGGATGACCTCTGCATTGTTTACTTGTGAAATTGTTAATGATATTCATTACCTCTAAAGGGTTGAAGTCTCTCTGCCATGTGTGAAGTGAGTGTTGTACTATGTAGGTTCATAAGTAAACTCCCTGTACATTCAGGCGAGTGGGGAGCATGCTGTGTGAGGTGTAAGGCAGACATGCTCTGCAGGCAAGGTTGTGTGGAATGGTGTGTGAGACTGTCTCACATGTGTATGTTATGTATGGATGGATGTAGTTCAGAATGACATTTCCTACAATGACACTGTGTGTGTGTGTGTGTGTGTGTGTGTGTGTGTGCGTGCGTGTGTGTGTGTGTGTGCGTGTGTGTGCGTGTGTGCGTGCGTGTGCGTGTGTGTGCGTGTGTGTGTGTATGTGCATATGTGTGTGTGTGCATGTGTGGTGTGTATGCATGCTATGTACTATTGGGCTAAAAAGAGCTGTGTTGGTCTTCCAGGAACAGGGGGAATACATACCCATCTGTGGGTGGGTGTGCTTCCAGGTACTTTGCTCATTAATGTTGGCACCATATCAGTGCATCTGTGGTGCGGTGTAGTGTGGTGTGGTGTGGTGTGGTGTGGTGTGCTGTTGTGTGCTGTGGTGTGGTGTGGTGTGCTGTGGTGTGGTGTAGTGTGGTGTGGTGTGCTGTGGTGTGGTGTGCTGTGCTGTGGTGTGCTGTGGTGTGGTGTGCTGTGCCAGTCCCCACTGCTGCCCTGCAAGGCATGCTACTAGTGAGATGCAACAGATCTGGCGGTAACATCCCTGGAACACAATGCTTTCTCCATCCCACCCTCCCTTTTTCTTCCCACCCCTCCCTCCCATCCCTTTCCCTCCTTGGTGGAAGGTGTGACTGTGCACTTTTAGTGTCTTGACCTCGTATTTCATCCGGGTGTGTGTGCGTGCGTGTGTATGTGCATGTGTGGCTTATTGAGAATCATGTTCTTTGTTACTCCCAAAAATACAACATGTTAGTGTACAACACGACAGTTTGTGTCCCTCATTGTTGCTTGGGGTGAGGAGATGCAGATCACCGTGTCCATGTTATTACCTTGGAGTGTCATTGTCACATTTCGTAGGTGACCCGTAGACATTCTTATGGAACATTTACCTACAACATTACTATTGTGCTTGCTAACACAAGCGTGCAATTCTTATCTATCGGGTGCATACGTATGGTGGTATGTTTGGTGGGCTTGTTCTCAAAGCCAAGCACATTGTGTCTAATTGTCACTACCAAGTGTGTGCTTTAGTGGGTACTTGTATACACAGTACAGTGGGGATGGGAAGCTAAGGAGCGTGACCATTTCAGTAGCTCAAGGGTTTGGGCTCTGTTGCTGGTCCTTTCTTTTCCTGTTGCCTTTCTCTGGAGCTGTACTGTTCTACAGCCTACAGGCTTACTTGTATGCATACGTATGTACGTACATATGTACACGCATACGTACATACGTATGTACATATGTACATGCACATGAACATGCACTAGCTATGCAATGTTCATGTGTCTGCTTGCTGTGGTGGAGTTAGACTTGCCTATATACGTACGTACATACATATGCAGGGAGTGGACCCTGGTGTAGCACAATAGCCCTTCTTTAGTGGTCTAAGGTGGAGCTCTATCCACCTCCTATTCTGCATTATCCACCTCTACTCTCTATATTGCAGTATTTTCACTGATGTGCAAGAAGGCACGAGACAGTTGATGCTCCACGTGGGAAGTGCCAAGGGCATTGCTGCCATTCGCTCTGCAGTTCACACACAGCTGTCTGAGGTAGTGAGGTGCACACACTCACACACACACGCTACATACAGTACGTACTGTATGTGTGTACCCAACACATGTCACACACCATACCCCTGTTACACGTCGATCACACACTACACCCCTCTTCAAGCACTGCCCCCGTGTTACATGTCACACATTACACTCCTGTTACATGTCACACCCTACACCCCTGTTACATGTCACACCCTACACCCCTGTTACATGTCACACACTACACCCCTGTCACATGTCACACACTACACCCCTGTCACATGTCACACACCAGAACTGTCACATACTGCACCCAAACATCACCCCAGCCTACATGTGCTACTCTTTGGCAACAGTGAAGGGGGAGGTACCTACACTGTGCCACACCAAAGTGCACATGTGATACAGTAGCTGTGTGTGTAGGCAGCAGCACTACTAGTCAAAACCTATTGTGCCTCCTGCCTTGTGACCATGGCGTGGATTGTGCACATGATGTACGTATTCTACTGATGGTTTCCCACAATTGGAGGCTCCCTGTAACCATTTTTGGCGATGATGTCATGGGACACCTGGTAGTGGGAGGTGCCCCTTGTGGTGTGCTAATGGCACAAACACTGCACTAATCTTCTCCACTTCGCCTTGACACACATGCAACCTGCAGCCCATTGAGAGTGAAGGCAACTGCCAAATGGAATGGGACAAGATTTGTAGTCATGTGATTGGTCGGCCCATTTCAATATGGGAGGAACTTTTGGAGGAAGAAGTTGTTCAGAAACGGTCAAAGGTCAGGATTTTTTCTTAAAATGGCTTGTGTGTCTGTGTGTGTTGTGTTGTGTACACACACGGGGAGATGCTTTCGTCTTCTCAAGCAACACATGTACTTGATGGTCATCGTAATTCTGTACTTCCATGGGCCATTTTCTAAACAAAGCCACTCTAATGCTCACAAAACATGGCTGTAGCCCATAGTTGAGACATGTCCCATATGTTGAACAGAGACCGTGCTCTCTTGCAACTGGGACTGGGAGTAGACGAGGACAGCCATCTTCACCCTCACTTACATACATGTAATGCAACCTCTACGTCTACAAGTGCTTTCCTGGTCTTTCATCATTTGAATATATGTCTACACATACAATGAACCCCACTACATGTGGTGGAGAGCTCTCTTGCTCTGTATAAAACTATTTCCTGCTTCCGTGGCTGGTTTTCCTGTGCTTCTTCCCGGTGAGGAGAGGAAGAGGAGGCTTGTATGGCTTTGTGGTTGCTTGCTCATCCCTTCCCCACACCAGCCCAGACTCCTGGGGGTCACCTGATGGCAGTCTGCTTGTGAAAACCCACAGAAACATGATCTGCTGGCTATGGCTGCATATTGAGTTAGTAAATGTTTTCCCCAAGCAGAAGCTGAATGATGTAATGCCTGTGTGTGTGTGTGTGTGTGTGTGTGTGTGTGTGTGTGTGTGTGTGTGTGTGTGTGTGTGTGTGTGTGTGTGTGTGTGTGTGTTTGTGAGTGTGTGTTGTGTGTGTGTGGTGTTTGTTGTGTCTGTTTGTCCTTTGTGTTTTTGTGTGTGTGTGTGTGTGTGTGTGTGTGTGTGTGTGTGTGTGTGTGTGTGTGTGTGTGTGTGTGTGTGTGTGTGTGTGTGTAAGTGTTGCGTGTGTGTGTGTGTGTGTGTGTGTGTGTGTGTGTGTGTGTGTGTGTGTGTGTGTGTGTGTGTGTGTGTGTGTGTGTGTGTGTGTGTGTGTGTGTGTGTGTGTGTGTCTACATGTCCATGTGCACCCGTCTGCATGAGAGTACTGTTATTCCCCTTGTGGTATATGTGTGGACGGAAGCCTTTGGTATCTGACCATGTGAGGCCATGTAGTGAGGAACCTGGCTAAGAGGGAGAGAGTCTAGAAATGCAGGAAGCTTATATAATATGTATATGGGGTGTGTCAGTGGGAGGCAAAGTAAATGCTGCCAGGAATAGTCCCCTCCTAGCTGGCTTCATCAAGGGCCAGTCCTGGGAATGGCATTTCCTCCAGTTGTTGTGTCACTGGCTGTTTCACATGCCAGCTTCTGCACAGCTTCTCTCTATCTCTTCAACATAGCAACTTACAGTATCCATGGCAACAGAGTCTCCATAGCAACAGTGTTTCACCTAACAAAAACCTGCTCGTTGTTGCGTATGTTGCAACAGTTGACTCAATAAACAACTTTTAGCCTTTACCAAACAGGCATCAGTTGGTACTGTCTGCTACCATCCTGGTTGGATGGACAGATACCAGGCACATGTATATATAAGGGATCTGAAGGTTGCATTGTATAGCCAACCCTAAGCCTAACATTAATACTAATCCACAAAGTCTACTCTACTGTGTAATACGTACGTACCAACTTTGAGCCACCAACAATGTATGTGCCGTCACTCGTTAGATGTCTATCAGCATCCCTCTTCCCATACAGGCCATTGTGATGGGCTATTTTGAGACAATTGAGAAACAGGCTCTGGATGCGTTGGACACTTTGGTGCAGCTCGAAAGTTCATTGAAGGCAGAGGATGTCAACTTTCTTAGCTACATGTGGGGGGAAGAGGAGGGGGGAGTCCCCATGCTCTGGAATATGTCCGGCCCAGCATCTGAGAGTGGTGTCAGTCAGCAGGCAATGGGAGCACAGAGTGCCAAGACGCACACACCAGCTGTGCTGAGGTGGGAAAGACTTGTGAGAATCTATGCCTGTGCGTGTGTATGTGTACGTATGCATACAAGTGTATGAAGTTGTTTGTAGGTGCATGTTGTGCTGTGTGGCGTTGTGTTTGTGACAACCAGCTGCTCCCAGCTCTGCTGTGTGTTGTGTTGTGTGCACAAGGCAGCCACCCTGACTGCCCTGTGGCTCTGTATGGTGTTCGACCGTGTAGGTGTGACGTTGGCGTAAGCTACACCGCAGAGACACCTTGTTCTCAGTACAGCATGGAAAACCAGGGTCATGTGACGAATCGCTCCAATCCCAATAATAGGCATCATTACTGAATCTTGGAGTGCTAATGATTGGTGTGTTTAACTTTTCCAAGCTACGTTTTCCATCAAGTCAGCCAACAATGACTTCACCATCTCAGCTAAAGGTGTATGCCATTTAGAATATTTTCACATGTGGGCCACCATTTGGATGGGCTTAATGAGTCGACAGCTGGGATGGACCACAGTGGGCAAGGGGCTATGCATAATGCTTTTCTTAGAGAAGCCTGCAAAGTGTTTAGCTTGTAAACCTTAGTAGGAAGGGTGTGTGTGTGGGGGGGTACTAAGTATTTGCATACCTACTAACCCTGGTGTGTGGGAGCTCAATGCCCGACTGACTGAAGCAGTACTTTGAACACTAAACATCGCTAGTGTGTGTGTACATAATACGTAATATTCATATACTCGTGCGTGGTGTGGGTCTTACCTGTGTGTGCACGTGCTAAGGCAGGCTAGGCTGGCTTTGATGATGTGTTGCTGGCACTCTACTGCAGCTTCTGCCACCGGATTGCTGTGCAGCTCTCTGAAACTGTCATTTGTGACATGGTGCACCTTCTGCAGCCATCAGAGGAGAAGGCAGGGCCTACAAGAGGCAGGACAGTAAGTAGTTGCGTGTGTGCGTGTGTGTGTGTTTGCGCGAGTGTGTGTGTATGTGTGTGTGTGTGTGTGTGTATGTGTTTGCGCGAGTGTGTGTGTATGTGCATGTGTGTGTGTGTGCATGTGTGTGTGTGTGTGAAAGGGATTGTTGAGTATTCAATGTGTGAATTGCCCCTCATTGTTCGTTGAGACACACTTCTTTGAATAGCTGTGCTTCAACCTGTTTCGGGGCTTCTGAGAATATGGTTCACGTATTCCTACAAGATGGTTCAGTAATCATTTTCACCAGATAGTACCTGTCCCATTTGCACCCTACAAAGCCACAGCTTGGCCTTGGGAGAGATAGTCATTGTACTCCGAAAGGAAAGAAGCTTGCACTGGATTCACCTTTCCATTTCATCGAAAATGCGAGAAAGTTTCAGTTTTGACCTCCTCTTTGTAATACTCACATCTGCTGTACATTATGTGGGCATTATTTATTCGCCTGTTGTGGTTTTCACTTTCACACCAGAGATGACAGGCGTAGGGCCTCCCCTAGCCCCCCTTCCTGGGTACTCAGTGTGCAGCTTTGGTCCTGGTTCACATGATCACAGGGATGGGTGTTGTTTCTTGTAAGGTTCCCTTCTTGTGCAGCAGGGGTCAGAGTGCAGCAATTGCTGTGCCGTCTGCTTGTCCATCGACTGTGCAAGCCATGCAGTGTTTCTAAGTGAATCTAAGTGAATGCAGTACGTGTATTTTATTTTTGCTGTAGTGGTGAAATATGGTGCGAGTAGCACAAGGCTACAGTGCTGTTCTGATGTGTGGGTGCGTGGAGGTGTACACACGTGGGTGCATGTTAGCACATGTGTGCGAATATGTTTTTGTGTGTGTATGTGCACACGTGTTGTCATGTACGGCTGACAACCTGTGTGATTCAATGTCCCTTGTGCACATGGGGCATTCATCGTGCCAGGTGGGTGTAGCCTTCTACCTCGGCACAAGCTGTTCTGTGTTCTGTGCTTGTTAGCTGTGGGGCATACAGACTGATCGGTCACGTGTGATACACACGCTTGACTGGTCGTACATATGCTCTCAATGGCTATGGTCTTGTGTTTCCTGTGTGTCGGACAAGGTGGTGTGTCTTGTGGTGGAGCACAGACACACAGAAGAAAGAGTGGGCTGGGTTGTGTGTGTGGGGGGGGGGTGTATGTGGTGAGGACCACTGCGTGAACAGTACTGCTTCTTGGTTAATTGGCTAAGGAGCCACAGGTACCAGCAGTGGCAGTGTGTGCGTGTGCGTGCGTGCGTGTGTGTGCGTGCGTGTGTGTGTGTGTGTGTGTGTGTGTGTAGTGTACAAATGTGCACATGTGTAAGTGTGTAGGAGGATGAGTATGACTCATTGGAGTGAGGGTGAAGGCTGTTGGGAGTGAAAAACAAAGTAAGGACACTCGGTGCGTACAGTAGTGGTCCCTGTAGTTTTGCTACACTAGGACTCCATTTGTTCCACTATACACGTGCGTAGTGCGTTCGCAGCCCTTGTGTGATAGGATGGTTGAGTTGCTTGGGCAAACAACTTGTGTGTGTATACAGGGGTGCTACTAAGTGTTTGTGCATGTGTAACGTACGTATGTACATATCAGTCTGGTCTGAGGATGACTGAGTGGTCCTCTGCTGATCAGGCAGCCAAGCCAAGGGGCATGTGCGCATATGGAGGGGGGGGGGGGGTGTCCCTGCGTGTACATTGTGCCACCAAGGGGACATGGACCAACCTCACACCTGACCACACACACATGAACTGCTGTTAATCTGTGAGTGTTGAGCCTTATCCAGCCAAGCTGTGAATTAATTGATTGACAGTTGAGCTTGTGAAATTATAAACAGATGAATGATGTCATTCGTGTTCTATGGTGCTGCCTTTCCCTCCAGACCCTACAGGATGTTTTCCCATTCAATCTCCATTCAAAAGATACTGAAACTAGACAGCTCCTTACCTCAGCAGCACAAGGCTTTGTGGACAGGTTTGTTGGTCTAGATTGCTATGCAGAATGGAACCAAATCTCATTGTGTGTGTTTGTGGTGCATATGTTTGTAGATGTGGGGTTCCTTGTGTTATGGACACACCTAAAGCTGTGAAGCATCCCCACCTGTTATATTGGACTGGTACATTCCCTCACTTATGTACGTATCTGCCTCTACACTGGGTTACCAACTTGATCTACGTACAGCATGTGCGTATATGATTTTATGGGTAGGAACTGTGTGAAAATGGATTCTAACCTGGTGAGGGATGCTGTGTTAATGCATGGAGAGTTGGTGCAGTGCATGTCAACTGATAGTTGTGTGTTCCCCTTAATTGATATCGCAGGACTTTGAGACATCAAAGACAACATGTCTCTGCCTAAACACCTGTCACCTGTCTGGGGTCTGCTGTTGTTCTTTGTTCCCTGTTATTGTGTCACCTTGGGTTGTGTTATCAATGGGGAGTGATGTTGTGTGTCACAGGTTACCACCCTTGCCATTGATACAGTATGTACATTTTGTGTCTCATATTACCATGCGTAATAGAATGTGATGAGAAATACCACTCTCGATGGTGTACTACAGAGACTAATGATATCTATTGAGGTGCCTGTGACTTCACTGCATGGGTCACACACCACTGTAATTGGTGTACACACTGTGTAGGTGTTGCTGTAAGGGCATGCATTGGTAATTGAAAGAATGAGGGTCATTGCTATGGAAAGGTCTGGTGGGATGTGTAGACCACAAGGGTAGTGTGGAGGGCGGGGCTTGGCTTGGGAGTGATTGGTGGGAACTTGCACCATGATGTACAGTAATGTTACTTGTTTCACACATCTGTGTTGTTCAGCCTTGCTGTGTGGTCACTGTGTGCTGGCCTATCCAGGAAAGCACTGGTATTGTGTGTGATGAGATTGTGGTGCATTGTGTAGGCTACTGGTGAAGGTGGACGAGTGTGTGGAGCGGCTGAAGGGTGACTTAACTGCACAGAGCAGAGATGGAGCAGAGCAGACCACTAGTCAGACTGTGGACAGGTTGGTTGTGTGTGCTGGTGATTTGTGGTGGTGTTCAGTTGTGTTGGGACTGAAGTGAAAGTGTGTGTAGTAGTTTGTGTGACATGCATAAAGAGGCAGTGGGGTGGTGTGTTTGTAAACATCACCACACAGTTTTTGGATTTGTTGCAAAGTTATTGAAACAACCCCCTCTGTTTTGACCATCCCACTCCTGCCACCACACATTGCATTTTCATCTGCGTTATGCAAGCACTGTGTGCATGTGCCACACACACACACACAGCGTCATGTCCTGTCCCCATGGGCACTTGGGAACTGGAAGCATTGTGCACAGAGTGGCATGGGTGTGCACCTCAGTGGTTGCCCTTCCTACAGCCTTCTTCCAAGAATGAATGAGTCATGTGGTGCACAAGTCCAGGCAGGATTGTATGGTTGGGTGTGTACCTACGTAGATCTCAGCTGGTTTACTGTGAAGGTGGTCAGTCCCAGCTCTGTTGTAGGATGGTTAGGGGGAGGAGGGGAGGAGGGGAGGGGATGGTCTCATGTTGTGCCCAGCTGATTGTGCAGTGGTATTATGGCTTCACCCAGTTACCTTGCTAGCAAGGCAGTCAGCTTCTGCCATGTGTCTGTCTGTCTGTGTGTGTGTGTGTGTGTGTGTGTGTGTGTGTGTGTGTGTGTGTGTGTGTGTGTGTGTGTGTGTGTGTGTGTGTGTGTGTGTGTGTGTTGTGTATGTGTACACGTGTGTGCGTGTGTGCATGCGCATCTGCATGGATGTGTGTGTTGGAAACGTGCTTAAAGAATCCCTACAATGAACACATCCCAAGAGATAATCTGCTTTCTGTACCCAATGTATGCCTACAGGGTTTGTCTGTTTACCTTGAAGTGTCCACACCTTTCTGAATTGTTACAGTACATTGGCTGCAATAGCTGCATATGTGATGTTGGAATAATGCCCCACTTTTGACACATGTTTTCATTGTAAGGAGTGATTAAAGTAGAGGTAATTGGGTGCGTCTTTAGTTGTTTGTGTTAATGGTGTTGTGTATCAGGCCAACAGTGTTTAATCTCTCCCCCCAAGCACAGGTGTGATGTTACATTGTACCTTCATGTGTGAGCAGTAGGTTGGGCCTAACATGGTGTGTGATTGCAATGACTTTGAAGTCGTACGACGTTGTATGTCCAATAATTGAAAGAAAATGCACACACGAGCCATGTGTAACAAGGTGTCACAAGTTGTCTTGTTGTTTTCAGTATTACCTACTACCGTGGTGCCCAACTCGTAATCACAATGTAACAATGAAAGAACAGTATGTATGTGTGTCCGTGCATGCATGCGTGTTTGTGTAGCTACGTAACAGTTTGGAGCCATGTTAATTAATGAACATATGTTACTGTATGTACATACAAACAGACATACTTTACATGCATACGTACATGTATACACAGTGCATGTCACCCATGTTCACAGGATTCTTGTGTTTGGGCGTTTGTGCCGCGGATTAACAGAGTGCTGCCCTAGTCTCTACGAGCTGCTTTCTGGATTGGATGGTGGCAGTGATGGGGCGTCGTCTGTTGGAGTGCGGTTCAGGCCCCGCCTCTTCTCAGCCAAGGAGAAGGAGGTATGCACTGTTTGCTCTGGAAAGGATGTGGAGACATGAACTGATTGTTGTGTGCATCACTGCATGTGCAGGGTAACGTTCGGTATGAGCACCAGTGTGTGCAGCTAAGCATTGCTGGCATTACTAGTGTGTGTGTGTGTGTGTGTGTGTGTGCGGTGTGTGGTGTGGGTGTGTGTGCAGTGTGTGGTGTGGGTGTGTGTGCGGTGTGTGGTGTGTGTGTGTGTGTCTGTGTGTGGTGTGTGTGTGTCTCTGTGTGTGGTGAGTGTGTGTGTGCGGTGTGTGGTGTGTGTGTGTCTCTGTGTGTGGTGTGTGTGTGTGTGTGTGTGTGTGTGTGTGTGTGTGTGTGTGTGCGGTGTGTGGTGTGTGTGTCTCTGTGTGTGGTGTGTGTGTGGTGTGTGTGTGTGTGTGTGTGTGTGTGTGTGTGTGTGTGTGTGTGTGTGTGTGTGTGTGCATGTGTGTGTGTGTGTGTGTGTGCATGTGTGTGTGTGTGTGTGTGTGTGTGTGTGTGTGTGTGTGTGTGTGTGTGTGTGTGTGCATGTGTGTGTGTGTGTGTGTGTGTGTGTGTGTGTGTGTGTGTGTGTGTGTAGTGTGTGTGGTATGTGTGCGTGTGTGTGGTGTGTGTGGTATGTGTATGTGTGTGGTGTGCGTGGTGTGGTGTGTGTGTGTGGGGTGATTATAAGGTGTTCCTAGCGCAGTAACCTGAGTGCTGAGTCTCATCACCTCAGACCATGCTATAGTTCAAATTTTACCAGTTTTACAGATATGCACACCACCTCATGAAACCATAGTAATCAATGTGCATGTCAACACTCTGTATCTTGCGTCTTTATTGTATTAGAAAACAGCACACAAATCGGCAGTTCAGACACATGTGAATGAAGCTCTGCTGCAGCGCTACACAGAGACGCACAGGTATGCAGTGAGGCATTCACGGGGCGTGGCGGGGTGGGGGGGTGGGGAGGGCAATGAATAATATTACTACCACTTGTGCCAGTCTGTCTGTATCATCACTCTAAAATGGAATATTAGCAATTTTAAACCAATCAAGGAGAGAGTGTGAATGTCTGTGGTTGCTATTTACATTGTAGGCTTCGGACCATACACTGCGCATTGCTAAACCTTGCTAAGCATATATAGCTGGTGGCACCAATTCCTCCTGTTACATTGTGCTGCACCCAGTGACCAATGTGGTTTCTGCCAATGTGTTCCCTGTAGGATCTGGTGTCAGTGGTCTAAGGATGTTACTGTGGCACAGTTGAGGGTATTTTTGTTTGCAGGGAGCGCTGCCAACCACTTGGCATCAACAATGGTAATCGAATGACACTGCGATTGAGGGGGGGTGGATATGTCACACTCCTGCATGTGTATACGTAGCACTGTATTGTACACTTATGTACAATACATACGTAGGGTCTATGTATTTGAAGGATTATTTCAATTTTGTGAAACTGTTTATTGTTTGGGTGCTGCATGTTCAGAGTTGAGCTGACGAGGATGTGCTGCTGTTTTCCAGAGTTTGCATTTTGTGTCCAGCGGTGTAGACCCTCCTATGGGTTCTGGGGAGCTGTAGGACGGAGCAAATCATGTTGTGTTGTTGTTGGTGGTGTGTGTGTGCGTGTGTGCATGCATGCACACGCATGTGTGAGCTTGTGTGTATGTGTATGTGTTTGTGTACATGCATGTGTGTGTGCGTGTGTGTGTTTGTGTAAATGTGTGTGTGTGTGTGTGTGTGTGTGTGTGTGTGTGTGTGTGTGTGTGTGTGTGTGTGTGTGTGTGTGTGTGTGTGTGTGTGTGTGTGTGTGTGTGTGTGTGTGTGTGTGTGTGTGTGTCTGTGTGTGTGTGTTTTTCACTCCATGGCAATGTGTACTGAACTCAGTGATTACACCCTGGAACCATAAACCTTGTGGTCCCAGGGTGAACTCAACTCTTGTCTATATATGTACATCTGTGGCAACAGTATATAGGTATGTATATTCAATGGTCATCAGTATGTTTTCCTCACAGTAAGGAATTTTCTCCTTAACAAAATTCATAATAATTTGCAGACTGAATTCATTAGCGTGGTATTTTCCATGGTTTACATTGTACATATCTGCCTCACCACACAACCTACCACACAACATTAGTGCTTGTCCCAAGTGTAATATAATATACCTACGTATTGTACACTACACTACACTGCACACACATATACAGACACACACAAGCACATGCTGCGCACAGGGACATTACACACGCACACACGTGCATAGAGACATATATATATGCACACAGCACACACAGCTGTAGCAGACATACAGAGCAGGCTGTGGCAGACAATGTTATGACTTAGTTGTCTGTCCTTGCCTGAGTTCAAAGTGTCCCTATACTTCAGAGTTGGTGCTTATGTAATAGGGAATAATTAGGAAACCAGGGAAATGCTGTCTTAAAGAGCTGTCCTTTACTCAAAGATTCCACCCTGATGTACCCACACCTGATGCCCATGTTTGGCGTGGTGTGGGACTTGTGTACACTTTGAAAGTACATTGTGTTTAAGATGCCATAACTGTGGCATTGCCAAGCAACCATTGGAACTTGTGTAGTGTTTTGGGACTGCCTCCTTTGCAGTGTATAGACCACTGCGTGTTGTATATTGTTGTATAATGTTGTGTTCTGTACAGGCAGGCCAAATGGAAAGTCACAGTGTGTGGTGTAGTGTGTATGGGAGCATGACTCTGCGACTACTGCGTACACATATGTATGTGTTCCTGAATGTATGTAGGTGTGGGAGGATATAGCAATAAAAGAGGAATCTGAAACAGGGACAACCGTGGAGTCAACTATCCAACTCCCAACTCAGGTGATATGCAATGCTTCTGTCCCATGCTTTGGTTCCTACAGTTTGCCTACCAGCTGTGGTAGACCAGTTCATTCCATAGTGGACCTGTTGGCCAATTGTTCTCAGGCTAGATTCAAAGGCATGAAAACAGTGTGGTCAACACGTTATGAACACATTATGTATGTACTTCCTAATATGTGTCTGTAGTTGGTGTACCTCTCACACAGCAGTGAATTTGTTACCTCTTACTTTGCCACGCTTTACTATTGAGAAATGTTACAAGCAGTTAGTCAATTCAAGCATGGTGAACAAGTTATGCATGTGTAGAGTTGTCTGGGTTCTGAGTTGCATACCTGCGCCTTGTCACTGTCACCTGTGCCCTGTCACTGTCACCTGTGCCCTGTCACTGTGACCTGTGCATTGGACTACCGTGTGACTCCCCCCTCTCGCTCTCACACACATGCACATGCACACACAAAAGGTGTCATCTTATGTTGGATGGCTGCTGTTCACTCAATGCCGTGAGATTGCACGCATTGGAGGACACACACTGCCCAGGTGAAGGAGTGTGGGTGGGTGTTGTGTTGTGTCATGTCGTGTTGTGTTGTATTGTGGTGCGTCAAAATCCAAGATTGTCATTGTGTTGTGTCCGGGCAACGCAACGACAATCTTGGATTTTTGGCCTGTACCACTCGATTCAGAGTGAAGACAGCATATGAATGAATGGATGGTATGTGTGTGGTGCCCGGAGGTTTCATCTATGGACTATGCTGCACCTCAGCAGGGCAACTCAGTGCCAACTGGGCACATTGCAGAGGTTGTAACCATATTCATTGGGCCCTCACACTTGCTTTGCACAGCAGGTACTCAACAGGGGTTATTCCCTATAAGTCTGCAATGTATACTAGTCAGTGTGTGTGTGTGTGTGCGTAATGTTGTGTCAGCATGAGGAGTGTAATGCAACTTGTTTGTTTGTGTGTGTGTTGTGTTTGTAATACCACATGTGTGTGTGCTATTGTGCAGTGCCTTGCTGGACCTCCTAAGATCCTCACTCTGTGAGGGCTTCATGGCAGTGTATTCAGAGCTGCTGGAAGAAATGCAAGGAACAGACAATGCAGAACTCCTGCAGAACTGTGCGCTTCAACTGTGGTTTGATGTCCGCTATCTCACCTCACTCTTGACCTCTTCGGAAAGGTCCACAGATAAGGTGATTGGGGTTATTTCCACCCCTCTGTGTCTTTCTGGGTGTAACATGTGGTGACCATGGGAGGACCACCCCTTAGGGGGAGGTCACTAAATCATATTCATTGATCCTTTCCTACTAGATCATCCTACATGTATTGTTTGTAAGTGTTTGTATGTATTTGCTGTAGTGTTGTACACAGGAATATATCATTTCACACCAGTTCACACAAACTGTACGTCTATACTGTATGTGCGATGTGGCTGTACTGCTGAAAGACATTCATTAGGGTCAACAAGGCTGCTAGGCTTCCCTTCCTAAGAATCCGTGCTCACCATCATGAATATGTATGAGGTTCAGTGGAACTGAAAATGAAATCTGCTGTAGGCAGGGGGTGCGAAGTTTGACCTGGAGTCTGCTGATGTGGATACCTTGCACTTCATACATACGTGTGGTGTGGCGTACGCGTATATACTACGGACAGGTGCCCATACACCACGCAATGCGCGCAAAGGAAGATTGATTATTAAGTTGGATGCTGGCTAGTGGTGGGATGGATGTGCTGTTATCTATGCTTCCTATGTTGTACAACTACTGTTGTGTTCTGCCTTTGTGTGTGTAGGTGGGCGTTGGTGCCCAGGTATTGTCAAAGTTGGAGGCCCTCATTGACCCTTTTGACTTCAATGTGTTCCATCCCTACCTTTTGTACTACCTAGAGAGGCAGAGACAACGAGCCAATGTGAGGGGGAGGGGGCGATATTACGTACATGTGTCTGCTAGTCTGCCTGTCTGCATGTATGTACTTCCCGCTGTATGTACAATTTATCACAAATGAGTATTCATAATTTATGAACTGAACAAACTGTCTTGCATGGTTGTGCAGATCCTTTGGGGTGCTGTGTCAGGGTCTGCATTCTTGACATCGTTGGCCGCCACAAAGTCGAAGTTGGCTGGAGTGCCGCAAGACAGGCATCAGGTGCTCCCCCTGGGACCCCCCGTAGGGCGGTTCACCCTGCTACCCATTGGGGGAGGCACAGGCAACAGGAGACTTGAACAGCCAGATGACAAACCACAGGTGAGCTTGGTTGTACTTATACATCTCTGTTGGTGTGGTAGGCATGTACTTGTTCATATCCTCTTCTTTGGCAACCAGTTAAGAACAACTTATCTGTACAAATATGCCTTGCATTCCACTGGTGACCAGGTCACATCACAGCAGAGCCCCATTGGCTTCTATTGACATGCATTCCAATACTCCCGTGCTCTGCCTTCCTTCCCATCCAGTTGTTTGGCACAGACGCCTCATCCTTGACCGACCTGCTGTGGCTGTACCAGGATGTACTGTCATAGATGTTTGCAAGGACTGTTGCATGACATAATGCATGGGTGCATACAGTACACTTTGTGCACACAGAGGAGATTAATTCTGGAAAGTCTTACTTTTGCACCATGAAGACTTATATTATATCATAGAAGAGAAATGTTCATTCAGTCACTCATGTTGATCGAAGTGAAAGACTTTCAGTTCCTTCATCCCAACATGACATCACACTGTCATCAGATATTACTTTGTATACATGTGTGTGTGTGTGTGTGAATGGCAGTCTCCAGTAATAATAGTATTATTATACTATGCATGTTTATAAATTTGTAGTACGTATATGAGGAATATCTGCAGCTGTACATGATACATAATAGTATCATCCAGCACGTAGGAATGATATTACGGCAAAGCATATATATGCAAGCTATGTATTATAGCATTGCAGTACATTACATCCAGTGTTGGCATTCAATTATGGCTTTGGGCACATACGTATGTATATAAGGGGGAGCCAGGGTGCACCAATTAAATTCTGCAATATAAAATCAACACTAACAGCAGTCCATGTACTATGTGATATATATAATGCGATTCATCATTGAATCCCAGGCCCTTATATATATATATATATACGTATATAATATATATATATGTATATGCGTCATAAATATATATATCTGTGATACATGCATATACATCTACACGCATGATTATGAGCTTATAATTATTACTAAGTATTGTGTGCATTGTATATAATATGCATGCTGCAATTGCACAGCTATATATGTAAGTTTGTGCTGAGAGCAATACTTGTGTGTTATATAGTGTCATATATCTAGCCATGCATGAATTATTACCCAATTTTGTGATCAAATGCATGGCTTGCTGGTGAACTGTGTAGCTAGCTAGCTAGTTAGGCTATCAAAAATAAGCTCGTACATAACCCACACTGCCAGTGATGAGCTTGCATCATGGATACAATTATAAATGCCTGTACATCAGAAAGGTTCCATGCCGTGTTACTGTTCAGGAGGATGCATAGATGCATGCGTTGATGGCCCATGATCCGCTCTTCATGATAGATCGTAGCTGTCCTGTTGTTGACATATTGATCGGTTGGTCAGTACATGCTTGTTGCAGTATTCTGTGTCACTGGGGTGCGTCTCATAAGCGTAGCGTACGTTTTATTCCTGTAGCCAACAAGCTGATCAATTGTGTGTATGTTTGCATATGCCAGTGCGGTCTGAACTTCCGGAAACCCCCCGAGTAAAAATGGTCTCGCGTTATATAAAACTGATTGGCAGGCGTATTGTCAGCAGCTGGAGCGTTTGTCGAGGGTCGGAAGTCAATTGAGCAATGCAAACTGCAGCTGTCCGACAGGCGTCGCACCCTGCGTCCTCTTGGGAAGAGAACAGCAGGTCTTTACAGGCAGCGTTGGAGCTCTCTATGATGAATCTGAACAACACGGCCTCTACCTTCTGCGCCCTTGCTGCTACCGGTATGTTGGAGGAGGCAGCGACGCAGTACGAGAGCGAACCAGCCCTGCGGAAGGTGACCTACAAGTCGAACAACGTTACCGAGTGTGTGCCGGTGCCGACTTCGGAGCATGTTGCAGAGATAGTGGGACGGCAGGGCTGCAAGATAAAGGCGTTACGGGCCAAGACTAACACGTACATCAAGACACCCATCCGAGGGGAGGAACCGGTCTTCGTCATCACTGGCCGTCCGGACGACGTAGCCGCTGCCAAGCGAGAGATTCTCGCAGCTGCGGACCACTTCACTCAGATTCGGGCAGCCAGGAAGAATGCCTCCGTCACTGCCAATACCACTTCATTCGTTCCTTTTTCCTCCTCGCCGCCAAACGGAGAAGAGCATGTCACCATCCACGTCCGTGTGCCGTACAGGGTTGTTGGACTCGTTGTAGGCCCCAAAGGCGCTACCATCAAGCGAATCCAACAGAACACCAACACCTACATCGTCACCCCATCCAGGGACAAGGAGCCGTGCTTCGAAGTGACGGGAAGTCGGGATAACGTGGAGAAGGCTAAGGAGGAGATAGAGAGCTACATAGCGATGCGTACTGGCGGAAGTATCAGTGACGATGATGCGTTTGCGCCCACAGACAGCGATAGTAGTTTCAACTTGCTTTCCCGCTCTCCGCTTTACGGAAGCAAGGCTTTCCAGCTTGCGAGCTTGGCGGCTGTGCCCTCTTCTGCAGACCCGTTCTCTGCTGGTAGCAAAGCCTTCCACTATCCTCCCTCGGGGTCCCAAGCCTTCTTCAAGAGCAGCAGCAACGGCCTCTGCGACATACCAGTGCAGCCCTCCTGGCCCACTGTGACGGCTGGGTCTCCACTGACAAGTGCAGTATTTGCCAGCAGCAACAGCAGCATGCCTGTAGGGACGCCATCCGAAAGCAACAGCCTCCCCATACCCATCACTCGATCCATGTCTGTGCCGTCGCAGTCCGCTGTGTACCGGCAGCAGACTGTGTTTGACATGGGAAGCATCTCCAATGTGCTGATGGATGTGAATGGCCATGGTCCTCAGAACTCCCCTCCCAGCCCAGTTAACTCCTTGTCTAGCACCGGCTCCGATGGGATAAGCAGCCACTCCCCCCAGATGCAGCACAAGCAGATTTCCATAGGGTGCCTTGGTTGTCAGAGTGGGGACGTGGTGGCAGCGTTGGTTCCTTGTGGTCATCACCTCTTCTGCCAAGCCTGTGCAGTGGAGCTTGTGAGCAGAAGAGGAAAGTGTCCAGTCTGTCACGTCACAGCGGAGAGCATGCTGCGCATCTACCGTGCACACGACTGATTCAAGCTCTCCTCATCTTCATTGCAACACCTCATTACATTACCATCTACCCCGTCGTTACCTTCGACGGGTTCTGTGTAACTAGTTAGTGATCATAATCACTTATGCCCAAAGAAATGTATCGTTATGGAAAGGTATGGCAGAGCATGTATGTATGTTGTGTGTACATCTTTATTCAACAACTAGGCTACCTTTTACTTGCCTTTATAGCAGATAACCACTTTCATTATTGTTTTGCAGAAAACTCCAGGTTTATGCTCTTGTACCACAGTGTTGTATTACCCAATTCAACCATTATGTAGGATGTTTTATCAGATGGTTTATTACTTTATGCTTATTTCCTTGAAATTTAAACAGAATATATATTCTCCAAGCATTTCTGGAATCTATTTTGTATGGGATTACCCAAGATTTTGATATTCGTGCTATTCATTCATTTTGCTGTATATTATATGTTACATTTTACCAGATCACATGTTATTCATTTGTATTAGACTACTCAATTTGCTAGCTACTGTATTGTACTGGAGAGTTATAGCTCTATAATAATAATAATGTTGGAAAAGTGTCTTAGTGTCGAATGCGTGACGCAGGACCATGGTGCTAAGCGAGGCACAACAAAACGGTGCGCGCCCATGGAAGCATGTGCGCATAGTAAGGCAAATAACTATCTTAAAATATTTATTCTATAATCATATGCACCAGCTAAGCGTTCCTTGTTTACACGTGCTAGCCAAATTCTAGGAAACAGCCCACAGCCGTGTGAATGAATAATTAGCAGTACCTAGCTATGAATATCATTAGTCAGTCTCGAGACTGTCGCATGATTGCGCGTGTCGCTCGGTTGGACGGTGCGAGGAGTGCCATTTCCCTGTCGGGCCCCTCCTCAATGGCACAACTGGTGAACGGTTTACGCGCCATCCTGGGAAGCGTGACTAAGGAACAAGATGATGGCCCTTTGGTAAGTTACTCGCGCGGCTAGTGGAGAGAGCGAGTGGCGAATTATATTGCGCTGTTAGGTCTGTGCGGTCAAGTGGCCCATTTCCTGTGGAGCAGTGCTTTGCGCTCGTCTTTTTTACAGTGTATGGACGCCTTGAGTTCTAATCTACGCGTACCATCTGGTACACTGTGGTCGTGGCTCGCTAGTTAGCGATCTGGTGTTGTCTAGTGTAGTATATGGTCACTCGTGTGTGTGCGTGCGTGCGTGTTGCCTGTCTAAACATAGATATATACTAGACCTTACATATAAGGTCTAAAGAACAACTTGAAATGATGTGCAATGCACTGTTCAACACTTGGCTAGTCTTGCCAACCTCCCAATTTATGTACTCCAATGCAAAGTCAGTTGATGTACGTATGTGCTATGCTGGGCCTATCCAAACCCTGTGATTTGTCTCTGTATGCGCAGATCAGAGACGAGGAAGCAAGTGTAATCGCAGAGTCTTCCTTCAAACTTGCACCCACACCCCATCCTCAGCCAGCAGAGCTCAGCAACCTTGAAGACGAGGCACTTGCTCTCAACTTTATCTACTACTCGGGCATTGTTGTCATCCTTGCTGTCCTGGTACTGGCCATTATTGTGTCCAGCCTGACACTGTGGTGGATGAGGTAGGTGTGTGTGTGTGTGTGTGTGTGTGTGTGTGTGTGTGTGTGCATGTGCGTGTGTGCGCACGTGTTTGTTTGTGTGCGTGTGTGTGCATGCATGTGTGTGTGTGTGTGCGTGTGTGCGTGTGTGTGTGTTGCAGTGGCCGTGTTGTTTCCCTTTTCAATTGAAACTTGTGACTGTGTGGGCTGCTGTCAATGCATTGTGTGGTTGTGTCCGACTTCAGTGAGCAATGGTGTAGTTCTGTGTGTTCCTCCTTCCTGCTTGCTGTTTGAAGAGAAGCCTGGTGTCGGGTGGCACTCTTCCTTTGAATGCCATTAACTCCCTTTTCGTTTATTGAAAGGTCAAAGAACTGCTATGTATGAACAGGATGCCATAGACATCCAACATACAAGCATACATACGTACGTGCGTCCATACTTGTACCATTGAACATAACCTCTTTTTGTCGGCAGTTACGTCAACAAGTGGACAACCTGTAGAGGTGTACATAACAGATTGACTGTACCTTTGATGCTGAGAGGCCATCTGTGTAGCCCCATGTTTGCTTGCCTTGGACCATTGCTGAACAGAGTAGAGTTTGTGTTCCTAATTGGTGCCACTGTAAGGTCATCTCCAGGTGATGTGTACCTAAGCTAGCTAGTTCTCACGAACAGACCACCTTGCTTGATTGCTTGCTTCTCTACAAACCCTTTCATTCCACTGTTAACTTGCCGAGTCACGCAAGCACTCTACAATATGCACACCAGTGGATTTATGACCACACAGCATAGGTACATACATATGTACATCACTCTGTTGTAGTACCCAACCCTTTCTCTGCTTTGTCTTGTAATGCTACGGTCTCACACCAACAAGTCGCTTCTTGCTTTATTGTAACAGTTGCCTGTAATGGAATTCATCAGTCACACATTGTATGCCTGACAAAGGATGTGATGGATAATAAGTTGCGTTGAAGCAAGAAGTGACTCAGTGTTGCGTTGAAGCAAGAAGTGACTCGGTGTTGCGTTGAAGCAAGAAGTGACTCGGTGTTGCGTTGAAGCAAGAAGTGACTCGGTGTTGCGTTGAAGCAAGAAGTGACTCGGTGTTGCATTGAAGCAAGAAGTGACTCGGTGTTGCATTGAAGCAAGAAGTGACTCGGTGTTGCATTGAAGCAAGAAGTGACTCGGTGTTGCATTGAAGCAAGAAGTGACTCGGTGGCGTGTGTGATCATTCCAACAGATTGTTCTGTTATTGACTCCACCGTGTCTAGTAACTCGTGGCGTTTTATTATGCGTCACATTCAGTAGTGAAGTTTAGTGAATGCAATGGAAGCCTTAGCAGTTTTGAATAGGCCCGAACCAGCTCTGAAATGCGTGACTGTTTCTAATTGTGCAGGTGTTTCTGCATATTTGTACATATGTGCATACATACATACGTAGGTAGGTGATGTGCTGACGTTGTAAATAGTTAGAGGCAAGAACTGATTATTCACACAATCACACAGCCAGATGTGCGCAAGATAATGTGTTTTCACCTTGAAGATCTTGGCCTACTGAAATATACTGTGTACGTATGTATGTACGTATTCATCCTTGCTTCTGTGGATTCTTCAAGTGTAGTGAATACATACGTAGTGTGTTTGTGGTTGAGTAAATCTCAATCCTGAAAATACGTAATCCTGATTGAATTGTGCATGTACGAACACGTGTGGGTTTGTCTGCATGTTTTTGGTTGTGAGTGTGTACTGGTTGTGTCATGTTGAATGTATCACGTTGTCGTCATCGTGTTATGCGGCTCGTGTGCAGTGCCTACACACAGCTTGCACTGGACAACACTGCCATACACACGCTGGTGCCACGGGACCAAGGATGGCGGTAGTTGGGCATGGTCATCGTGTTCACAGTAATACTCGTGTTGGCACGTACTTGTCACCTTGCACTCTGTATGGCTGAAGTGATTGCTGATGTAGTGTTGTGTGTGTGTGCACATGTATGGTGTGTGTGCACATGTGTATGTATGCATGTACGTACGTACACAAAGCAAATTTCACTTGGTCACTATGGCTACAGGAGAAGGAACTGGGGAAGTTGCTACAAGAACCCAGCCACCATTCGGTACAAGAAAGTCCAAATGAAAGTGAGTAACCACCTCTGTATGTTACATCGATGGACTTTGTGTTAGGTGCATTCATGCATATCTGTACTTGTACCTATGTGATTTTATCTCGTGTGTGTGTGTGTGTGTGTGTGTGTGTGTGTGTGTGTGTGTGTGTGTGTGTGTGTGTGTGTGTGTGTGTGTGTGTGTGTGTGTGTGTGTGTATGTGTGTGTGGTGTGTGTGTGTGGTGTGTGTGTGTGTGTGTGTGTGTGTGTGTGTGTGGTGTGTGTGTGTGTGTGTGTGTGGTATGTATGTGCATATGTTAGGACCCAGATGATGAGAAGGAGAGTAGTGGGAGCTCAGCTGGGAGCAGTCCTAATAAACAAGCAAAGTTCTTCTCTGGTGCAAGACATTCTCCAAGGTTTGTTTCTTCATGGAGCTGTTGCCTTGGAGCTGTTGCCTTCCTCAACTTTTTCACACCTTGTGTGTGACCTCCTTCCTGCCACAGCTCCTTGGAAGGTGGTCCTCAGCTGGAAATCAGTGCAGGACACCTGATTCTGGTGAGTAGCAGTAAGAACACCTCCTTGCACTGTCTGACCCAGGAGGGGAGGAGTCCAAGCTGTGATGTCGTTCAGTGTGTGAGATGACACATCCCTAGCTGGTGGCTTGGTTAGTCTAGTGCACTGGACCCTAACCCTTAGGAACCAGAAGGCCTGTCTGCAGTGTAAGCTCCTGGTGGTGGGGAGGGTCTAGCACGCTAGACTATGGCTTGGTGTGTCTGGGAGTGCTGGACCAATGCAGTTCGGAGTGGGCAATGTAGCAATGTGTAGCAAGTTAATAAAGCCAATTTTATATTTTTTAGTGGGCCAGTTTATTATGGGATGCCAATTAGTATTCAATGCTTGAGATTGCTTGATGCAGCACCTTGTCAACTGAAGTCATGAAGTGTTCAGGCGGGTTCTAGTCCCATTTGGGCATACACACACTGCAGTCACTTATGTTATTGCAGGACTGGAGTGGTGGGGGAGTATCGCCTGCTACGCCAATGGCATTCACGTGTGACTGGGCTGTTGTTGCACTACACTGTACTCGCATGAGTGATTGCAGTGCGCAATGTGCAAATGGGGCTTGCAATCCTGAAACATCTGTACAAATTGATTCAATGGAGATTGGTCCAGCCAACCGTGACCCACCCCCCACGGGTGTGACCCTATGACTTTGGATATGGAAGACCATTATATCCCAATATCTTGTCCTGTATGCAAATGAGTGGGCTCTTGCTGTGTGTGTCCACTAGCTCAGCCATTTCTGATATTGCCACTTGTTCCTTGGTGGGATAACAGATTGAATGAGAAAGCCATTGTGTTTGAAACTGGCCAGTGTGTTGTTATTACATATTCTGAAACGAAGGTACAACAAGTGGACCTCTAGTACAATAGGACTGTGCATATTGAATGTGTGTGTGTGTGTGTGCATGTGTGTGTAAAGCCAGTCTATAGTGTGCCCTTGTTTCACTGCTTTGCTCTCAGTCGTATATTGAAGACCACTTGCGGAACAAGAACAAACTGGAAGAGGAATGGCAGGTCTGACATACTCTCCCACTCTCATGTGTCTTGGGGGGTGGAGGGTGGGGAGTTTAGCTTCAGGGTGTGCCTTACTATGAGACATGTATTGTATGTACGTACGTATGTACGAATGTAGATACATACCCCATACATACATATATATGTGTACGTACATACATACATACATACATACGTACACATACTGTTCCACTTCTAACTTCACTGTTGCTCCTAACACAAGTACATATGTACAGATGTGTAGTCTAGCATGCTAAGCCCTCTCCGCTGCCTGGCACTTACACCATGACTGCAAGAGGCAAACAGGACTAGCCTACTAGACTAACATACATACATGAGGCTGTGAACTGTGTGCAAGCTGGTAGTACTGTCGTGGTAGGCCCTCGTGCCTTGGTGAAGCGTGTGCCGGTGGTCTCACTGCAGGGCTTGGAGACATATGTTCCAGAGGATGTGACCACGACAGTAGCTCTCCTTCCTGAAAACCGGAATAAGAACAGATACACAGAAGTTGTACCATGTGCGTTTGTACAGAGCTACTGAGCACATCCCATAATGTGAACAGAACTGTGTTGTGTATGGCCCCACACCAGCTGGGTGCCAGGAGGAGGGCGGGAGGGGGGGGGAGCAGGGCTACCAGTGATGCTGTGTGGCTCATTCTCTGCCACCACACGCATGCATGCACATGACTGACCACAGATGATCACTCCAGGGTGAAACTAAGCAGACAAGGCAGGCAGGGAGATTACATCAATGCAAGTTTTGTGGTGAGTGTGTTTGAAATGGGATTGTGCAGATGAAGGTTGGTAGGTTGAATGTGAGTGATCCCAGTGCATCACCGTACATTTGTAACATGGACTGCCCCTAATTCAATACCTTCAATAGGAATGAAACTAGGTTAGCCATCACATGATTCCAGGCAACGGTTGAAGGCAAGGTTCCCTATCTTGTTCCCATGACAGGAATTGCAAAGTGCAGTTGTTAAGAGTACACTTTGTACTTGTGATGATGTAACCAGTCACATGCTAATCAGCCTTTTGGGTGTTCAGTCATGCACTGTATGTATGATTTACTGAAGAATAGGAAGGGGCTTTTACTGGCAGTTTTTCACTTTATAACTGTCATTTGTGTCACATCAGCTTTTGTACGATGACGTAATTGATTGGGCATTCCCAATGCGCAGATGATCTGTGCTTAATTGCCGTAATTGAGTGAATCACACACCTCTAGTTCCTAAAGCTGTAGTCACTCTAAACTGCTATTTTACATGAGGAGTATGGTATGCGTGATGCTGTGGTGTGGTTTGGTGGTTAAGACAATGGATTATGTGCAGCATCGTGTAAACCGATTTGGAGTGATTGTAAGATCTTAACTGGAACATTTGAACCAGGATTACAATGTTAGGAATATGCTGTGTGTCTGCTTTTATTTGTGCATGTCACTAAATGGGCTAGTAGGCAGGTAAATGGTACATACGCAGGAAGAACTACACTGCCAGTGCAATTTGCTGGCGATGCCCACCATGAGGCATTTTCAAGGTCCTTTCAGACTGTGAAGTCAGCAACTTTCACAAGTCACACCAGCTTGTGAACACTCGGGTGTCACTTTTCTCCTTGCAGTATGACACACACTCGTCCAGGCCGGAGTATATTGTGGCACAAGCTCCCCTGGTGGACACAGTTGGGGAGTTTTGGCAGATGGTGTGGGAACAGAACATCTCAGTGATCGTCATGCTGACGGCTCTGAGTGACAGGGGAATGGTGGGTGGGAAGGTGTGAGGGTGTGGAGGTGAAGGTAATGGGATGGTGTGGGGGTGTGAGGGTGTGGAGGTGAAGGGGATGGGATGGTGTGAGGGTGTAGAGGTGAAGGTAATGAGATTGTGTGAGGGTGTGGAGGTGAAGGGGATAGGATGATGTAAGGATGTGAGGGTATGAAATGCCTGTGTGTGTGCGAATATGAGGAAGTAATGGTGGGTGAGAAGGTGGGATGAGTGCAGGTGTGAAGGTGTGGCTCTGGGGCTGACTAAGTAGCCTGTCGGACTGTGCAGGTGTAGGGGGTGGGGTGAGGCCATGCCGTAGTGATTTAACAGCACCTGTCCTGTCCTGCCTCCACTGTGTTGTGCCCACCATCCTCCCCACCCGTATTAGCCTCAGTGCTACCAGTACTGGCCTTCAGCAGGATCAAGGGTATACAGCCCGTACAAGGTTGGTCCAACGCACGCACACACACACATGCACGCACGCACGCACACACACACACACACATGCACGCGCGCACACACCCACCACACACACACACACACACACACACACACACACACACACACACACACACACACCTCATATGTACATACCACATAGACAGGCACCGCAAACAAACACCACAAGCAAAAGCACTCACACATCCTGGTACATGCACACGCACACACTGGAAGTGCCAAGAAAGCAAGGAACCATTCCTTCTTTCTGGAAGGTTGAAGGAGCAAAACTGCTCTAAAGCTCCACTTCTGTGTTGTGGTCCCCCTCCTGTTCCTACACAGGTGCAGCTGGTCTCAGAACACATGTTCAGTGTTGACTATGTTGTGAGGAGCTTCTACATTCAGAACACAAAGGTGTGCAAAGGATAATGTGTGATTTGATGTGCGTAGTACGTACGGTATGTTGCATAAAAAAGTTACCGTCTACGGACGTAGCTACGGATACGGGTACGGATACGGGTACGGATACGGACGTAATTGATAATTCGTACGGGTGCTGATACGGGCGGCGCTACGGGCGTAGGAAAGATACGTAACGGTCCGTAGTGTCAAGTGACAAAGAAGTGCTAACTGCTTGCGCATTCCTGCTAAAACGATTTCTTACTTAAGCAAGCTTCGGAAGGTGCGGCGTTCTGGTGTGATATCAAGATCTCTTGTCCGTTGTTGTCGTTACGAATCGTCTTTGAAGCACTTCATCTTCTTCGCGCGTAGAATGAGTCTACGGCTGGCCATTAGAGCGACACAGGAGGAAGCAGGTGATCGAGCGGCCATATAAAGGAATCGGCTGCTCCGGTGTTCTTCTGACGAGCACGCTGTGACGGTGTGTACGTTTCTTCCTACAGACGACCACGCGCCGATTCCAGAGGATAGGTGAAGGAAAACACTGCAGCAGTCGCAACAACACCAGAAAGAAAGCTTTCGCACTTTCGAATGATCGATCTCAATAGAGCTCTACGTTCTTTGCGATCGACACTTTAAAGCACTAATATGATTTTCCGTACGGGCGTATGTCTACAATGGGTTACGTACGGGTGCACGTACGGGCGTACGCACGGGCGTATGTGCGAGTACGTGCGGTCTGACCTACGGGCGTACGTACGCCTGTGGACAGTAACTTTTTTATGCCACGTACCGTATCATGTAATCATTGGTGTACGTGGTGTGATGCGTGCTTCTTCATGTTCAATGGATGAAATCGGTGAAGGAGCTTAGCCTCGCATGCCAGCCCTACCTTTGTATTGCTATTGTAATCTGCAGTTGCGAAGGATCCTTTGCAATTGTGCAATAATAGTAGGGCCTGGTGCGTGAGACCAGTAGGAGTAGTGTGTACATGCACACACACACACACACACACACACACACACACACACACACACACACACACACACACACACACACACACACACACACACACACACACACACACACACCACACACACACACACACACACACACACACACAGGTCTAACTGAAGAAGTGAGACCAAGCACTACGTCCTTTCCTTTCTCTTTAGATGGGTGGGTCGCGTACGGTCACTCAACTCCACTACCTTACATGGTCCAGTTTTGGGGTACCAGCTACACCCAAACCACTCCTTGAGTTCCGACGGTAAGACAAAAATCATGCATACATGCGTATGTACGTACGTGCGTATACACGTACACGCAAGTACGGTACAGTACGTGAAAATGTAATGACCATTTTGTTTGTTGTGTAATGTTTATCCGTTAAATTCTCACCTTCAACTACTATAACAATGCATACATACTGTATTATATACATTGTACACTATTACTATATTGTGGTAATGTTCCATGAACTGTCAGTACTGCTTGTCTGCCCTCTGCGTCCTCTGCCCATCTCTCTGTGTCCCTTAGCAAGGTGCACAAGGCCCTGACGGATGACAGCCCAATGCTGGTCCACTGCTCGGATGGCATTGGGCGCTCTGGGACCTTTTGTCTTGTTGATATCTCCATTTGCAGAGTAGCCAAAGGTGAGGAAGGCGTGTTCACGTGTCTCATGCACAGCCGCGCCCACCATAAGGTAAAGAGACGTCACCACTCTCTGTAGAGTACCAATTCAAGTTTGCAGTGGATTTACATACAGTAATGGCATGCATACATATGTACATACGTATGTGCGTACATCTGTGTGTGTTTATGAGAAATGAGGAAGATATGGCATGGCCTTTAGTGATTTGCCTCCAAAGCTATGTATGTACATATGTAATTGTTGTGTGATGACGCCATACATCGAAGCACCAGTGTTCTGTAGAAGTGTGTACAATCAATGCAAGCTCTCTTTCAGTAGAGGTTGTAGTTGTGTGTTTCCAACATGGCACCCCTCCCCTCCCCTCCCCCAACATGGCACTGCCCTTTTCCCTCCCCCAACATGGCACTGCCCTTTCCCTCCTCCAACATGGCATTACCCCCTCTTCTCCCCTCCCCTCCCCTAACATGTCACTGCCCATCCACTCCCCTTACAGCTGCCAAGGAGATTAACCTTGCAGCCACAGTTGAGCATTTGAGGGACCAACGACCAAACATGGTTAAAACAAAAGTGAGTTGAATGGTCCTCTTGTCCTTCTTGAGAGGGTCCGCCACACGCTGTAACACTCCAGTGATGCCAACATGAGTGAATATGTAGTGCCAGCAAAGTGCATACATACAGTGCTTTTTAGGTCAGTTGTATATACAAATTGGTAATTGGTAATATGTAGGTGATCACCTAAGTGGTGCTGTCATTCGGGCGGGGCAAGCTCTGGAGCAGAACAGCAGGACCTCTACGCTAATGGATATCCTTTGTAGGGGTGAAGACAGCTGTCAGGTGGAACGCTTATGCCAAATCTCTTGTTCATTGGTCACAAAGAGAAGCCCTGCTACTGCTGAGGGTCTCGCCAATGTGTTCGTAAAGTGAATGCTACCTGGATAACGTCTGTGGAAATCTATTACCAATTGCTGGTTGCGCAACATCCTGCCGGACAACCGACCTTAAAAGCACTGTATGCCAATGCTGAGTGCAGTAGTAGAGCCCCCCCCCCCCCCCCCCATAATGGCATGCGTTGTCACATAACCCCATTCAGTCAGTGGTGGCACTTCTTCTGCAATTGCTCTTCTGCCCCACAGGAACAGTACGAGTTTGCCCTGACAGCATTGGTGGAGGAAACCCAGTCGTTGCTGAGAGGGAACAAACGATGAATCACAAACTATTTACAGTAACCTTGTCTGCACACATTTTTTTTATTACTGCAGACAAGAATACAACAAAATGTATGGCGTTATCCTTTCATTCTCCACGTGTGACCATGAGTACACTGTGCCTTATATAAAGAATGTACGTAGGTATTATGGGTACATTGTGTGTCTTATTATACGTGTAACAACATTAGTTGCCTCACCTTCCAACTGGCACTTATTAGTGTACCATATATACACTACATCACAAAATTACGTAAATTGAAACCGCTGGCCAGCCTCAGATGCCTGCATGCGTGCACTTGTACGTATGTACATACGCATGATTATAACATAATTATGCGCAATATTGTGTGCATATAAAAGCAATATACATATACATGCAGCATGTATATCTACATACTATACATACATACAAGCCATAGGCACCATGCATATATGTATACATATAATTACATTACATTATTATACTGTACATATATGTATAATGCACATTAACATGGGTACAATTAGTATAATAATTATACTATTTGTACCCATGTTTAATGTGCATTATAGTACATATATATGATGCCAGAATTACGTTAACACATTTAATCCACTTGGGGGATGGGGGGGGGGGGGACAATTTGAGCTATACTTAGAATCTTGAAACTAGTCATTTTAAAGTATATTTTCTACAGGGAATGTCCTGCACATGAACACATGCACTCTGTATTGTGTACACACATCCTGTCTCTAGCTGTGTCATCCAATGAACAGGCCATATAATTATAGTAACAATGCATGTTACAACATGGTCTGTCTAAGCATTTGATGCAATGCCGCATGCCGCTAAGTGTATGCGGTGCATCATGGATTGTGCCTGTATACTTGATGCATGTAACAGTACAGAACGCAGGTACAGTAACACATAACTATAGTAGTCTCATGCTGCATGCAAACCTCCATTATCATTTTAAAGACTTATACAGGACTACTACTACATACATACATACGTATATGAATGACCCCTACCATATGTATGCTGTGCAAAGGAAGTGACAGTAATTATACACATTGCACGTCAATTAGTGCTAAATTAGACTCTGGTATGCATGCATGCATAGAGAGGAATTGTGTGAATTCTGCATGTCAACTACATGAAGTCATAGTCCTCATCCATGAGTTGCTTGCCCCCGGCGTCTGTGATAGAGTAGTCATCAAATTCATCTCCTAAGGCCCCACCGAGCTGCTTGCGAACTCCCTTGCCAGTGTTAAGTGACTTCGTGCCTTTCTTCTTGGCTTTTGCAGCTTTTGCCATCTTCTGCTTCTCTTGGGCTATTGTGCTTAGTGTGTTGGCGAGATGCCTCAGGTCCTCTACCTCAACTGGTGTGTGTGTGTGCGTGTGTGTGTGTGTGTTGGTGTGTGTGTGTGTGCGTGTGTGTTGGTGTGTATGTGTGCGTGTGTGTTGGTGTGTGTGTGTGTGCGTGTGTTGGTGTGTGTGTACACATGCGTGTGCATGTGCACGTTTGATATACACAAGGAATACACAGTAACATTATACGCAATTACATATGGGTTGGTGGAGGGTGCATGTATACTACAGCACGTCTGTGGTCCACTCCTGCCACCACACCCTTCACACACCACTCACATCCAGCACAAGTGGATCGGATCAAGCTTTCCATAAATGACACAAAATGGGAAGAACTCTGTAAAGAGGGCACACAAAGAACAAGCGTGTGTGAGGTGGGGGGTGAGGCGGGGGGTGAGGTGGTGGGTGAGGTGGGCATGATATGGTGAACCATTACACAGCACACTCTCACATTGCCTTGACTAAGTAATGAGTGGCACCGATATTGAAATGATGAGCAACAACACACAATTGTTGTGTTCTTTGTGAGCTGGTACTAACTGTTAAACTCTGAGGAAACTACACAGCTCAGAAGAAAGGCGACACGGGGAAAAAGGACCGACAACCGAGCCAACTGGGCTCGCTTGTCGGTCCTTTTTCCCATGTCGCCTTTCTCCTGAGCTGCGTTGTTTCCTCAGAGTTTAAACAACACAATTGTTAATAATACTCTCAAGCAGGACATTTCGACCCGGAGATCATTGTCAACTGCTCACAGTCATCTTGTAAAGAGTTGACAAACACCTCTGAGTCAAAACATCTTACTAGAGAGTATTATTAACAGTTGTGTTGTTGCTCATGATTTCGATACTGGTATCCGTTCAACGCAACTATGAGCCTCTACAACATAATAAATCACAGGCCTTTGTATGAACTGCCACCAGACCATTCCATCCAACTACCAACTACATCCCCTGCCACGCTCAGTTCACACTAAAACTTCCACACAACTGAGACACTGCACAGGACAGATGTACGTATGTACATATGTACCTGGAACTGAAGAATCTTTTTGCTGAGCGCTTCCTCAAACTTTACAAAGTCCTCTTGACTTGATGGCATCATGGCGTCAATGCCACTTGGAGTGGCACTGCCACTAGCTGGAGGCATGGGGTGAGGGACGGGTGGAGTGAGGGAGGCATGGGGTGAAGGAGGTGGAGTATGGGAGGGGGTTGGGTGAGGGAGGTGGAGTATGGGAGGGTGGAGTGAGGGGATGGTGGAGTGAGAGAGGTGGTGGGGTGAAAGGGGTGGAGTGAGGTAGGTAGGGAGGGGTGGAGCGAGTGGAGTGAAGGATGGGTGGAGCGAGTGGAGTGAAGGATGGGTGGGGTGAGGGGTGGGGTGACGGTGGAGTGAGGGTGAGGGTGGAGTGAGGGTGGAGTGAGGGGCGGAAAGAGGGGTAGAGTGAGGGGTGGAGTGGAGTGAGGGGTGGAGTGAGGGGTGGAGTGGATGGAGTGAGAGGGGTGTGGTGAGGGGTGGAGTGCGGGGTGGAGTGGATGGAGTGAGAGGGGTGTGGTGAGGGGTGGAGTGCGGGGTGGAGTGGATGGAGTGAGGGAGGGGTTTGGTGAGGGATGGAGTGCGGGCAGGGTGGAAAGAGGGAGGGGTGGGTGACAGGTCCACAACATACCCCCTAAGAGCTCCTTCGCCAGTTGCAAGTCAGCATCCTTCTGCAGCTTTAGTGAACGCATCTTGTCCTCATATACCTCTTGAGCAGTCAGTGGTCTCTGCAGTAAACACACACACACACACACACACACACACACACACACACACACACACACACACACACACACACACACACACACACACACACACACACACACACACACACACACACACACACACACACACACACACACACACACACACACACACACACACGCACGCACGCACACACACACACCTTGAGCAATTCCTCATCCTTGCTCTACCACTGGTCGTCCTCACGCACACAGTATTTATGTGCAACTCACTTAGCCTACCAACCAACTCACATTTAAATCTTCATCCTCCTCTTTTCCCTTCTGCTCCTTTGCCCTCCTCTCAGCTTTCTTCTCCTCAATACGTTCACTTTTTGACTTCTTTGGCTTATCCGCACTTGCAGTAGGCACTGACACGCCAGCAACAAGTGGGGCAGTCAACAACACCCCAAAACGTCACTGTCTCACTGTAGGGAACCTACCTTCCTTATTTTCTTCTTCCTCCACTTTCTTTAATACCTTTAGCAGGAAAGGTGCATGAAACAAGTCATTGTATTCTTCACTGTTCACCCCAACCCTCAAATTGTCTTGTTGACAAGCAGGGCCGTAAAAATGTTATTCAAGTTAAAGTGTTTATTCGTGATGCAGGAAAATATGAATCTATATACACACATCCACACAGCATGGTCCATAGAAAGCATGTAAGCACATACGTACGTACGTACTACACAACACGGAAAGTGGTTACTGACACGCTGCACATTGTACCTGTGAAACTAGAACTCCACACTCTCCACACCGCTCGTACACAATGCACCCAATGCCACACTGATGCATGGACCTTTCATCGGGGCAGGTGCATTATCCGGACCAGCGTTTCGTATGACGTTTAGGTTTAGGTTTGGGTTTGGTTTAGGGTTAGGGTTAGGGCATAGACTCATGGAAGTGGTCTGGTCTAGTATCTATGGTTAGGGTGAGGGTTAGGTTTGTGACTATATATGGCGTCATAATTATATTGTGCACATAGCGCTGGTCCAGGTAATGCACCTGATCCCTTCCCTCGTGTTGCAGTGCCCCCTCGTGCGCACCCACCTTGAGCAACTCCTCATCCTCGCCCTCCCACCGGTCGTCCTCGTCTTTGGCGAATCCAGCTTCGGGGTCAAAGTCTTCCGCGTCTGTGTAAGAAAGTAGACCCTTTTACTGTATTTCCTCTTACCCAGAATGGCGCACACATATAGATGAGGCTCTTACGCTAGTGCATACAAACTGTACGTACACAGGGCATGCATGTCCCACCAGGATCTATGGTCCCACTTACCCCAGTCGTCCGCCATCTTGGCGTCCGTGTACTTTGTGGGCACCGCCTTTCCCCCAACTAAAGGGGCTTACCCCATGGATCAGCCGTCTAGAATGTCACATTATCATCACACTGTCTGAGGTTGGTTGTATTGCTATGGGTCTGCATTTCGCTACCTGCGTGCATAGCATGGTGCAAGTCAGTCCGTTCTTGCACACACTATAGCGTTTCTAAAAGTGCCTGCAGACGCGGTACACCATCTGCTACTAGTACGTACTAGCGACTCAGTCACGCACTGGTTGTGCAGCAATTATATGCAAGCTCCGTATTGCTTGTAGATTGGTTGAAATGTCCAGCAGAAGTGGTCTTATAGAGCCTCCCCCCAAGCTGCACTCCGTCCTGCACCCCGACGTCTCAGACGTGCCACTGTCGGTGGAGGCTTTCAAAGCAGAGTGCAAGAAGATCCTGAATACCGAGGGAGGCAATGATGGTGGATTGACTAGGAAGCTGTACTTCCTTAAGGGAGCATCACTCAGTGAGGTGGCAGCAGAAATGGCAGAAACAGAAGAATATGTCGCTACACTAACGAACATCATGGAGTGAGCAATTATCACACTGAATGTCTACACCTAGATACGCATGTATCTGTAATGCAGTGATTGGTTGCAGGTAGGCCTTCCCGTATGACATCCTATGCCTGTATGCAATGGTAGCTTCATATGGACTACTAAGGCAATTCTGGAGGCCCTCATTTGAACTTGTTGTATGGGCGAACAGCTGGGCTACAGTGGTGTTCTATGGGTGCCCATGTCTTTCCGTCCTGTACTGGCCACTGCACTGTCACTATAGCTGGATTGCATGTGGGTGTGGTATACGTACGTACGTACGTACATACGTGCACCTCATGTTTCTCTTCCATTCTTCCTTCTAATGTGCTATTCCCGTCTCCTGTCTGTGGTTCTGCTGTCTTGCTCACCACACCTAACCTTGTCCCTTGGTTTCACCCTGGCCCCTGTAATACCACCAGCCCAACAGTGTTTGTGGTAAGTTCTCCCTGTATATACAAATACTTTTATACATATTGAATGCACTATGTATTATGTTTTGCTGGCACTGTGTGTATACATTTTGAATGTTTGTGTGGCTAGGTAGGTGTAGACGTGGTTGGAGATGAGAAATGTTTCACCCGTTCCATCCCCACCCCACTGTCTTCGTATAAGACACTGTGTCATGCACCTCATTGATCCAGCACTGACGACTGCCCTAGCCTGGGCATTTGTGTGACAAGGTTGACATCTATCCCTCAATCATCTTGGCTAGTGACGTTCTCAATCTCCAATCGTGTGTACACGTATTGTGTTGCTTGCATGAACGTAGTCTAGCTGTGTCTGCCACGGTGATTGTGCACCATGGGCTCTTGTCCGTTCCTGGCAGCAAGATGACGGCATGCCTAACCCGGGACATTCCTTCAGCTTGGTCAGGTACGTATGTATGTGAGCCTCCTTTAGGACAGCAGCCTTTGCCTCTGTGTCTAGCTCTTTGACACTCACTCCTAATGCAGCTCACAGCTTAGGAATAGTGTAGATGGGTGACCACTGCTCACCTCTTGGTGGTGTACGAACATTTTACCACAAGTTTTGTAGTGTGTGATTTAACCCCATGGCCCCTGTGTGTATGCCTATGCATATTGTTACGTTGTCATCACCATTACCTTCAGAGGTACCCTGTGGTTTTCCATGCTGCATGTGACGATGTCCATGGTAATGCACCCCATATTGTGCGTGCTGTAGAGAGAAGCAGCTGTACCAAAAGGAGGCTGTGGCTATTGCAACTGGAAACAGTCTCATCAAGGTGAGGTACACAGCACCGTGATGTACGTATGTATGGCTGTTAGCGCAGTTGTCTTTGGAGGTGCAATGGGAAGGGGAAGGGAAACTGTTTTGCAATAGTTTGGAGTGCATCTGCAGTGATGCAGTGTTGGTTTTGACTGCTCGATATGTAGTAGTATGCTTCTGCATGGCCAGGTTACTGGATACTGGAACGGAAAGGGATCCAGACCAGGGTCGGTCTGAAACATGTGGGTCACCGTCAATCAGTCATTTGGCTACTTTAAGTTTCCCTAACCGTCCCAGTATGCATCTGCAATGATGTAGTGTTGCTTTTGTCTGCTAGGTCCTCATTACCATGCGTAGTGGAGTAGCTGATGAGTGTTGTGCATGAGGTGCATGAGGTGCATGTGGTGCATGAGGTGCATGTGGTGCATGTGGTGCATGAGGTGCATGTGGTGCATGAGGTGCATGAGGTGCATGAGGTGCATGTGGTGCATGTGGTGCATGTGGTGCATGAGGTGCATGTGGTGCATGTGGTGCATGAGGTGCATGTGGTGCATGTGGTGCATGAGGTGCATGTGGTGCATGAGGTGCATGAGGTGCATGTGGTGCATGTGGTGCATGTGGTGCATGAGGTGCATGTGGTGCATGAGGTGCATGTGGTGCATGAGGTGCATGAGGTGCATGAGGTGCATGAGGTGCATGTGGTGCATGAGGTGCATGAGGTGCATGAGGTGCATGTGGTGCATGTGGTGCATGTGGTGCATGAGGTGCATGTGGTGCATGAGGTGCATGTGGTGCATGTGGTGCATGAGGTGCATGTGGTGCATGTGGTGCATGAGGTGCATGTGGTGCATGAGGTGCATGTGGTGCATGTGGTGCATGTGGTGCATGTGGTGCATGAGGTGCATGTGGTGCATGAGGTGCATGTGGTGCATGAGGTGCATGTGGTGCTACGTATCCTAATTCTGTGTGTTCTTTGTCCCTTTCTTTGGTGTGCATATACATATGTATGTATGTACGTAGCCTGTATCTCTGGGGACATCAGCTGGTGCTGAGAGAGAACAGCTACCAGAGGACGAAATAGTTATCTCTGTTGCTTTCTTCAGCAAGAAAAAGGTTTGCAACCACCAAGAAGTGTACCCAGCAGGGTACTGCCCTCAGACTAGCACTGAACACTGCTGCATGTATGCCCATTACATGCTGTGCCAAACATGCTGTCATATTACAACATGCTATATAATATAGAGCTAGTGTGCAGTCTCCAGTTAGTACAATACATATGACAGTGTTTTCCTAGTCCTTATACACTATGTTAGTACAGACTAGTATGCAGTACATGAAGGCCTACTTGGCTGAAACGAACTGCAGTCAGTTGTTGTTGATTGAGTCTGCTACGTACGTGCGTATAGTATATGTATGCTTATCAAGATGAATTCACTATTTATCAACAACGTAGCAATGAGCCTATACAGCATCATGTTTGTACATACGTATGTGTGTATGTATGTATTTATGTAGATTAATTGAGGCCTCTCTAGCATTCTCCTTTGTTTATTCTTCCCTTACAGAAAAGAAAAGAGCTGGAATACAATGTGCTTGGTTCACAGGTAGTGTGTGTGTGTGTGTGTGTGTGTGTGTGTGTGTGTGTGTGTGTGTGTGTGTGTGTGTGTGTGTGTGTGTGTGTGTGTGTGTGTATGTGTGTGTGTGTGTGTGTGTGTGTGTGTGTGTGTGTGTACACTGATGCTGCACCACCATTGGTGGGACTGAATCTGTTGTTGACATATGTTACATACATATGTATGTACAACGGTGTAGTCTGCACCACACGACGGACTGTGCACGGCCCTCC
>OX465053.1:1641630-1684130 GCA_949841015.1 Aplysina aerophoba
AGAAGAGACAGTTGTGGAAGAACAAACCACCAGGGGAAGGTCACAAAGTACTGCATACCCACAAAAAGATAGCTCAAGGTCCCTTAAGGGCTATAGAGTGGATAGGTGATGACAAAAACAGACACACACACATAAAGGCACTGCAAGGCTCAATTATTGATCATTTTACCTTGTAATAGGACTTTCTGTACCTCTACTGCCAATGACATTGCATGTATGCTCAAAAGGCTTAAAGAGCAATACGGTGCAGTCCATGTAGCATGCCTTTAGACCAGTTTTGAAGAGATTTCTCTTAATTCTGGGGTGCTGTCAGGCCTCATAGTGTACAACTGCTGATTATTAGTGTGGTGTAGTTCTGTACCTTTCCTGGTTGTGAGAGGGCATTTCAGATGATCTTTTTGACTTACACCAATCCTATAGTGATTGGTGTATGCCTTCCAACTCATATTTTGATTATGCTAAGTGTCCTGAGCAAGGTACATAGGTAGACAAAATGACCAATTTTGCATTTCAATGCATTCATACAAAGTAACGAAATGTCAGACCAGCTCAGGAAACGCCTAATCACACGATCCACATCGTAGTCTTTCATTCTGCATACTCGTTTTCCGTGTCCCTAAGACTCTGAAAGCGTCCGTTAGCACGTTACGCTCGTGCACCTCTCTCTTGCCACAGTATAAGTACCTCGTTACATACCTCGTTTGTCTTGCATCACTAATGGACCCAGCCTCCACCGCAGTAGATATAAAAACCCCAGCAAGTAGCTACATGGTAACAGGTAATAATATACCAATCGAGCCGGTACGTGGTGAAGTTATTGGTGTGGGGAGTTCAATTATATATATATGGATAGGGAGTGAGCCTAATGAAACACATGATGTATGTTATTTATATATGTACATGGCAATAAAGTAAATTGATAATGTATAATTATTATAATTTATATATGCATGCACAGGTACTATGCAGTGCATAATTATACATAACCAAGCTGCAGTGATCGTACATGTACAAGTTCATTCATCTTCATTTTGGCTGTGGTCCATCACTTCGTCCGTGTATTGGCACACCGCCTCCTGGCTCTTACCAACTTCCCCTTGCCACTATTGCCTCTGTCTTGCATCACTGATGTACCAGCTCCCCTCATCCAGTTGTCCGCTGCTAGCCAGCCCTGTCTAAGATTGTATATATTAAGGAAATGGACCTGCCTACAATATAGAACCTCTTCATACAAGGTATAACGTATGAAAATACACATTATTCACACACAACATAGACATAGGTAATCCCTAGCAACTGCATGACCAATGACAACATGGCCTGCAATCTGCTGTACTATGTAACACAGAGGATATGAATTCATCTAACATTACATTGGGATTACATAGGATTAATTAATGCTCATCGGTTCATAAATGGCCATGCAGTCTATTCTGTACAACTTGCCCAGTGCTTCAAGTAGCTACATACATACTATGTCATTGAGATGCGTATATGCTTTCATGGAATGAGGATACGAGTCAGCCAGGGCATAGGTAGTGGTGCCTGGTATGAGCCCTCCACTGAAGATGTGCTGCATGTCATGACAACTTGGTCCACTGTGTCTCAGATGGGACCTGCAGACATTATTCAATAAAATGGCAGGGCATTTTAATCTAAGAGTGTGCATTGCCAACTATACTGCTAACTCCTTAGCTGCACCACTACATAACCACTGATTCATCCACTATATACAGGCCAATCAGAGTTGATACACGCTAGAAAGACAGAGCAAATATGTATACGATGGGAGAAATTGCTCATTTGTGAAGTGGTGTATAGTTTCATATATTAGCATGTGTATAATGATATAATACCTATATATATAATGGAGCCACACTATAGTGGACACCACTGGCCACCCGCTGAGGGTATAGAGAGGTGTCCCTAATTAAGAGGTAGATATGTATGTACACAGCTCTATGTGGTTCAGTGTCCATATTAGAGAGGTGTCCCTTAGTCAGAGTGTCCTTGATAAACAGGGTGTTCACACTGAAAACGGTTCCGAACTGGATCAATTGGAATCGATATGGACATTCTTGGTGGTGTGTGCTCTACTGTGAAGATTATGCTATTTCGTCGCGCTAAGAATCGCGGAAGGAGAATAAGACAGCACAGGACAAAACTGGCCAGGAAGAGAAGGATTTGCCGCTACATCAGGCAAAAACATATACATCTTAAACATTTTGCAGTGCGTGAGTAGTTAGTTTATCCTTCGCTAATAGCTTTTGGACTTTGTCTCGCGTCCGTCCACGCTACTGCTGCCATTTTTTGCCTGTCGTGCTAGGCCAAACCGATTTCAACTCATATCGCTAGGTGAGTTGGGTCGAAATCAGTTTGTGTCAAACTGATTTCAGTGTGAATGCTCGAAACCGGTTTCAAACCGCTTTGAAATCGGTTTGGTATGCCCGTGTGAACACCCTCAAAGAGATTCCACTGTAGTACAAGTAACTGCATGTGAGCATGCAGGATGTTGAGCTGTACACAAGTAGTCTTGTACACATTTATTACAGTACACAATTGAATGATAAACTAACTTGAGAGCCATGTTTCCCATCTGCTTCTGAGTACCATGCACATACTCATAGAGGGAAAATCCCTGTGCTCCAACCACCAGTATGTGGCTGTCATCAGTTGCAAGATGGATGTCTGAGACAGCAGACACACTTGCATCTTTAAACCTGAAAACACTGCATTTGGGATGATCCACATAAGCAGAGTTATATACTATATCCATGCATAATTTAAATACGTATATATAATTATATACAATATGATTGTGCATTGCCAGACCAGCTTGAACATACGTACGGCTGAACCTGCATCCTCATGTCCATCTGCTCTATGATGCCACCATCAAAACCCATTACAAAACTGACGTGGTCAGTGTTGAGAAAGTTGTGACAGAACAGACCCTGCATGCAAAAAGCCACAGTTTGGATGACTAGCATTTGAAACTAAGCATGCTGTGCATCCCACCCAAACTACCGAGCATGTAACCTACAGCTAGTGGGCAGCATAAAAAACATATAAGTTATGTATAATAGTTGGAGGTATTTACTCTCATGTATATTAGCTCCAATGTACCACATGCACCAATATGCAGTGGAATCTACCTCAATCAGTCACTCGTGCACACATGGCATGCACACACATACGCACACACAAACCATCCATCCATTTGCTGCTGAGCTCCAAGAACACCATTGGGGCGAGGAGATGCAGGCCATTCAGGCTGGTTCTACGTAGAACCAGTCTGGATGGACAGAAACACTGGTGGCTGTGAAGCTTCTCCTGATGGAATGTCTGGTGGCAGTACTGACACTGGATCATTTATTTGCATGGTAAAATGACGCTGTCATTGATGGTTCGTCAAACCTGCCTGAATTCGAGCTTGGAAAGAGCAGCCAGGATGGTTGCAGTGCAGAGCACTCTCAGTGACAACAAGATACTGTTGTCGTCATTGCTTCTTCTCATCTTTGCATGACGTTTCCTGGTCTTCTGCTTGCTTGTTTAGAAGCTCTACTTTGCGTTTGATGGTGGCTCTCCAAGAATCATGCTCTTGTGCTTGCTTCCTCCAGCTCTTGGACAGGTTGCACTGCTTCAGATCGTTCATCACTAGGTAGCTCCACCGACGCTTCTGTCCCCTGGCAGTATGCTTGTGCCTAACAGGGGCAGACGCAAGAAGCTGCTTAGGTAGTCTTTCCTCTGACATCCTGGATAGGTGCCCAAGGAAACGCAGACGGCACTGAGTGAGGATGGATGAGATCCTCTGCTGCTTGGTCATCTTGCGTATGTTGGTGTGTCCCTTCTTCTGCCTGAGTGAAATCCCCAGGTAGGTGGTAGGAATGCTAAAGATTTGGTCTTCATGCAGCTGATGGTGGGACCCAACTTCTTACAACATGACTTTGTAGAGAGAGAGTCCAGCATGGCAGTGAGGTCAGACCAGTTGTTGGCCAGAAGGGCCATGTCGTCAGCATACTCCAGGTCAGTCACCAACGTCTCCAGCTTTAGGACCCTTCTGTTCCCGACCAGATCAGCATCAAGCAGGTAGGCCACCCTGATGCTGCTCCCCTGTTGACTGTGGACTTCATTGGTGATTGTTGCACTCTCCCATACTGTGAGGACCAATGATCGAGTTCCAAGCAGAACAGTCAGAGCCCACATGAACATTATAGTCGTCCAATATGACTAGGAGATCAGAGGATGGAATAGAGGAAAGAGCGGACTGGAGTTGGTCATACAAGGCTTCAGAGGGACCAACAGCTACAGAAGTGGAGTTGGGTGGGTAGGTGAGAGCATACACAGCCACAACAGCTATGTAGGACATGTGGCATTTCAGACGGAGTCTTAGTATATGCTCAGACACTGGTTGAAACACGCATCCCACAGCATCCCACACATCCTTAGCATGAGGACTGGGGATGATGGCCACACCATGGGTGTGGGAAGAGGGAGAGCCAGAATAAAGAATGGTTAAGTCACAAACAGAGGAGACTCCACTACCAGGCCAATGAGACTCAGCGAGGGCGAGGGCGAGTGCCAACGTTCCAGCAGCCAATTCTTGTGCGTGACTTGGCATGAACAATTCCATGTGAGCCAGAAGAATGGGCTGGAGACTTGTTGACAAACGTAGACTTATCCGTCTTGGTTTTGAAAGCTAAAGGTTTCTGGACATCTGAGTGAGATGAGCAAGGGACATGATGGGTCGCTACCCCAACTGTACCATGTCGTGCTATTGGCATGGCCTTAGCCAAGGGACCAGGGATCACCGCGAAGAGGTGGCACGACACGATCCCCCCCCCCCCCCCACGCACACACACAGCACAATATAAAGGAGAGAAACTGATTCAGATGTATGTATACAGCTTGTTTCAGAGGAGCTTACTGCGGTGATATACAAGAACGTTTCGACCCAGACTAGGATCATCATGAGTGACTACGGATGATGACCCTAGTTTGGGTCGAAACGTCTATATATTACAAGGACAAATGCCATCTGTCAAAACCCCAGACTAGCGTAGGATATGAGTACTATGTATGTGTATTCATAGCCACTCAGGTATCTATAAAGTGAAAACTGTTTGCATTCGCACTCTAGAATTGATCTGCATTGACAAATAGTCCTACACATGCCTTCACCGTCTTGGTTTTGAAAGCTAAAGGTTTCTGGACATCTGAGTGAAATGAGCAAGGGACATGATGGGTCGCTACCCCAACTGTACCATGTTGTGCTATTGGCATGGCCTTAGCCAAGGGACCAGGGATCATTGTAGGGAGGTTGCACGACACAATCCCCCCCCCCCACACACAAAGGTCAGGACATAAGGTGCAAAGGTCAGGACATAAGGCGCAAAGGTCAGGACACAAGGCACAAAGATCAGGACCAGTAAGTGACTGAAACAGGCAGTTGGAGGCACAAGTTCAACTGTGTACCCACATACATATGACTGTGTAACTGCCTGTCAGCTCCCAATATCGATAATACAAACGTGCACCATCTCACTCACTGCCCTTCCAGTGGCCAGGTCCATTGCTGGTGTGGAAGGCATTCTGAGATCAAACAGCAGCATCCGACCACCATCTGAGGTGCACCCGAGCGTGTGCTCATCTCGCCACTGCAGGCAGCTCACCACATCCTGCTCTCTACCCCCACTGCCATTAATGGCGTACCTCCGCAGTGAGGACCCTCTGTTTGTCTTGTGCCCAACCCAACTCTTCTGTTGGCTTACACTGGCAATGTCATGTAATGTCACTTCTCCCTCAAACCCTCCCACTGCAATCAGCTCATTCCTGCCTGCTACCGTGCGAAGGGTATCATTCTGCACTTGACAGCTGTCAGCAACTATCTGCATACTATCCCTCTCTGTGTCCCATCTGCATGCAATACGGGAAGGGAGAAGCACTTTAAATCAGACTTGTTGGTCTGCAATTCAATGCAGGTATAGATTCAAATGTAGACATGTTTTCCATGCTTTCATAAGGTTCCAAATACCATCAAATTATGACCAGTATAAATTTGTAGAAACCTACAGTACCTAGAGTATAAGCAGTGCAAGCGTGGATATATATGAAAGCCCACACAATGCATACATACATGGAAGAGTGTGCATGCGTGCTTGGTCTCTATATACTTCAGTAGTGAATCACCTTAGGATGGAGATGGTGGTCCCAGCCACTGCTGCTATGTAGAGCTGGGAGGGGTGTTGACTACCTCTACAGTGGGTATTATGAAGCCAGCACATGTCCCGCACATGTTCCACCAACGGAATGGTCATGAGTCTCAGTGTGTGCACTCTGATGTTTGTGGAGGCCTGCATGTGTGTACCATACATACGCACACAGTACATGCATTTGCATAGGTAATAAAAATCTGCATATGTATACGAATATTAATTATATTATATTCATGCTACTTATGGATGTATACATTACGTAGATATATTTTAGTCTGTATGCAGACTCTTAGAACAAATCCTTACGGGAATTACAGGAGAACTGCCAGCTGTGGACGATAAGCTGTAGTCAAATAGGGGCATCACTCTGTTCTGCAATAAGTCCATTTTCCCACACACAAGTATATTCTTATGGAATTGAGTCGGTCTTGTTGTACAGTATTTTGGGTCGGGGAACTCTGTCCCCAACACAAATGGAGCATGGTAACCATCAAGAGGCGCTCCAAACAGACTCCTTGCAATGGGGACAAACCCTATGGTGGACACACAGCTATGCATGATCGTACACCTGCATGCGTGGTGGATGTGCAAGAATGACAAACACAATATCACATGCACCAAAGCTCAATCACCTTTTCTTCTGTAGCTGGCGGGCACTGCTTCCTCCACGATTAGCCTTTTACCCACATTGAAGCACTTCAGCAAAAGGTGCAACATGATTATGTATCAAATTGAAGATTTCTGAGTGGCTAGGTAGCATATCTTAGTATATTCTCTCGACACAGCTCTAGCCGATCAAAATGGCACAGATGTAGGAGTCAAATCAGACGTTTTGACCCCAGCCAGGGATCCTCCTTGCAATCATTATCACTGAAGATGACTCCTGGATTGGGTTCAAAACATCTGATTTGACTCCTACATCTGTCCCATTGTGACTGGCTAGAGTTGTTTCGAAAGAATACAGTATAATAATGTATACACCTACAGTTATGACCATGCAGACACACACTGAATGTTGCACCCAGTTTGTGGTGCAGAATCTACGTACCATTTTCCACTTGTCGTTACAAGCAAGTGCTATCTTGTCTTCCCCTTGCAGTGGGAGTGGCAAACCGGTGACAGAATTGTTTGCGCCTTCTCTTCTCCCTCTCACCTCAGTAGCTCCACACACAACATGCTCACTGCCTTTTGGCCTTTTGAAGGAGACTGGATATGGGCCACAAGTAGCTTTCACTCCCGACAGTAGAGGAGAGAGCTCCATCTCTTGCACAGTACAATGCGATTGACCGCCTGCCAGCACCTCCGTTCTTTCTGCCACACCACTGGCTAGTGCATTGTTTCTTTCTGCATGACGAGCATCCACAGGAGCTGCTGCTGCCGCCAAATGTGCAGGCGCACTGGGAATACATTGCTGGGCCACGTCTGTGGACAAAGTCTCCCATGGAAGCGAGGCAACAACTTCTTGTAGTGCTTGCTGGTCATTAGCAAGAAGTGACGTTGCAGGGGACGCCTCACTGCCCATTGTGATGGAGTCTGTACAACCAGCTCGCAACAATTCTGTTAACTGATCAATGTTGTTACTCCCAACTAGCGGTGACGTGATAGATTCTAACAGACTCGAATTTAGAAAGTCATCCTAAATGAGGAGCCAGGCAAAGTGCAGCAGTTAATATAAAGCCACTTTAGTCTGTTAGCTTATACACCAGCCAGCTATACTAGCTAGCTACCTGTGTAGTTCCCACACTCACTTCTCTCCATGTCGATGATGCGCCCATCTGGTTGTGTGGGGGCAGCAGCGCACTGTCACTCTTTGATAATTGAACGCTACCAACTTCTGTTAGGTTAGATCGCTGCAGAATGGGTTGTGATCTGGAACCATGTACACCTTCAGAGTTATCCACCTCAACCAGAGCCACCATCTCCACTGGCCTCCGGGATGGCTGTGAAATAGAAACGATACATTGCAAACACACTGCTTCTCTGTGTATATATCAGTTTAGTGTGTGAGCCCTAACCGAAGGGCACAGAAGGCGAAACAAATCATCGCAATCAAAGGGATCGTCCATTTAACCATTAATTCTTAATGAATTAAAAACATGGCGACCGGTGTCGATGGTCGTCGTGGGAAGGACAGCTTGTCTCCTGTAGTTCAATACAGGCTTGCCAAAATTTTCTCCTACTTTTCAACCATCACCTTAATTGCTGTGAGTTTCATGTAAATTGATATATGGGGTGCATTGCTACTAGTTAAAGGTAAGCTCGCAGCTATGTACGTACGTACGTACGCACTAGCTGCCACTGCCTTTCCTTCCGTAGATACCCTTCTTCATTCTGGACTTCCTACTTCCCATCACCGTTGACAGCAAGCCGGAGTGGAACACACTGTGCCTGTTCCCCGCCAGCCCACTCGTGAACAACCTAATCCTCTTCACTGTCTTCTGCCTACAACACAGGTGGGTTGGGGGGGGGGAGCTGTTGACTAGCTACTATGTGTGTACATGGGCGTATTGTGGAACATAATGCATATGAAGATGGACAGCAGGCATAGCATACATGGTGTACTGATGTAACCTGGCTAGCCAGTCTCTATTTTCACTTTCCGTTCTGAGTTCCTATGCCCTGGGCAAGTGAAACTCGGAATGGCAGTTAAAATAGGGATTGGCTGATACATGCACACATACCATATTTGCTCGAATGGACGCCGCGGCGGCTACAATTATTTTCAGGTCTGGAAAGATGCAACGTCTTTTTGAGGGCGGCTACCATTCGAGGTATGCATACACGCATTATTGTCCGCATATTATTAGGGACCTACATATTATAGTGTGAGAAGGGCAAGCCAAATGCATGGACGAAGCGTCTGTTTCGACGGCATTGTTTGTGGGCACTACGTTTACAAGACTGTGGACTCTGCAGAAGGGTCAAGAGATCGTCGTGTAACCTTCAGCTTAAACGCGGTGTCGAATGTTCTCTTCTTCTCTACCATGGCAATGACCATTCCCAGTCCTTTGCACTGTGTTTTTTGCACTTGCAGCCATTGTCGCCGTGCCCCTCGACCATTATGAATGTCACTCAATGTGATGTTTATTCGAGTGCGGCTACTATTGCTCTTCGCTGAGTGCGGCATCAATTCGAGGGCGACCACTAAACCGGGTGCGGCATCTATTGGAGCAAATATGGTATAACACGCATGTATACATGCACGCACAATGCATCACACAACGTGCGAAAACACATGCATGTATGTATGCACACACAGTAGCACAGTAGTCTTCTTCTGCATGTTTGTGCATGTATGTGCATGTTGTGGTGGCTTCTCTGCTGTGACACAGCCTTATGGCAAGACTGCCATGGAAGATGATTGTCTGGAAGTTCTTTCCTGATGGCTTTGAGAAGTCAGTGTATGCCCTCGTGTCTGGACTTGTCCTCACTTTTATGTACCTGTTCTGGATGCCAATGACGGAAGTGTGGTTCTGGCAATTTGAAAGCCCTTGGCTCTACTATGGAACAGTTGGTAAGTCAGTGTTGCCATGGTTACTGTTCTACTGCAGCAGAGTGATAGAGTGATCATGGCTTAGTTGATAAAGTTTGGCAAAGTTTGATCTGGAGGTCTCTGTTGGCTGCCGTTACTCTATCCTCTCCTTCTTACTGACTATGTGTAATTTCCGTATCTGTCCTACAACATTCACATATGTATATAATGTTGCTTATTGACATACGTATACTCTATGTCATGTGCACAGTACAAACACTAGCTCTGTACATGTGTACTTGCCTGTACATGTCCACTCTCTCTACAATGAACAATTGCATACACATTGTCTAATTGCAGCTCTGAATGTTCTCCAGTGGTACCTAATATATAAGACGATGGGTGTTCTTAAAGAAGCTGACATTCTGGGTGTCCAAGCAGCTGAGGATCGTTACTATGGGAAAGCGGAGTTAGTGATAACTTTGCTCACACTTACTGTTGGAATTATAAATCCCTGTGTGTGTGTGTGTGTGTGTGTGTGTGTTTGTGTGTGTGTGTGTGTGTGTGTGTGTGTTTGTGTGTGTGTGTGTTTGTGTGTGTGTGTGTGTGTGTGTGTGTGTGTGTGTGTGTGGCAACCTCTCATACTGACCAGGCAGCAAAGAGTGATTTGAGGACTGTAGCTTGCTAGACTTAAGTCTAAGACGAAGAACTTTGTTACTTTTGTGAATCTAAATTGTAGCCGGAGCAGTGTGGTGCCTGGCACCAGTGAAACACACATGTGAAACAAGACGTAGCATACGTATGAGGTACTATCATTCTGCAGTTCACGCCAGTGAACACTCGAAACGTCTTGACTGACAACTCAGACATTTTAATATTTGTACTAGAATTGAAAGGAGCATGGCTCCTGCATTTTTCATACCCAGAATGCGTGTACAAATCCAGTGTATCCACGTCTGTGGGCTGTGCCCACTACCGTTCTTCCTCTCCCAACCCTGAGTAGTCAGCACTTTACAATCATATGAGCTACTGTCAGCGTATACAATGTACCTCTCTCGCATGTGCTGTTTTCTTGCAGTTCCCAGGCCAAAGAGGCAAAGGTAGTGAGAAAGGGCTTCTATCGGTTTGTGCGCCATCCAACTATGGTGTTTCAGATTCTAGGAAATTGGATTGCGCCAACAATGGTAAATTGTGCCCATTTCATATGCAACTTTGTGTCTTTGCACTTCAAAGCTGTGGTGCAGCTTCACATAATGGTTACTGTATTCATGCACAGGAAGACAATGTATTAATCATATTTATACAAAGGCGGTAGCATGGATATAGACAATTCTTGAGCGAGACTGGTTTTGTATCTGATGGACTCCATACATATACATAAATACATGTACGTGAATACATATACATACAGTCTGCATTTTCCATCAATTGCACTGTTCTGCTCATTGCTACGCTCAGCTATCTTTCCAACAGTTTAGTAGCACACAGCTGCCATCATCAGAGAAGAATGATTAATTTCCTTATTTCTTGTGCAAAACCTTTGATGTTGATGATGTAAACTTCTCTTTATCATTGTCTGTCTCTGCACCCCATACATACGTACCTGCTTCTGCAGTCGCTGGGTCACTTCATCTGGGCAGGTGGCCTGACAGCGTACATTGTCGTTGCAGTGATCTTCTTTGAGGAGCCAGACCTGGTCAGAGAGCTTGGAGAGGACTACAAGACCTACATGAAGGAGGTCCCTCGTTTTGTGCCCAACCGCTTCAGGTAGAACGTTTCTTGCAGGACCGAGAGCAACTGACATTGTTCTGTTTAGCTGGGTATACATACGTACATACATACGTATACAGCTTATCATTATTTTCTTCAACTGTAATTTTTGCAAATTCGGTAGAATGCATCTATATATAATAGCATCAATGTATTGTATGTATGGACATACTTGGTTTCACTCATAGTTTACTGGGGCTAATTATAAACGACAGTGATATACCTGTGTGTTAGTACAGCGTTTGTGAGGATACCAAGTGCGATACACATGTAGCATATGTAATTTTGCTACAGTGCTACGCAGTATATGTGTCTTGCAGTTAGCCTAACCGACCACCCCGTCACACTGGACCCAAGTCTTTCATGTGCTGGCATCAGTTTCATCAAGCTCCAAGAAGTAAGATTTTCTTCTTCGATTTGTGAATTTAGCTGAAGGAGGGCCATTAGGTGAGGAACATGTCTGCTTGTCTGATTGCAGTAGCCAGCAGTGCAGCATACGCACAGGACTCAGCTACTGTGCACGTACGTATGCACAAAGTGGTAAGTAAACGCTAGTATATAGCACAGTACAGACGTACGTACAGCCTTGACTGTGTTGAAATATATTAATTGAAAACATGCTAATTAGCACTGTATGAGTAGTTGTAACATGAAGTTTGTATATGGATTATTAGCTAGCCAGAACAGTGCACTACCAATAAATATGTGTGCAGCTGACAATTTAATGAAGTAATATTAATAGTGCCCAACATCAAGGCAACTTTGCCTCATTGTCGAAGAAACCAAGGGCGATCCATGCACTGAGACAAGAGGCACTGGTTAGTGAATCAATCACAATGGGCCAAACATTCAGTAATAGACTCTACTGCTAGGGAGGCCACACAGTGTGTCGATCGACCCTGGCCAGTTTGATGTGCTCCAGACTCTTCCTTGGCCCAGAGGTGGCCATGTCCCAGCACCCAAATTGCCAGGGTAATATAGGACCCTGCACATCTGTGTTGGTGACAGTTTAGCTGGTCGGGGGTTCTCAGATGAAGCAAAGCAGTCCGAGCATGCGCATACCTACTATGGTTATACCCTATAGTAGCCACATTGTGCAGTTATTAACCAGGATTGAAGTTTCCCCACACCTTACCTTTCATCCCCTGTACATGCAGGTGCTGTTCTCATGCAACACTTCTACGTACTTATATATACCAAGGTGTGCATGGCATTTGTGCATTGGTCGTGTCAATGAGAGATGCAGTGTAAGGTCGTGCACCAGCACTGTGTCACATCCTGCAAACTAAGATGGTTTAACTGTGCATCAGATTTAATATGTATGAACTAACATACAACAATTGAATAGTGGTTCACTTGCACAGGACAACAAACAAATGGCCAGCAATTTTGGTGGCTGACCCATTTGTGACCCAAAGTGTTGCACCAACTTTGCAACCTTATGTATACATAAATTGGAACTATTAGTAACTTGCAGCATTCATGCTCGGAGGTATATAGTTGCAGTCGTTTCACGGTTTCTAGTTCTGTTGCACATTGCACACACTGCATCACTCAAGGGATTATAGTACTGGGAGCATCACATGCTAATTGCCATCGGAATTCACGTGAGCTCCGTGGTTCCAATACTTTAAACGACTGCATACTCTGCGAACAAGGTACGTACTAGGACTAACGGGTAGAATGCAGTGGAACAGTCTCTACACAGTCTCTCTATAGTTCTGTTCTTGTTTGGGGCTTAATCATGTACACGTAGCCCTTATTGTATCAGCAATTAGGTTTGCTACACTGTGTATTACATTATTAACTCTTTTACGCATGATTAGTCTCTATACAGGCATAAATTGATGTCAATCTCAACTTCACTGCCATTTGCAAAGAGCACGAATCAATGCCGCGTATGCACCATTCGACAAGCACTGACTATAGCAACACTGGTTCCACTGGTTCCACCTACAGTACAGTACCTACATGGAAGACATGCATTATGTATGTACGTACTTGCGGAGTGAACAACAGTGATCCAACATACAGATGTTAATAGCTTTCTTACACATCATGTATGCCAACTGCAGGTACATGCATACTATTGGTGTACTGTATACAGTGCAGAACAATGGTAATTACATTCAATTAATATACATACTTAACAGCCACAAACTGCATGTATTGCATGTATGGGGAGTAGTCCCGATGCCACAGCAATGTATGGATGGAGGGAACAAACCGCCTCGTCTCAGCACAGGGGAGATCATCGCACCTCTGGGTTGTGGTTGTACACATGTACAGTCCAATGTCCCCAGTCATAACTGGTGATAATTATGTATGGCAACACAGATCAAGTGACCTTGCACATGCAAACTGTGACTACCAGCACACTGTCTGTGTCTGCTAAAGACATCAGCTCCCATGACCTAATCCAAAACCAAGTGCACGCAGCATGTACACAGCCCTTTCAGGGCTTCTAGTCATGTTCACACATTGTACACCGCAATCAGTCATGTGATGAAAGCATCGCAACTGCAGAGCCACACATGAATTCCAATGGCAATTAGCAGATGAGGCTCTTCAGTTCCAGTACTCTATAATCACGTCAGTGATTGCAGTGTGCAATGTGCCAACGGGACAAACCCTGAAATGACTGTACTGGAGTAAACACTTCAGCACACTAGTGAACTGCGAACCCTCCACCACAAACGGAGGCCATGATACAGCGGGTTATTGTTTGGAGTAGACACAATCCCACAGATACAGAGACAGAAATGACTGAACATAGATAATGTCCTAATGCTTGTTCCGCATTATCTCTTCGCTGGGAGCAACCCAGCGGTCTGTGTGGTACTCCCTCTGCGGCTTGAACCCTTTCACCAGCCTAGCCACCTTCGCTTCATCTTCCTCAAAGGCTTTCTGTGCTTTCAGCATCCTACAGAGAAGGACCCAGCAGTTGAGGAGAGATCACACAAGGGAGCAACACCTCCACTGACTAGATCGGGAGAAGTAAACAGCAAACACGCTATGATCATTAGTTGTCAATTGTTCCCACTTACTTACATATGTACCTCCCTCATTCTTGTATTTTGCAACAATTCCTAGTCTATACACAGGGTTTAAGAATTTCAGCAAGAGTTGGGCTCAAAGTTAAACTCAGTACTTTAAGGATTGTTCAGGCATCTTGGACTACACCGGTAACCTTTTGAGGAAGTATCTGTTGGAGTTTCCATTTCCCATGATCTAAGCAAGACGGTGACCGAGGTCCTTCAGGAAGGCTATGGTCTGAGGTCTAAAGAGTCCTGAATTTCCAATGGCGATGGCGAACATGAACGCATGAGTAGTGAGGAGGAAGACCATTCTTGACCATCGTCCTCTCCTCTATTGCGTTAGCCACTGCGGCTGCTTGGAGTGGAAGTGTCAGGACAGGTTGTGCCCCATTCCTGTATAAAGTGTGAAACTACTCACACCATTTGCATTAAAAACATTGCAGACCTATATTATGCCTTTTATGGCTATTCCTTCAGAAGGCACGAACTTCTGATGACACAAGTAGCTCACACTGAGCCACATGTGTACAGCTACGATTCTATTCCATGGAGTGCTGAAGGTGACTCACTTCCACCACAGTGCCACGTGAGCAGATTGTGGTTTAGTTACCCTACCCACACTAAGCCGGTCAAAGCTCTTTGCAAGATTAGTGGGTTCTGAAAAAGGGATGAGGGCTTAATACACTGTGTGGCTTTCTGCCATATACAAAAGAACAGCTTCCTTTCCCCTCATTTAATTCATTTACTAGAAATTGATTTTCCAACGTAAAACATGTGTTGGTAAACCGCTATCCTGTGCTATCTTACATCTTGGAATACACATTTGCTACAAGCAGTGACATTAGAACAACTGACTGTATCTATTATAATAATGGCTAAGTAATATGCATGCATTACAGCTGGTCTTTTGTACCAGCTGGATATATGTATGTACGTATGTAAGTACATACATACATGTGACCTTTTAACCTTAGGAAGGTCACGCGTCGTGCTATTAATAGTAACAAGAAGCGAGAGAGTAAAAAGAGTATACTAATTACAATCCACCATATAATACTATTGTTAATTAGTTAATACCGACAGCACACGTATAGAGGCTTCAATAAACGTACCTTCGATCGTGTTCGGCCTGCAGTAGAGGAAGCAGCGCCAACCTCGCTCTCAGCTGTTCTTTCCTGAGCTCTCTACGCATCAATAACACACTACAACTAAATGAGGGGTGTTTACTGACAAACCATCTCTACTCTAAACTGAACAAACAGAAGTGGAGCGCGCGTGCAACGCAACAAATTGAACATGACAACTAGCCTTCTCTGTCTGTTTCCCTTCGCGACACGGGCTAATCCTACAGCCATAACTGCTGCCCCACCCAAAAGAAGAACGACCCCAGAAGGCCCTCGCCGTGGCAAATGGCGTTCAAACCGAAACTCAGGATAGCCTCCTTTAGGAGCCGAATCCTGCTTCACGGCAGCCATTTTGTAGGGTGGGATATTGTACATGTAAAACAGCTTATGTAACTAAGCTGGAATAATACAAATTGCGGTTTTAGTATTGTAGGAAGTGATTGCGCCACAGGAGGTGAGCCCATTAGTATCCGAAATTTACCGAGTTATACGGCGTTTTGGCAGAGTACACGGAACAGCGCTTTGTGGCTGGCGGACAGGATAGGGCGACAAGAAGTTCGGCTCGTTCGAGGAGAATTGTACGAGCGCGAAGGAAACCCATCCCTCTCGTTCCAAGAAGAAGAAGGACTGGTAGCAGTACAACCGTAGTGGGATTAGAGACATCTTCTGCTTCCTGTATGGGCTTCTTTCAACCTTTCCATCACACGTGAATTATTCTCCTGTCAACACAGTTAGACGAACCACAACCAGCTAGTCCGCCAAGTAAAAGTTTATTGGTGATTGTTGTAGACGCTCCGCAGCGAATAAGTTCATTTGGACGAATTCTGAAGGCAACTAGTGTGGACATACCTGGTCCGCCATATTGTGTTCCTCTGTCACCACTCTTCTTTCATTTTATCGTTGGCCTGCCACATTTCTCGACAGTTAGCGCTGTCCTTCCGTGTTTCAGTGGATCAGGAACTGCTGTAGATTTAGTGTGTATAGGAATCCCTTGTCTTTCAAACAGTGCTATGCATCTGTGGACTGTCTCTGTGTAAAGTGAAATTTCTGGAGCTGTTCACGGCAATGGCAACACCTCGTGACACCCATCGTTCAGGGGGAGCTACAGGCATTGGTGGACAGAGGCCCCGGGCTTCTAGTTCGCGAGGTGGCGGAGGCTCGCAGTCAAGTAGTGCTGGCGTGTTGATGGTTGGTCCCAACTTCAGAGTTGGGAAGAAAATTGGGTGTGGGAACTTTGGAGAGCTTAGATTAGGTGAGTTTTGTGTCAGTGTTCTCTGTTGTCGCACCACTAATTTAATTATTTTCTTTGTGAGCAGCAAATTGGCTTTATCAAGCATCTGCACCCTCTGTGTTGTGGTCCATATGAGTGTGGTGGTGTGTGGTGATGTGTGGTGATGATGTGTCAGGAGTGAAAGGTGCGAGGAGGTGGTGGTGAGGGGAAGTGTAGTGCTTGCATGCATGTACATACGTACGTACGTATGTATGTATGTATGTACACACGTGTGTGTGTCAGATGTCTCGTTCAGGTGGCAACTTGGTGGTGAATGTAGTTGTACGTAAGAAAGAGTTAGTGGCAGAGTGCACTTCTGAAGGAAAGCGCCTAACTCACAGACTGCAGGGCAGTAGGAAACATGACTGGTCTGTGTCCTTGCAAAAGTTATGTGACGGCCACGTTATGTGACCTACGTATGAAGTCATTGCAATAAGATGTCGTTTGTTTGGTGAATTGTACGCAGTCGACTGATTGTGTGTGCTGTGTGTAGGCTGTATTGTCAGGACTTGTGTGATCTGATAGGAGCTCTAATCTAGCGGCAGTGGCAGTGAGCTAGCCTTCGGTCAACAGAAGTTGCTCACTGTGTGTGGACCAGGGGCCTTGAGAGTTTGTGTTCCCGGTTAGTTGACGGTTGGCCCCTAAGTACAGAATATGGTTGACCTCTTAGTACAGAACATGGTTGGCCTCTTAGTACAGAACATGGGTTGACCTCTTAGTACAGAACATGGTTGGCCTCTTAGTACAGAACATGGTTGGGCTCTTAGTACAGAACATGGTTGGGCTCTTAGTGTTTAACTCAGTTGTGTAAGTGGTAATTTACATAGTGCTCCAGAGACAGTGTCTACGCATGTATATGTATATCACGTGACATACGTACGTACGTACATGCCTGCCTCATACATCTACCCTGTACATACGTATTTATGTTCGTGTGTGCATATATACGTATGTAGGTATATACTTACCCACTGTTTGTACGTGCATGTGCTTGCGCAGATGGGAAGGGGTGCAGGGAGTGTTTGTCAGCCATCTTGGGGTCACATGATGGAATGCCATGCACAATCCTGGCTGAGCTCACAGGGGAATCTTGTTGATCTCAGCAACTAGATGTATGGGATGGGTTGGGTATCACCTATGACAGTATGGCTAGTGCAATCACCTTGACTGCAGGATTACACTGTGTTGCCACACTCAGTGGTGAAGACACGTGCAGTCATACGTACGTACATGTGTACATGGTATGAGATGTCACTGTGTGTGCTTGTGTAATGTGTATAGTGAGGCAGGGCAGGAGCTCCAGCATTACATGTAGTGCCGTCTGCTTACTGGGGTAGTCTGCAGTGGTGGTTGGTGCAGAGAGTGTCTCAGTAGCCGGTAGTATGTGCATTGGGAGGCATGGCCCTGGCGTGTTGTGGCTTTTGGTTCACTGCTCAACTCACACATGTACGTACTTGTACGTATGTATGAGAGGTATGCTGTGAGTCTACGTGCGTACCTGTGTGTGTGTGTCTGTGTGTGTGTGTGTACGCGTGTGTGTGTGTGTGTGTGTGTGTGTCTGTCTGTGTGTGTGTGTGTGTGTGTGTCTGTGTCTGTGTGTGTGTACGCGTGTGTGTGTGTGTGTGTGTACGTGTGTGTGTGTGTGTGTGTGTGTGTACGCGCGCGTGTGTGTGTGTGTGTGTGTGTGTGTGTGTGTGTGTGTGTGTGTGTGTGTGTATGTCAATACATGCATGTAGATATGGACATGTTCTCACCACTGGTACAAGTGTGTCGTGCGTGCGTTATTGCTCCACACCACACTGCCTAGAGCAGCATTCAGTGGCAGGCAGGCAGGCCTTCTGCCCAAGCCTGCATGCATTTCTGCAGTAACAGGAAGAGCAGTGTACAAGGATATGTACACATGTGTGCATGCGTACGTACGTATGTATGCTTGTGTGCATGTACATAATGTAGTCATGCACATACACACATTGCATGTATTAGTGTTAACGTGAGCTCTGACTGTGCTAATACACTGTTATTCAGTAATAGTTATTAGCACACAATGCATTTGTCTGAATTAATATGCTGTGTATGCGGTGCAATATGGTGTATATTGTTACTGTATATACATAGGTATGTACGTATATCACACACCAGTTAGTAGTGAGATGTGTGTGTGTGTTGATGTGACATGCTTGTATGTACGTGTGTGCATGTGTGCAGACAGTGCTGTCAGGTATATGCATTTAGATGCGTTGAGTTTGCTGGAAGACCTCGTTGTTGACTTAGGGAGGCTCAGATGGATGTTTCTGTTTGTACGTGTCATGCCTGATGTAATGTGTTGTGAAATAGCTGGGGCATACGTAATATTATTGAGCTTCGTCATTTGAGGTGTCAGTTGCTGTAATTAAGCCTGTGTGTCTGTAGTTGTGCACAGCACATACACACACACACTACACAGCACACAACACAGCACACACACACACAATGCAGCACACACACACACACACACACACACACACACACACACACACACACACGAGAGATATGCATGTCTGTGTAAGGTGTCTTCTGTCCTATGTTTTTGTGTGGGTAGTTTGGGCTGGATGTGTGCATGGGGGCATGTTACTCCTTCCCCCACCACGGATGATGTGCAAGGGGGCTGTTGCTAGGTGTGTGCGTGTGTGTATGTGTGTGTGTGTGTGTGTGTGTGTGTGTGTGTGTGTGTGTGTGTGTGTGTGTGTGCGTGTGCGTGCGTGTGTGTGTGTGTGTGTGCTGTGGACGAAGGCACTAGTTGGCAGTGAAAGTAAGTAGTTGTGTGCCTCGAAGAGGCATCCTTGTGGCTCCTGCTGCACACAGGTGCTGGTGCAGGTTAGTGCGACGTCTACAACAGAGTAGTGGCGTTTGTGAGTCCCCATGTGAATGTGGGTACCACTTCTTCCGAACACACAAGTATTGTTGCTATGTACTGTGTATGCTTTTAAGGTCTAGTACAAACTCCGTATGTACATATGTACATACACATGTATGTACATATGTCAGTGTGGTTCACCCTGGAGTCTTCTTCCCCCATGACTGTGGATGCTTCCTAGTGCTGTGACCATTGGGGTCTTGCCTGACCACAACAATCCCCCTAATTGGCCCTCATACTATGGTTTGGTGTTTGCCACTCCCTGTATGGGTGCTTCCAGGGGGCACTCTCTTGTGTGAAGTAGTCCATGCAGTGTGTGATGTGGGCAGTTGGGTGTAGCAGGGACCTCCAAGCTGTAAAGCATGCGTGTGTGTGTGTGTGTGTGTGTGTGTGTGTGTGTGTGTGTGTGTGTGTGTGTGTGTGTGTGTGTGTGTGTGCATGTGTGTGTGTGTGTGTGTGTGTGTGTGTGTGTGTGTGTGTGTGTGTGCGTGTGCGTGTGTGTGTGTATACTGTGCATAGACTATATGATGTATGTACGTACGTATATACACGCTTACGTACATACGATGTGTAGCTCACATCAGTTAGTTCGGACTCATGGTAAGATAGACTCGGTAGTTAATACACAGTGTATGTATGTACGTACATGCATACATGTGTGGTATGATGAGTGAATATACATGTATGTATGTATGTATGTATGTATGTATGTATGTATGTATGTATGTATGTATGTATGTATGTATGTATGTATGTATGTATGTATGTATGTATGTATGTATGTATGTATGTATGTACGTATGTACTTACGTACGTATGTAGCACTGCTGACAATGCAGACAGCACCATTTCTATTGGTGCCATGCACACAGTAGCCAATAGGAAGTGACAAAGTGTGTGAGAGGATGTGCACTTCTCCAAAGTGCTCCCAGCTACACTCTGCAAACTCCACCTGTGTGTGTGTATGCGTGTGTGCCTTCTTAATGTGTATGCATGTCAGCTAATATGGATGTCCTCAAAGCTGCTCCACATGTGAGCATGTGCCCCCCTCTGTAGCCCAGGCACCCAGGCATGCAGTAAGTGCTGGTGCAGTAAGGCATGTGGCCTATTTCTGCATTACATTCTCAGGATAGCTGGCATGTAAGATTAAACACACACCACTGTAGCCTGTTTTAGCCATGAAGGAATGTCTCACATGTACACACACACACACACACACACACACACTCCATGTGGCAGCTGCATTCACCAGTCTCAGCTGAGCTGAAGGAATGTGTTCCCAATATAGATCATGCCTATATATGGGAATGTCTATAATTAGACTGTACAGTGATGTCAGTTGTGGTAATGAATAGCTGTTATCTTCACCTGAAGACATTCCCATCCCCATATAATATACAGTACATGTATACGTATGGCTCTCTCACTAGGGGGCCAATGATGTCAAGGGCCAATGGGTATTATAATACAGTAAGTACATATATATTATATACGTACCCCTATAGGTATATTATATATATGTATATACGTATATATATATATATGTATGAAAATGGCCTTGTGTAGTGTGCTAGGGGTAGTGTGTGTCTCACTTCCTAAGGGCTTGGTGATCTCAAGAGTAGATGGACATCTAGAATCTGTGTCTGCCTCTTTGAGTCATTCTCTGATCGCGAATTAATTTGTGGAGTCAAAGAGCATGCTTTGTCTGATGGGTGAGGAAGTCACTGAAGGCCCTCTCAATTCTTGAGAGGACCACTTGGTTTGTAGCACCTCAGCCTCAGCTCACATGCTTGTCACCTAGTCCTGAATCTTACCTGGGTTGCTGGTCATACGTACCCCCTTCTCGCACGTGGGGGAGGGGGGGGGGGGGTCAGCTGTGCTATACAGGAGTGCACAGGCTGCTAAGTGTGTTGGTACCTAAATGTGTGTGTGTGTGTTGGTGGTGAGTTGCCTGTACCTGTTGCCAAAGCTAGCAAGAAAAGGAGAAGGGAGGCAGATGGTTGTGGTTGGAGTTGGTGGCTTGTGTTCCGCAGTAGAGTGCATGTAAGTATGTATCAAGTGGGTCCCCGGGCCAACTGTGGGCACAGTTACGTACGTACTTTTCCCCTCTCGCTGCTTCTTTGTGAGCTCTGAAGGTCCGTACTGTAGGTAGGATTATTCAGAAAGCTATTCCCAGTGTCAAGAGAAGAGAAATTGTCTTTGCACCATCCTTGAATTACATGTGTACGCACATATGTATGTATGTACATACATATGTACACAGATACATACATACATATAACGTATGTACGCACATACATATGTACACACAAACATATGTACGCATGTAGAATTACGTACATGTACGTATGTACAATTTGCTCAGCTGCATGTACGTATGTACACACATACATACGTACATATGTACGCACATACACATGTACGCATTTACATACATACACACATACGTACATATGTACGCAATTAGAATTTTAGGTGCAATTAGCTCAGCTGCAGTGACAGTACGGCGTGTGTTTGCTCTGTAATGGTTTGCTGTGTAACTACGCCAACCACAAAGATGTGTGCGTTGTACCTACCTACGTATGTATGTGCGTATTTGAGGTTGAGAAACTGAATCCCCACTCATTTTGACTCCAAATTGAAGTCAAATGTCGAAACCTTAGTAGATGTGAAGAATTGATACCAGTGGTAAAGTGATGTGGTTGTGAAGTTACTGATATATCCCCCTGTGGTCCTTCTCTGACCTTTGTGGGGGTGTACACGTACCTACGTACACACATGACTATGGATGCCACACTGTGCCCGTGCTGCTGCTGCTGCTGCTGTAGCCATCTTGGTAGCCAGCCAAGCCAGTTGACCTCGATATATACGTATGTGTGTGTACTTGCATGTAGAACAAGATCTGGGCAGATTGGCTGCTCTGGATGCGCTCTAGCTATCCCTCCTCACTTCCATTTGCCACACATCTTACCACTTCTTGGGTCCCTGCTTGGTCCTTCTTAAACATTCTCAATGTGTTCTACTAGTGCACGCATGTGTGTGAAGCAATCTCCTTCCATTATGTTGCAACCTTACCTATCTGGTACATAGTCAGATACAGTAGCCATTTTCTTGTCCCTTTCACCATTGCAGGAAAGAATTTATACAACAATGAGCATGTAGCTATAAAACTGGTGAGTCCCATATTGTTTGTACGTCCGTACAGACATACGTACATATGTATGTACATGCTACATTTACTTAGTCTTGCCAAAGTCATATGAGCCGAGGAAAGTGGCCTGATGTTAGGAGATACTGTAGTGTATTGGTGTTGTACACATGGGTAGTGTGTACGTATGTACGTGTGTGTGTACGTACGTATCTGTGTATGTCTGGTCTGCAGTGTGGCTGGCATCCAAGTCGTGTCAATGCTTTGCCCCGCTCTTCTTCTCTCTCCCGTTTCAGGAACCTGTTCGCTCCAGAGCACCCCAACTTCACCTGGAGTACAAGTTTTACCGAATGCTAGGCAATTCTGGTCAGTGTGCTACAACCGCTCTCTGTAGGCACACACAGACTAACTGACTTATACTGACAAACAACCTGACTGGAAACTATAGATATGTATTTTGGCTGCAGATTCCAACGTATGTGTATGTATGTACGTATGTACAAATACATATAATCTGCCCCTTTTACATAATTCACACACGAGTGGGTACGAACTTGCACCAAAGTTTGTGAGATTGTTTCTCACACAACACATCCATTTGTATAGTGTGTACATAGTCTATATCTTGTTACGCCTGTCATACTGTACCTTTTTACGTACGTATGTACACAATTGATCTTCACACCTCCCCTCTCCTCACCCCTCCTCTCCACACCTCCCCTCTTCTCGCCCCTCCTTTCCACACCTCCCCTCTCCTCACCCCTCCTTTCCACACCTCCCCTCTCCTCACACCTCCTTTCCACACCTCCCCTCGCCTCACACCTCCCCTCTCCTCACACCTCCTTTCCACACCTCCCCTCTCCTCACCCCTCCTTTCCACACCTCCCCTCTCCTCACACCTCCTCTCCACACATCCTCTCTCCTGACCCCTCCTCTCCACTACCACTGCAGTTGGAATTCCACAGGTCTACTACTTTGCGCCCTGCGGGAAGCACAATGCCATGGTCATTGAGCTTCTTGGACCCAGTCTAGAGGATCTCTTTGACACCTGCGACAGGAAGTTCAGTCTCAAGACAGTGCTGATGATTGCCATCCAACTGGTGGGTACATACGTTGTAGCATTGTACATACGTACATACATACGTACGTTCTTATGGAAGTCCTCACAAGGCTCTCCTTTATCAATCCTCATGGTAGTAAGTACGTGCATCTCTTTTCCCCATTTCCTTTATCTGTCATCCCATTTCACACCTCCTCCTCTCTCCATCTCTCCTCCCTCTTTCATTCCTCCTCTGTCCCTCTGCCTCTTTTCTCCTCCCTCCCTCTCTCCCTCACCTCTCACCCCTCCCTCTCTCCCCCTCTCTCTCACTCTCTCCCCTTCCACTCCCTCTTTCGCCACTTCCTCCACTCACTTCTCTGGTTCCTTCAGGTCAGTCGAATAGAATATGTTCATTCAAAGCATTTGATCTACCGTGACATCAAACCAGAGAACTTCCTCATTGGGCGGTCGGGTGCAAGGAACCACGGCATCATTCACATCATTGACTTTGGCTTGGCCAAAGAGTACATTGACCCGGAGACCGGCCGGCACATACCTTATAGGGAGCACAAGAGCCTCACCGGGACAGCACGCTACATGAGTATCAATACACACATGGGGAAAGGTGTGTGTGCGTGCATGCGTTGTGTGTGTGTGTGTGTGCGTGCATGTGCATGTGTGTTGTGTGTGTGTGCATACATATGCATGTGCATGTGTGCATGTCTGTGTTTTATGCATACATATGCATGTGCATGTGTGCATGTCTGTGTTTTATGCATGTAGAACATGGCGTGTGTATTGTGTATGCGCTGATCTGGTAGGCTGATGTTTGTTAAACCAGGTCTACGTATTGCAAACGAGAGGATACTTGTTTCTAGCTGCAGTGGGACCTCCTGTTCTCTTCCCTGCAGAGCAAAGTCGGAGAGACGACTTAGAAGCACTAGGGCACATGTTTCTGTACTTCCTACGAGGGAGCTTACCTTGGCAGGGCCTTAGGGTAAGCAACCCTGTGTGTGACACACTGAACTGTGTCCATGTGGCCAATATCTGGCACACTGACATAGTGGTGCATGCATACTTGCACGCACACACACACACACACACACACACACACACACACACACACACACACACACACACACACACACACACACACGCGCGCGCGCACACAAGCACGCACCCTTTAATTATGTGCACCATGTAGCGAATGTCAATGCACCTTTGAGGATGCATGTGTATATGCATCTGATGTACTAAAGGATAGTGTGTCTGTCTTGGCTATGTCTCCAGGCGGAGACACTGAAGGAACGGTATCAGAAGATTGGAGACACAAAGCGGTCAACTCCGATTGAGACCCTTTGCGAGAATTTACCAGGTTTGTCCTCGTGTATCATGCATTCACACTCACTCTCTCTCTCTCACACACAAACTCACTCTTCTCTCTCATGTGTGGTGTGTGTTTGTGTGGTCTGTATGCATCTACAGTGTGTGGTGTGCCTGTGGTGTGGTGTGTGCATGGCGTGTGGTGTGTATATGAGTGTGTAGTCTGTGTGCATGTCTGTGTATTGTGTGCGTATGTGTTATCCTGTATCCTCTTCTCTCTGCAGATGAGGTGGCAGTATACTTACGTTACGTACGGCGGCTGGACTTCTTTGAGACACCGGATTACAGCTACCTGCGGAAGCTCTTTACAGACCTCATGGAAAGGAAGGGGTGGAAGGAGGATGGCATGTTTGACTGGAGTGGAAGGGAACATGTAAGGACGGATGAAACGTTACACAGTGTACTCCCTCAGCTGCATACATACGAACGCACATACGTACGTACGTACAGTGCGTACATGCACTTTGCATTCAGTATTGCAGCTTTGTACATATTGGCAGATCCAATATTGCAAAGAGGAGCATTTGAGCTGATTTGTGAATACGTATGTTAGTGGAGCTGTTTGTGACAGCTGCATACCTACGTACCTACATACAGTATACGCAGTAAAAAGTTAACGTAGTACGTTCGCACGTAGCCTCAGTTGTAGTACGCCCGTAGCCGTAGCAGTAGTACACCCCTAGCTGTTGCCTGGGACGCTCGTAGCTGTAGTACGCCCGTATCAGTCTTAGCTCAGTTGGCATACGAAGTATAGCTACGTACGTATGCACTCGCAATTGAACGATTCCTCGGAGTTTCAGCTTTCAGTGGTTGAATTGCGCTAGCATCTGAGTAGCCTTGCGTTCCTCGCCTCCACTTTCATGGTAATGTCGTTACGTAAGGCGAAAATGGAGGCAAGAAGGGTTTGGCTAGCTACGCTAGCGTCTAAGAGGCCATACCTCCGTCAATCATCAGATTTACCTTTCACGATTGTAGTGACCAGAGGTTAGCTTACACCCGGCCGCAAGCCATAGTACGCCTGTAGCACGCCCGTAGTTGTAGCCGCGATACGCCTGTAGCCGTAAGCGTAGTACACCCGTAGCCGTAAGCATAGTATGCCCGTAACCGTGAGCGTAGTACGCCCGTAGCCGTGAGCATAGTACGCCCGTAGCCGTGAGCGTAGTATGCCCGTAGCCGTAGGTGTACTACGCCCGTAGCCGTAGGTGTAGTACGCCCTTAGCCGTAGGTGTAGTACGCCCGTAGAACGTTAACTTTTTTAATGCGTGTACCATACCTACCGGGTGGTAGCGAATGACTGTGGAGTGGCTGTGTACGTATGTGTCATGTCTCCAGGCTGAGTAGTATGTATTTCTACGCACCCATACACTCTGTGTGATGACGTCCGCCCGCTGTGTGTAAAGTAAGGTAGTCTGTGCTTGAGGAGTACGTATGTGTATGCTTGGTTGCTCCTTGTTCTCGTTCATGCAGCAAACGTCAGTTGGTGCTCTGCTTCCTGAAGGCAACCTTGTACCGCGAGGTGGCGAGCCTGGCAGGCACCCTATTTCAGCAGTCAGTTTGTGTCTCTCTCACTGTGTGTGTGTACGTATGTGTGCGTGTATATGACAGTGCGTGTGTGTGTGTGTGTGCATGGGTGCATTGCTACAATGTCATAAATCAAACTACATAGATAAAACCAGAAGAGCATGACTCCTAACAATCTGCCTTTTCCTCAGGACCAGAATCCAGCTTCAAATCCAATTCGAAAACCTATCCCTGCCCCCCAGCCAGACCCCTCCAACCAGGTTCCGATTCCCAGTGGCAACGGACAGGTGGACGACCAAAAAGGACCACAAAACTCAGAGCCCACAAATCCACCTAATGAACCAGAGTTTGTCACAAGGTTGGGGGACACACAGCACTGTGTGTAGGCATAGCATACATAGTCTAGTGTTTTTGTATGTGTGCATGTACGTACGTAGTACGTATGTGTCTGTGCATGTGATGTGTAAGCTGTTTTGCTTAGGTAGTACAGTGTGTGTGGTGTACATACATACATACGTACGTATGTACGAAGATGTGTATGCGTGATAGGAAACTGCAGAAGGTGACGGACACTAAGTAGCTTCGCATACTTGAGCACCACCAACTTCTCTCTCTCTCTCTCTCTCTCTCTCTCTCTCTCTCTCTCTCTCTGTGTGTGTGTGTGTGTGTGTGTGTGTGTGTGTGTGTGTGTGTGTGTGTGTGTGTGTGCTCAGATGCTGTGGTTGTTTTGAGCGCAAGCGGCGGCGAAGGCCCCAAGGCAGGACATAGGAGGAGCTCTCACTCTATGGAATCTATACATGTGTCCTAGTGTCTAGATATGTCCATAGCACAGTGATGCCTCACTCCGCAGTCATATATAGAGAAATACACCACTGCTCGTTGTTCCGTGGATCAGTGTAACGTATATATATGTGTACGTATGTTTGATCATCTGTCTCAGGCTAGTTTGTACGTTCCCCCATGTAGAATGTAAGTAAACAACAATTGTCCTTATGTAGTTGCATGTAGCTACTGCACTGTGTGAATATGAAACTCAATTGTTACTGATTGTATTCTTGCATGTTTCCCAGTATAATAATTTATTTAATTGCCTTACTGACTTTGCTCGGTATTGGCTTCTTGCATGCTCGAACCACCTCCAAGGTATGTAAACGTAAACTGTGAGACAAACCATTGCTGTTGTCACAGTTTCGCCATCGTTATAATTAACCCTAGGTCTGCATGCGCGCCGCAGGGTTACAGTAGTTGGGTATAATTATGTGTGTCCGGTTCGTTTTTCCGAACAGTAACGAATCGGCCAAGAAGACCTACAGATTGCCTCCGCTGCAGTCGCTAGATTCATAACGTGGTGTTTTTCGTAAAGCAGCCTCTTCGCGAAGATACAGTGTTCGATTGGCAGCCGTATTGGCGCACCGGTCGGCCATTCCCGAGCGTATATCCATTCACGTGACGTTGCTCTCGACTAGTCTCGCGTAGCCAGACCGCCATTTTGTTCCAGCTCCGCCTCCTCAAAAGACGTCTTTTGAGGAGGCGGACCTGTAACAAAATGGCGGTCTGGCTACGCGAGACTAGCTCTCGACCACTTGGTGTTTTTGTACGTGTTTGGCGCAACGCTATATAGCGCACGTGCGTATCTTCATCATGCACTGGACGGTGACCTCAATCGACTACATGCAATCCTTCGTCTGAAGGAAGGTATGATCCTATATAACTTCTAAATAACATAAGATTGGGATACTGAAACTTTCTATAATATAGCCATAGCTTCTTGCGCCAAGGGTTTATTAGCACTTTAGTGCCTAGTAGCAGCCTAGTTGTATCAATTTGTGGTATATTGCAACTTGCACCATATTATATAATAGATGAATTGGAGAATGCAATGCAGTCTATACAAGCCTCAGGTATCAGCATTCCCTTCATGCATGCATGCATTAAAACACACACTGCAGTCCACTCTGTCTTGCATACACACTGGATATTCACATGACAATGTACGTACATACCAATATACAGCTTTAATACAGTGCAAGTTGCAATTCAGTTATATATTCAGTGGATAACATTAATTCTGAAACTTATTCACTCATTAAACAGAACACATGATTAGCCAAATACATTTACTTGCAATTTATCTATTTATTTACCACTAACACGAATTAGTCCTATACAAGTCTGCAATGATCGTGTAGCTAAATTATGTAGTTTATATAGTTATGATGCTAATATGAATGATACAAGTTACTTGTGTTCTCATTTGTGCTGGGACACACCCAGGGACACACCCAGTGCAGTATTCTGAACAGTCTTCACAGTCCTTCTCGAGTAACATTTCCATTTTCGCCTACAAATACAGCACAATAGATTGCCCATCTTCACAAAGTCTCCGTATCGAACAGGAAACACCATATTCATGAAGGGCAGTGCTGACACTGCTATTATTGCAAGAATATTGGTTGCAATATGGACATTGCTGATCACTGTTTCCACAACACACTCAGGGTTGCTGCCTCGCAGTTGGCACGTGGAGTACTTCAACGTCTCACGTACATACTGATCCTGTGTTGCTACGATGTAACTGAATCTGCCCAAACCCACAACACCAATACCAACCAGCATGACAGACAGAATGAGCAACTTGACTTCTGGGGTTGAGAAGAATTGTTTCTTCTTTGAGGAGAGTCGATCCTTGAGCTCAGTTGCTTCACTTCTCAGTCCCTGAGTGTGAAGAGGAGTAAAGAAACAGGATCTAGTCAGTGAGTGTTATGCAAGCTGGTGTGTAAGTTGTACAAATTTGCATCTACACAGCTTGAGGAAAGTGGTGATTGGAGAAAAAGAACCACGACCCAGCGCCCACACCCGTGGCCTTTGTATGCTCAAATGCGGAGTTTCAGCCATGCGAGCCACCGATCCAGCCACGATTCTTTGTCTCCAATCGCCATAGTTATAGTCACAGGCGGTTCATTTTCTTCCAATTGCCACTTTCCTTAAGCTGTGTAGTTAGCAAACTTGTACAAACAGGATCTGCTCATATGTACTTATGTACATACTCTTTGGCAGTGAGTAATTTCAGAGTGCAGTGTATAAGAGTAATCAGCAACAAGTACGTACCAATGCTGAGCAGAGTGTGGGGTGGCAACCCATGTCTAACATGCTAGACCTTTCCCGTCGCCAGCCGCTTACACTACGCTGTTGGTGGTGTAAGTGCTTAGTGGCAGAGAGAGTCTAGCTTGCTAGACTATGCCACCCCATGCAGTTAGTTCCAAGCACACATGCAGTACGTTGCTAAACACCGTATAGTGCATACAGATATGTACATGTATGGAAACGGTCAACACACTCACTTTGTGTATTGCTCTGGTGAGCAGAATGCAGAGTATGATCCCAGTTGCTGTGAAAATGGAGATGGGCAGTCCAAATGAGTAGAACACCCAATCTTGGTTGCTAGGGAGACAAATGAAGGGTGGGAACCGAATGGTCACGTAGTTGAACCGTGCCAAGGCCACCACTGGACCAATCAGAGAGAGACTGATGACAACAACAAGGGAGACAACATGAAAGTATGTCTTTTTCTTCTTTAGTTTTCTCTCTCCAAAGAAAGGAAAGTGTAGCAAGATGACCATGTAGACCAGTTGGGCCACCCAGCAACCCAGTATCGCTCCTATTGCAAATTGGAACACAAAACCTGAAGAAGAGATTAAAACATCAATATATAATGTTACACCAGTGGTACTGAGGGCGATTCCCATCAATATATAGACATAGCTACGTATACATGCATTGATTGGAGATGCAATCAATGGAAAGATTCACAATCTGGTATACGTAAAGACTGACAATCAGAAGTTTATATACGACGCCAGTTGTTCCCTCAATTTGTAACATTGTCAAAGTTCCCATCAAAGTTATACACACATGTATTATTTCACTAGTTCTACCTGTAAATATGCCATGTGTACAACAACGTACTCCACATACTCATACAGTGCCTATGTCTGCAGGTGCCTGCATGCTGGCAACACAAGTGCAGTTTGCTATACCTGAAAATGAGCAGAAGAATGTGGGTGGGTTGCTCACTGTTCGCACCACATCAGGATGACTGCAGAATAACTTCTCCCTCCCAATAGCCGGCCCCAAGAGGAGGACCACACCTAATAGAGAATTCTAAATGTGCATTGACCATGGTCACGCAAATACAAACAGAGAGCTAGGCAGTCCTTAATTGAAAACTGTATGTACATCGGTGCATGACCAACTGTACATCTGCATGTACATGTACATGTATTCATGACTAGAAGTTGCCCACAAGGGTCTTAGCTTGGCATTGCAAGCGTATGCTCTACTATGTGTGCAAAGAAAATTGTCAGACTCACCCAGAAGCAATTCTGCTATGTTCTCGTAGAAGACCAGAATGGTTGGAAATTGGAATCTGTGTGTGTGTGTGTGTGTGTGTGTGTGTGTGTGTGTGTGTGTGTGTGTGTGTGTGTGTGTGTGTGTGTGTGTGTGTGTGTGTGTCCATGTGTACATAGGTGTGTCAAATAATATTATTTTGGCAACGAACCCCATACAGTATACAGTGTATATGAGGTGCTGTGTCTCACACATCTTTCCTCCTGATCACTGAGAGGACTATGAAGGCAAGAGCTCCAACAATTGCTGCCACAGTTCCAGTGACCAAGAAAATACCATCCACAGCATAACTGGTGCCCAGTGGTGAGTTGAGGTGGAAACCTTGGCATGAGGGAAGACAGAGACCGCATATGCTAACAAAGCCTGCGTGACACTGAATGGCAGTCATAGCGGTGGAGTTGACACTTTGGCCGCTTGCAGCAGAGTCGGTATTGTCAGCTGTACTGTTCAGAACTCGACCAATCAGGATCTGCACATACATACATACACATGTACAGATATATGAGGGCATACATGCACATGTTATCTGTGCATTGGCTGAAGTCCAAGGCTCATTTTTGGCATTCTGTGCTACCGTCACTGAACACAATACGTACCTCAGTATTGTCCTCTTGAAGTGTGCCACAGTTTGGGATGAGATTGCTCACCCTGTCGCGAAGGTAGCCAAGGTAAGGCGTTAACAAGCTAACTTCCACTTGGCACACATCGTCCACGAGAGAGGTGCACTGTGAGTGAGTTAGCTGCAGAGCGGGGTCAACTCTGCCATTGAAGCAAGGAGGAAAAAGGAACTTGCAGTAGAGGGGAAGTCCAGTAGAACGGCATCTTTGTGTCAAGAGGTTTTGGGAGTCGCTTAGCAGGTTCTCCAGGTCCTGGAGCTCATTCATGTCTCCCGGAGGAGACACCATCAGTGACAGGTTGTTGGATGTCGCCTGGCTTTCTAGGAGGTCTTTAATGTGAGTGTAGCAGGTGCTGGTGCTTGGCAGTGCAGTGCACCCAGGTGATAAGGATGTGTTGGACTGTGGGAGGAAGGGGGGAGGAGGGATAGAAGGGAAGATAAGAAAAGAAAATAATGAGGTGAGGCAGGGGGGGGGGGAGCTAGGGGAGCCAAACATACATGCGTACAGTATTGTGTGAGGCAGAGGAATATGATAGAGATGGGATTGATAAATGGCAGCAATCACTGGATATATTGATAGCAGGAGTGAGGAGAAGAAAGCAAGTGGTAAGGTATGGAGAAAGCAAGGGTTTTATATACAGATGAAAATGGAAAACTGCTGCAAAATACACATTATGCACAATATACAGTATATATTGAGGGGCAATTGTGGGAGAGGCAGGGAAGAGAAGGAGGGAGGAGAAGCAGAGGAGAAGTAGGGAGGATAGGGAGGGAGGAGAGGGAGGGAGGAAAGGGAAGAGGGAGAGACAGGGAGGAGAGGCAGGAAAGAGAGGCAGAGAGGAGAGGGAGGGAGGAGAGGCAGGGAGGAGAGGTAGAGAGGAGAGAAGCACTAGGACATACAGGGCATATAATTATCCATGAGTATGCTATACATACGTACAGTAGCGTGTGCCCAACAGAATTCACAGTTGCATGCAACCGAGCTGTTTCCTCTACTCACATTATTCCTGACACTTTGGCTGCCACAGGTGTCCAGGAAGGAGTTCAGAGTGGAAAAGCTCTCCTGCCAGGAGCTCAGATCTGAGCCACGGAAAACCAGGAAGACAACAGTTGGGAGGGAGAACAGTAATACCACCACGACAATGGCACTGAACAGAGCAGTGTTTGCTAGACATTCCTTCAACTGGCAAGGGGTTTTGGACCTTGTGGAATAAACCATGGCAACCTCGTACACCTGGATATACAAGCAGACGACTATGCCACATGCAGTTGCTAGTTATTTGAAGTAGAATGACACCATAAAATGTATGAGCCATGTAATTGATTTGTTTCCTACACTTTTTATGATGTCAGCGTAATTATAAAACTGCGCTATTGTCACTCTCTGGTTGTAGGTGCCAGACAGGTAAGTCTTATAATCAATCAATGACAGCTTGGATGTGAATCTCCAAGTATGTACCTATCCACTCTATATAGACACAGCAAAATCACATGTGAGTAGCTACTGAGCAGTTTTCTTATTAAAAATTGGCAATCCATCTTTTCCGCGGTCTACCTCTAGGTCTCTTCCCCTCTAGCTCTCCTTTAAAAACTTTTTGTTAACCTGCCATCATTCATTTCTTAATTCCAGTCTCTTCTTCTACTTCTCCTGTCTTCTCCTTACCACATCTAGGATACCTTCCTAGCCCAACCCCAACCTTATGTCCACATTCCTCACCCTGTCTACTTTGCTTACTCCTTCAATTCATCGCAATACCCTCATCTGTGTCGCTTAGACTCGAGACTTTTGTTGCTTTGACAGAAGAATCATGAATGTAATATTTATTGTCATATATATATATACACGTATGTACAGTATGTTTTATTGCCGTTGTGTTTGGCGCGATGTTATATAGCGCACGTGCGTATCTTCATCACTGGATGTTGACGTTGACCAAGTGCAATTGTTCGCCTGAAGGAAGGTATGGTCCTATATAACTTCTAAATAACATAAGATTGGGATACTGAAACTTTCTATAATATAGCCATAGCTTCTTGCGCCGCAGGTGTAGCAATTTAGTCAATCAATCAATCAATCAATCAATTGATTGATTGATTGATTGATTGATTGATTGATTGATTGATTGATTATAATCAATCAATCAATCAATCAATCAAGGGTATTGCAGTGGCTGTCCAGCGGGGCAATGCAGCTGCAGTGAGGGGTACTTCTCCCCCAACAGACAATGGTTTTATTTGACTATTTAGAATGATTTTTTTAGTTAGTGCAGTGTTCTAGGCACTGCCCTATTTCAGTAGTAGTAATTTACTACATTAAATGCTATATATATATTATATATAATAATGTATTACTTCATTTATTGGTATATATATATCAATCAATCAATCATTCAAGGCATTATCTCCTGTGCAGGGGGTTGCCAAAAAAGGGATATGTAAGTTCATGAAGGAACTACATATATAAAAGGGTTCGTGGCTTAGGAATAATTAAGTTACTAACTGAGAGTTGCTCATATGCATTAGTTTGCTGACTTAAAATTGGTCTATCCATTTTTACGTGGTCTTCCTCTTGGTCTCTTGCCTTCCACTTCATCTTCGAACACCCTCTTTGCTAGCCTTCCATTGTCCATTTCAGTCAGCTTCTCCAACCACCTACTCTGCCTCCTCCACATCATGTCTGTAACTGCTTCCTGCCCTAGCCTTTCTCTCACCTCTTCATTTCGCACCCGGTCCATCCATGTTACCCCTGCCACCCACCTTAAATATTTCATCTCCACAGCTTGCAATCGGGACATATGCCTCGCTTGTAGGGTCCAAGACTCACAGCCATACAGGAGTGCGGGCACTATACATGCATTGTACACCTTCATTTTTGTCTTTCTGCTCAACTCACTTTTCTGCAACACCTTCGTACTCATGGCTCCAATCATCCTGGTCGCTGTGCCAATTCTGTGCTCCACTTCCTCATCCATTGACCCATCATCACTCATCATTACTCCCAGGTACTTCATTGCCTTCACTTGCTCCACTTGCTTGCCCTGCACTCGCACCTCACACCCACCTCCTGTTCTCGACACTTCCATAATTATAACCTTCGTCTTGTTCAGATTCATTCTCAAGTTCCATTTCCACAAGGACCTATCCAGAGCCTCCAAGTTCTGTTGCAAATTAATCTTCTTCCTTCTCTGCTGTAACTGCTACATCATCAGCAAATAGTAGACCCTTTGCCTGTGTGTTCAACATCTGTACACCTCCCCTCCAACTCTCCATTGGAGGGGAGGTGTACAGATGTTGTTAGAGAAGTTGTAGCAATTTAGTGCCTAGTATTATATTTCATAGTCTGTATTTCATAGTCTGTATTGCACACCACAAATTTATGCCTGCATGTCAGTACAGAATTGGAATGGGATTCTACATACTGCATTTCATTAGAAATCGTATTGTACATCTGGATCTGCATTTCCAATACTGTAATCATGTGCATGTTTAAATAATGCAGGATGGATGTAGATACCATGTGTGTGTGGTATTAGAAGAATTGTGTCATGAATGGTATGCAGTGTGCGTGAATGTGCAGTACAAGGTGCTCCCGACAACTACTGATGAATGAATAGTGCATTATCATGCACTTCATGCCAGACCCATGCCTACTTGGCCTGGTAATTACCCACGCCCTTTTGAATAAAATGGGTGAGTGCCCCACCCCCACATTGATGGGTGAGTGCCCCACCCCCACATTGATGGGTGAGTGCCCCACCCCCACATGGCCTGTGGATGAGCTGGCCTAGTCTGGCCATGGTGTATTGCCCAACACCAATAACACATATGTATGTATGTACTGTATGTATATAGTCTTGGATAAATATACAACACTGGCACTTTCATGGGGAGGAATGTATATTACATTCATAAGGGGAGCTGTCCGATCTGCGTGTGTCGAGTGTACACGTGGCTACTTGTGCCGAGGGTAACTCTGAGCTTAACCAGTAGGAGCTGGACAGAGCAGCAATGTCCAGAAAGGAGCTCAGAATGGAAAAGCTCTCCTGCCAGGAGCTCAGGTCAGTAGGAGCTGGACAGAGCAACAATGCTGCACCTCACAGACATGTGTATGCACCTACCTCCTTTCTATTCAATGCTCACACCATCAAGACATGCATGACAGACTTGTACGTATTACCATGGTGTGATGAAGTGATCAGTTGCGTTTGGCTGTGCCTCTGTTCAGGTACACAGTGTTGTGTGTGGCCAGTGCTATGCTACCATGCACGTACACGTCAGTTGTGTTTCATGCTGTGAGCTAGCTAGACTGTGTCTCCTGCTCATTGAGAGACAGTGACGGGTCATTGAAGTAATCTGCAGAACCAGAAGAGCATAAACTCAATTACCAGGCAAATGCAGACACCAGGAGATACTACACACCAGGCTATACACACTCACTTCCACAGAACCTACATACACAGGTGCAGGGAAAGAGACAAATGCATGAATCCACTGTAGCTAGTGGTATAAAGAAGTACTGTAATCTGAGCGGTTTTCAACACAAAAAACTCCCACAAAGCTAATCTTAGACACAATAGCACTAAAAATACAAACAGTACATCCCTCACATTTTCAGTCATTGGGGTAGTCTCGTGAATTAGATCCCACTTGTCTGCTGGCTATTTATAATCATCACATCACACGGGTGTGCACATGCAATGTTTCGTATACAAAGCCAGCAGACAGGTAGTCTGACCTTGCCCGACCCCTTTCCTCATCACAAACTGGAGGTAGCAAGGGGCTGGGCTACGTCAGACTAGCAGACAGGTGGTGCCTGGTTCACCAGACACTAACAGTGTTACCTATACATGCCCTAGTCTCGCTCGCCAGACAGTTACGCAACCACAGGGTGGAGGAACAGTCTGGTCACATGAGCCAGGATTCCGTGGCACGGTGGCCAGGATCTTGGCCACCCAATCAGATTACACTATGGCCAATTACGTATTAATCTGCACGTACGTGGTTACTTGTAACCGAGAGTGTCATGGCTGCCGACGTAGAAGCCAGCGTAAATTGTGCTATCACAGATGCGGCTGAATTGTTAGGCTATGAGTCACTTCATCCGAGACAAAGGCAAGCAGTTAAAGCTTTCTTGCTGGGCAGAGACGTGTTTGTGTGCCTCCCAACTGGCAGTGGTAAGTCGCTGTGCTACTGTCTGTTGCCGACAGCTAGCGATATCCTGTGTGGCTGGGAGAAGCAAGCAATCGTTGTGGTCGTTAGTCCCCTTGTTGCACTGATGAAAGACCAAGTGAGAGCGATGTCTGAAAGGAACATGAAGGCTGCGTACGTAGGAGATGCGAAAGAAGACGCGGAAATTGCCAAAATATGTGGAGGCAATTACCAGCTGGTGTTCCTGAGCCCTGAAGCACTCCTCAGAGACGCAATTTGGTGAGATATGCTCCAAGGTGCGGTCTACAAGGACAGATTGGTTGGTGTGGCTATTGATGAAGCTCACTGTGTCAAAACATGGTAAGTTACATATGGTGTGGAAGTGCATGCATGTTGTGCCAATTATGCAAAAATGCATATAGTACTGTATTCATATACTGTAGGGGCGAGGAATTTCGATGTGAGTTGGAGTTTCCTGGGGGCTGGATCCACGTGGTTCGGGTGAGAGGGAAGCAATTGACGCCTCGATAGGAATTTTCATCCATCCCTGTAGCTCATCTTCCTTTACAGCGACTTCTTCTTTTAGCTTCGCTAACTTCTCGGCCGATCGAAAACACACTCGACACACAACTGTGCTAGCGCCGAACAGCATTTGCGCCGCTGCAGCGTGAAGCCTATTCGCTATCTCCGTAAGAGTGGACTTTACGTGGATGGACGATGGATGGTCAAGCCTCTTTCTAGCCTCTCTGGCAGCGATACGTTTGCAGCACACAGCGCAGGCCATGTGAATGAAAAAGCCTCGATCACGAATATACTCGTAGACTATTACACAATCATATACTCTGCCTGTGCCACAGAATCCTGGCTCATGTGACCAGACTGTTCCTCCGCCCTGCGGTTGCGTAATAGTCTGGCACGCGAGACTATACATGCCCCCCAACACACACACACACACACACGCGTGCACACACACACACACGCGCGCGCGCACACACACACAGTCCACACACTCACACACAGACACGCACACACACACACACACACAACACACAACACACACACACAGTCCACCACACACTGACTGTAAGTTCTAACTATACACAAGGTGTACCAGTCCACTTCTAGTGCCACAACAAGACAGGCGCACGTTACCTGCCGCAAACTCCTTGACATCCTCCGGCTTCTCCAACAAGACCTTACTGCAGAGACAGGAGAAGACAGGAATGGTCTATAGCACAACGACGAGGTCCCAGCGCTTGACACGAGCCCTTACTTGACAAAGCGTGCCAACATTTCGTGTATTTCAGGATGACTGCGGAGGTACCTTTCGCTCTCAATACGTGTTTTGATCTGTACACACACACACACACACACACACACACACACACAAAGACCGTCGATACATAGACGGACAGTGCCAAGCGAATAGTGAGCGAAGCTACTACCTAACAGCAAAGTATCAAACCTTTATTTGGTTGAGATGGTCCTGTTCCTCTTTTGTTAGGGCTCTCTCATCGTATTCCTTTAGTGCAGCCTTCTCGCTTAGCTTCGTTTCCAACTCCAGCTCCATCCTTACGAAACCACATCGTTAGACACGTGTCGAACGCGTGAGTGCCGTTACAGACGCGTAGTAACAAACACGCCCACTTTCCTTGCCTAATGTGATTGGAGTTGGATGTTACAGTGCAGCCATGGCAAGTGTGCAGCCCCCGCTAGGCACGCGTCTGCATTAGCTAACGAATACTCTGACCTCCTTTGCAGAGTGGTACTGGCACGGGAGAGAGAATCAGTCTCATTCACAGTGACTCAGAAAGGTAGTTGAACGATTCTGCATTTCCGCCTTAAAGATAGTCACAGCGCAAGAGCATTTGATTTGTTACGTACATATGTTCTCCCTGGTCTCTCCTGGGCGCTTCACATCCAATGGGAACTTGCCGTGTGCTCGCACTGTTAAACTAAAGCGCGACGTAAGTAATTACAATGCAGCACACACGAGCATGGACGATGCATGTAGGCACGTAGATACACATGTAGTGTGTAATATAAATGGCTTTAGTGCCGATGGCAGGCTATTGGAAGTATTGCGTTGCGTATACAAAGTAGCAAGACTATATCCATACTAATTCTCTTCCCTGTGCTCTCCTCCCCCTCCACCCCTCTCCCCTTTGCTCTACAGCACCTACAGATATGAGACTCTGGTGGAAGTTCGCAGGAAGCACAAGGCGACCTACTGCCGTGCTATCATCATCGTGGCCTTCCTTTTGATGGTTCTGGTTGCTCTTGTTACCGGAGTGTTGGTGGTTGTGCTGAGGCCGTGGGAGAGTGAGCCAGCCACCTCCAGCTCTCTCACGTCTGGCCTGCAAGTCTCCAGAATTATGAGTCACCTGCAGGTATCTGCTTGCAAGGCCTGAGTGAGGATATCACGCCTTAATTAGTAATGACTAGGTGCATTGCATGTGCAAGATTATATCTCTGTGTGGCTAGGTGTAGACCTGATTATGCATGGATTGAGAACCTCACTAGCCAAGAAATAAAGTGGAGGTACAGATGTTGATTGTCACACAGTTACGTACTAAAACGTCTGGTCACTGTGTGACAATCGACATCTGTCCCTCGACTTCCTTGGCTAGTGAGGTTCTTAATCCATAATCAAGGTTATATATTTACTTCTGTGAGTTGGAAGTATGGTCCTGGCAAGTATGGTATACTCAATTGATCACAAAGTGCTGTATGAGGTGAACACCTGAGTGTTTATATAGTGTATCGTTCTTCAGAAGTATATGGTATGATAAATTGCTGCTTTATCTGTGTCGTGTTCTAACTGTTATCTATATACTGCTAGATTTATTTGACATCTGACGTTTTGGTGTAATCCTTAGGCAGGAGGTAGCCCGCATCCTTATTTGGTGTTTACAATTGAAATTATAGATACCTTGCTTCATTTGTTGTTTCTGCAGGAACTGCAGAAAATTGCTGATGTTAGTTCACTCCACAGGTGCAGATAATAGTGTTTACTTGTATGTGTATTTGCAATGTATGTGAATTTTGTGTTAACTCACTTCATTCATTGCTCCTCAGTCGATCTGTTGCCAATGGTTACAACAGATCTGCAGGTATGTCATAGTTGCATATAATTACACACTGTCTACGTACTTCCTGTGTGCGTTACTTATCTGTTTTGTTATACACCGTTCTTTGTTGTTGGTTCTTCTGTTTACCTGGCAGAGTACGTCAGCAGTCAGCTGAAGTCAGCTGGGCTTACGGTTCGCAATCAAGAGTTTCGTGTTGCCATCTATGAAGACCTCATCCCTGACAAGTCTACGCTGAATGTCACATTCGGCTCATTTGGCTATTCCACCCAGTTTGTTCAGTCGGTAGAGTTTTCTGTGATGCGTTATTCAGGAAGTGGCGAATGGGCAGCACTTCAAATGGACATTGTAAATGGTGTGTGTTATGAGCGTGTATGTGTGAGAGTGTGTTCATGCATGTTCATGTGTGTGTGTGTGTGTGTGTGTGTGTGTGTGATACAGTAGAGCTGGATGGTTTCACTATTGCCTATCTCCTGTGGATGGATGAATGTACACATGTGTGGGCCTGTGTTTGCATGCTCCAGGCTCTGGCTGTAACTTAGAAGACTATGATAATGCAGCCTTCATGTTAGCACTGGTGGACTTGTATGCAGGCAACTGCAGCTTGTATGAAAAGGTGTGTGTTTGTGCACACATATGCACACCAACAGAAACAGAAACTTTACACACATGCACGCACGCACACACACACACACACACACACACACACACACACACACACACACACACACACACACGCACACACATGCGCATGTAATCACAGATCTATGCACTCACATGATATGTACGTACAACTCCACATACTGTACATGCGCCCCATGACCAAGTAATCAAGCAGTAATATTAAAAGTGAAACTAGGTAATATACAAGTTGTACTGTAACTGTGTGAATGTGTATACATACAGTGTAGGTACAAACATTATAGCCTCTGAGACGACATGTATACGTAGCTAGTTTTCATTGCATATACGTACAAACAGTAGTTATGGATGCAGTATATGGTGCGGTGTGTGCGTGTTCTGTAGGCCGACAATGCAAGAGCAGCCAATGTGTCTGTGCTAGTACTGATGAGGGATAAGGAGCATGCAGCCCTGCCTCCCTCCACGTCACGAGTTGTGGATCCAACTGATTCTACAAAATTTGTAGACATTCCTGTTTTGGGTGCATCTTATGATTTGGGAATGGAGCTGATGGAAATACACAAGCTGACAGATGGAGTGAGTATTGTGTGCTGTACATGTTTGTAATTTCATCACTAGAAGTATTGTCATAGATGCACTGTCTTGGAAAGCACTGTTGTGGAAGTGCCAGAGCAGAGAAGCGTACCAAAAGCAGGATTCTCTACTAGATATGTAATCCACAGCTCGGCAAGCACTGCATGCAACTGCCATGGTTTGATGGCTTTTCCCACTCCAGAACATGACACTGGGAGTCAAAACATCCACCAGTGTGATAATAAATGGGACGTACAATGTGCTGGCCTCAACAGCAACAGGCAACCATTCTTCTATCATTGTGGTGAGTCTCAGAGGCACAAGTTGCTCTTTGGTACTGTTTCCATTTCCAATTTAATTATACTCAGATGGGTTCACATTTGGATTCAGTCCCTGCTGGACCTGGTATCAATGACAATGGGTATGCAAATGCACAGAAAGACTCAGTGTACATCAATTGTATATGCTAACGTATACTCCATGCTTGACAAGGCAGAGTGTCATCGCAAACTTATGTTATGCGTGCTGGATCAAGGCAGGGCAGGGTCTTCATCCTATGCCACTGTACCTGGCCTTGTAGGAGTGGATCTGCAATGAACCTGGAGCTGGCCCTCCTGCTGGCTGAGCTGGTGCAGAGGGGAGCAGTGACACTAAAGAACCAGGTGGGAGCTATTGGTGTGCACATGCATTGTGCATATACATACAACATACATACTGTACATGTTGCATTCATTCATGCACATTCCTGTGTCACTGTATGCTTGTACATGTCTTGTATACCAGACTGTCATGGCTCTCCAGTCATTTGTGGCTGTAAACACATATAGCAGTCTAGTAAGCAAATCTGTGCGCATTATCAAGTGTTGTTCTTCCTTCCATGCCTGAATATATTCCCCAGATCATCTTCGCCTTTTGGGGTGCCGAGGAACTTGGCCTGTTCGGCTCCAAACACTTTGTTTCCTCACTTGGCACAGAAGGAGAGCCAAGGAGAGGAGACATTGTCTTAGACTTGAACTTTGACATGGTGGTGAGTCTGGCTGGCCAGCTTATTCGGATATGAACGTACAGTAATAGTTACATACATACATACGTGTTGTGGGCTCTTTTTCACTGGACAGATTTGTACAGTTTTACGATGCATGCTCAGTGGTT
>OX465053.1:1689130-1877408 GCA_949841015.1 Aplysina aerophoba
CGGCGACTCCCGATCTGTAGGGAGCGAATAGAGCCGCAAACGGATCGGGTGGATTTGATGGGGTCTTGATCGCAAGCCGGTGACGTGAGATTAGATGGAAGTGTCACTGCTCAGTAAATCTCTGCGTATCTACACCCTCCAGCCTTTCATGGAGGTACACACAACGTGCGTGTTAATGCCTGGTGTAGCCGAACACACGTAAAGTGCGTAGCTGTGTCCCCTGTGGTGTTTAGGCAAAGGATACGCCCATCTCTGCCCTTTTCCTTTGTACGCGTCTTTCGCCGCTTAGTCGCCAGCGGAGGAGGGATGTGGGTACGGTACCACCTTTTCGCACCACAGGATAGCCCAGTGACGCGCAGACACCCTGCTCACTCACACATAAAGTTCTGTTTTCCCAATCCGTTTGCGAGATGACTTCTTTATCGCTTCCACTATTGACGGACCAGCCATTATCTTACACTTGCCCATATTCCTTTTCTTGTTTTTCACTTTTCTCTGTCTCTTCACCTACGCACGCACACACACACACACACACACAGTCAAAGCTCAACGAAGTCTATGTTGTGGGGACGATCTACTTGGCTGCATGTAGCTACGAAGCAGCAGAAGAAGATGTGAGTGTGTGGCATGTCCAGATAATCAGTTATGGAAGGCAAGAGTGGTGTGGTTGGTGTGCGGTGTATGCTTGCATCTGGTATGTGGCAACAGGGAACTGAGCTATTTCTGCCATTGTACACTGTAACCTTACACTTGGACAGTGGGAGGAGAGGAGGGATGGATAAAGTGTGCATGTGAGAGGGAGGCCAGGAGAGAGAGGGAGAAGGAGAGGGTGTGCTCTGATACAGAGCTGTGATATGCATATGTATATATGTTGCATGTGCTGAAGGATAGTGTTGTGTGTGCAGGAAGATGATGATTTCAGACCATGTACACTAAATTTGCATTTGTACATAGCAAGAATTGATTTTCCAGTTGTATGTATATATAGATATGCTTCCTACTTTGTAATACTACATATAGTGTAATGGTTTATTGCTTACACCAGCCAAGTAAACTTTCAATTCAAATGTTAGTCAGCTTTCAATGGCCTTCTGCCATTCACTTTCTACTTGCACCGAAGCAGGTAGCTGTTTGAATTGAAAGTTTCTTTAGCTGCTGTGAACGAATAGCCATGGCAGATCTACCTAGCCACTATGGCCTGTGCAGGAATACCATAGCATACCATAGTCTACAGTACCACAGCCCAGGATACCACTACCAAGGGTGCCACAGCCAAAGGTACCACAGTGTACAGTACCACAGCCAAAGGTACCATCCTATGCTACCCTGGACAGCTTGTCGCATTAGTGCTCTATAAGATTACAAGTGTATAAACACACGCAGCCATTTTTCGTTTCACAGTAGCTCTCTTGTCAACTTGAGTTATTAGAGTCTTAGCTTTCCATTTTGTGTGCATAGGGAATCACCTGTGTGGACACACAGTGTAACTCTGTACGTACTTCAGACCTATCTATTCATCGCACATGCACACCTACATACATACATGTACATACATACATACATACATACATACATACATGTACATACATACATACATACATACATACATACATACATACACATATGTATGTACACACGTATGTACATGCATCCATCCATACGTATATAACTATTGCATAAGCTTCCAGCACGAAGACGTTGCACACAACATAGACAATGGCATACACACCACCATACGCATGATATGTTGGGATATGTAATTATGTACATATGTAATGGCTGGTATTAGTGACTGTGTGCTTTTGTGTTTCCATGCACAGTAGACAGAACCCATTGTAGACTATACAGACGCACTTGCCGATTGTGTCTGTGGTGGCTATAGCAAGCAGGAGCTGGAAGACCAACAAGGAGATGTAGTGTCAGAGGTGTGGGGTGTGGGATTTGGGGTGTGGGGTTTGAGGTGTGAGGTGTGAGGTGTGGGATGTGGGGTGTGGGATGTGGAGTGTGAGGTGTGGGGTCTTAGGTGTGGGGTGTGGTGTGGGGTTTCAGGTGTGGGTTTGAGGTTTTAGATGTGAGGTGTGGGAGTCTGTTAAATCAATCTACTGCAGTGGTTTCACATTGGGAGCTCATGCACACAGGTTGAGGCACCTTGGTGTTGTGGGTCCACTGGTATGTAGGAGTGCCCTGTTAGGGCTTCCCCCAGGGAGGAATTGAGGGGGAGGGTTTCAACCACTTAAACTACATTGTGTCTCACTAACCATGCCGCTGCTAGGAGCGTTTCTGACAGATGGCTTCCATGCATGGTGAATTAAATAGTACACAATGGCTGGCAATACAGAGCATTACACCTTACAATGGGACTGCAAATAGGCTCTGACGTCACCTCTCAGAGTGATTGGCACATAGTTTGCGCTGTGTACTGTGTTGTGTGGAAAGTTTGAAGTGGAATGGGGAAGGGGGTTAACCTAGTGTGAATACATAGTGGGGAGGCTAATGTGCGGAAGTGCCTATATGTAAGTTGGAGGACTGTGGGTGTACTGAACGTAGTGGTAGTGTGTTAACACATAGGGACGTACATGGGTGTACTGAATGTAGTGGTAGTGTGTTAACACATAGGGATGTACATGGGTGTACTGAATGTAGTGGTAGTGTGTTAACACATAGTTAACACATAGGGACGTACATGGGTGTACTGAATGTAGTGGTAGTGTGTTAACACATAGGGATGTACATGGGTGTACTGAATGTAGTGGTAGTGTGTTAACACATAGGGATGTACATGGGTGTACTGAATGTAGTGGTAGTGTGTTAACACATAGGGACGTACATGGGTGCAAGTCGAAGTGGTGTCGTGTACTTTCTTTTGGTGTTGTGATGGCAGCAAGAGACAGTGCATGGTTCCCATGGGTATCCTGGTGTGTGGTACTGAGTCCCTGTCACACTAGGTTTGCTGTGCCCCGCTTGGGGGGTGGCGTATTCTCTCTCCTTTCTTGGTGGGTGAGGGGGGGGGGGCACCTTGCTTTGACTCACTGTGGTACATACGTACGTGTATTCAGCCCCTGTGTGTTCTTAAAGTCGAGGTTCATTGCTGCGTAGTATCGTTGATAGGAGGAATTATTACTGTGTGTTCTTGTTTAGTTGATTTACTTGTCTACTGCTGTCCTGTTAGTACAGCTAAACTTCCATCTTCTTGAGGGGCTACCTTTGCCAGTGAGTGTACGCAAATCCAAAACGAGTCGTCCAGCTTACCGTGTGACCCTCCCTCCCTCCCTCGTTGACTAACATGCCTTATTTCAGGAGTAGTATGTGTGTGTGTGCCGTGCATGTGCTGTCATGTGCAAAGATGGTCATGGAAATACGTACTCTCTTTCGAGATAGGGCGGGTAAGGGCCAAAGGCGGGTAAGGGCCAAAGGCGGGTACGTACGCACGTATGGTATATGTTTTGGCTTGTGATCTGGGTAATATACGTACATACATAGCAACTGGACAATTTTGTTGTTACATATCTTTCAGACATTCAGAATTGACAGACATTCAAGACATTCTGCTAATTTTGTCCATCTGCTGATGAAGGGCTTAGTGACCGAAGCATCCTGAGTAATACTGTCCAGTTGCCATGTTACCCTACTTGCCGCCTTTGGTATACCTCAGCAGTGACTCTCTATAATATTGTACTCTTTCACTGCAAGGTGTAGTACATATCGTGAACGCATAGCCCCTCAGAGTGGCACATACCTGTCCTGTCCTGTCCTTTAGCAAAGGGGAACGTCACATTTGTAGTCTGCTCTAAGCCTCGTCTCCAACATGTCACAGTGCACCATGTGCCATCCACACCTCCTCTCTAGTCCGTCATGAATGCCTCAGCTGTAGTAGGTGAGAGTATTGTATGTAGCCCACTCCTCCATCTCACATCCAACTGCTGCTGAGCTCCATGTGGAGGCAGTGAGAGATCAGGCTGTGGAGCGTACTCAGCCACTGTCATAATCAGGATCGTGTCTATCGGACATTAGTTTACAGAAAGACATGAAATGCAGTAAATCACGAATTGGAAACACTTTCCCTCGTTAATACAGGAACATACGTATTTGTGTTGACACCTCACCCTGGTGCTTACTGTATTGGTAGCTTGTCTGTGGAATGTATGCAGAATGCACATACGTACATATGTATGCATTTGCGTTGTCATGGCAATGCCTGTGTGTCTGTTGCTAGCGTGTTGCCAGCTTGGTTTGGTTGGGCTGGTCTGGTCTGCATGGCATTAGTGGTTGGTGGCCAGACACTGTTTCACTGCTTTTGGGCCAAACTGCATTTCTACTGCCACCCCTGTACCCTGCAAAGTAGCTGCTGCTCATAAACTTGCTGTCATGCAAATGCCTTCCTCCAAGCCAGTACCCATGAGCTTTTTGGGAAGGTAGCGGAAATTCGTGTGTTGTGTGTCCTGGGGAGTTCGTTTTAGTGTTAAAAAGATAGCCTGAAATTGTCGCATGGTATTCTTACCATCCACTTTTATATGTTGTGGTAAATGGCTGTCACTGAGACAACTCCACACTTATGTGTGTGCTGTAATGTTATGTATCAGAATCTAGTCTGTTGAGCCAACTCGAAGCTGTATCAACATTCTTTGTGCTGGAGAAGAGAGGCTCCTGTACCCCTGTACATGCCACATGCTGTCAGCGCGGACCGGCTGCTGCTGTGCTCCGGATGCACAGTTCAGTTGCACATTTTGCCATCTGCTCTGAGCGTATGTATGTACACTACGCTAATGCTCTCCTGATCCCACTGCTACAATGGAGTCAATATGTAATCCATACAGTGCTAGTTGCAATACAACCACTATTGGTTGGAATCTTGGATGCCATGCTGTGTTTGCTCCTTGTGAATGGGTCCTTTGTCCCTTACGTATCTTTGTGCATTCATCTTTCATGATTGAGATTCGTTCACACCAGCCATAGTTCACAATTTCCAGCTGTTTCAGTAGCCCTTGGCTACCTTGATGATGGCTAGTGTGAACGACTCCCAATCATGTCAGCCACTCAGCACTGTTCAAGACCGGTCATCTTTGTGAGTGTGCAAAGTGGGTGTGTATAGTACATACACACCTTTGTAGGTGTGGTGTACATGTTATGTATGTACGTATGTGCATGCTGTACATGAGTATACGAATACAAGTACATATGTACATACGTATATACGTAACAGTACATACGCAAGTACATTAATACTTACGTACATACATATATACATACATACCTTTGTACGTATTTACGTATGTACGCACATACGTACGTACGTGTAATTGTAGCACTTAAATGTGTGGTATTGTGTGTGCATGTGTGGACTTGTCTGTGTGCATTTATGTATGTGTGGTATACATACGTATGTACGTATGTGCATGTACACATGGTCATGCCATCAATGTGCGTCTGTGTGTGTGTCTGTGTGTGTGTGCGTGATGTATGTACATGTAGTTGTGTGTGCCAAGGCAGGAGGTCCGTGGTGGTAGCCCACTCCTCACAGCTGTCAGTTGTGACTGCTACAGTTTGTCCCTGTGTATACTGCAAGTGGTGTGGGTGTGGGTGTGGGTGGGTGTGGGTGGGTGGGTGGGGCATTCATGAGCTGTCAAGCCTTTTTGTTACCTGGCAGTGAATGTGCATAGAGTGGAGTTGTGGTGCTGATGTAGTGGTGGTGGAGGAGGTACATAGCTGTAGATTTGTGCCACTGTGCTGTGTGGGGTAGTACTGAACCTACCTATCAATACATGTGTACAGTACATGTGGCACTGCATATGCTGTGTGTGTATTCTGTGCAGGAACTGAGCTTTGAGGCTGGAGATGTGTTGTCTGTGCTAGCGGCAAAGGTAGGACGTCGTTTGTGGGTGCATGCATGTGCATGGTGTATGCATATGTACGTATAGTGTAAGGTATGTGCATATAGTGTAAGATATGTACGTACGTTTGTGTACGTAATGTACCTACATACGTGTGTATGTACATTGTATCTGAAGAATGTGCTATTGAAAGTGCTTTTATGGACTCCTCCCTCATTGTAGGGAGATTCCTGCTATCAATGCACCCTGTTCGATGGCGTCATTGGAGTGGTCCACACATCAAAACTGCTCAGGCGAGCAGAAGTTCCTCTTTTGCCAATGTCGTAAGTTTGTGTTTGTGTGTGGTGTGTGTCTTTACTTGCATGTGTGAGTGTGTGTCTGTGTGTGCATGTGTGCATGTGTTTGCATTTGTTGTGAGTAATGGCTTTAATTCTACCAAGTTAATGTGTGTTGATGTGTATACGTACTGTACTACTCTGTGTGGATCATACTGTGACTGTTACCCCCCCAGGTGGTTCCATGGTCTGGTGACCAGATTTGAGGTAGAGAAGCTTCTTGATCGCAACAGGCCAGGTCAATTTCTGGTGCGCTCCACCCAACATGGAAAGGGCGTATTTGCAGTCTCAGTTAGGTGCGTGGCATACGTCATGTGTTCAGGTTGAATCTATGTGTGAGAATCTGTATTGAGAACTACAGTAACTGCAGTCCACTCTTCACAGTGTTCTTCTCTGCCATTCCATCTCTCTCCTCTCTCTCCTCCCGCTCCCCTTTCCACCATCTCCATCCCCCCTCCCCTCCCCCTTTCTTTCCCCTAATCTCTTCCTCATCACCCCAACCCCTCCCCTCCCCCTTTCGTTCCCCTCATCTTTTCCTCATCACCCCAACCCCCCTCCTATCACCAGTTGTCCTGACGGCATTCAGCATTACCTCATTGTCACAGAGGCCAAGACAAAAAGAGTAACAATTGATGGAAACAATTTCTTTGGAAATCTTCCAGAGCTCATAGAGGTAAGTGCAGCTGTCAAACGCTCAGACAGGCTACGGCTGATGCCAACATGTGTGCAGACCTATCGGCAGTTGCTCAGCCTGACAGCTGGGCAGCCATTTTGCCATACCTACGTACATACATACATATTTACTGTACATTTATGTGTATATACCTATGTACTAATGTACATACGTACATACGTACATAAATATTAATGTTTACTGCACTGAGCTGCTCTAGAAACTTAAAACTACACGGAGTAGTTGTAGCTGTTGTGATTGGTGGTTTTGTAACACAAACCAGTGGATGTAAAGTGGAGGAGGAGGAGAGAGAGGGGGACTACCTCAGGTAGCTAATACCTGTTTCTTTGCAGACATACATCAGCTAGACGTGCAAGCTTCTGTGCTGTGTGTGGTGTGTAGGTGTGTGTGTGTGTGTGTGGTGTGTGTGTGTGGTGTGTAGGTGTGTGTGTGGTGTGTACGTAGGTGTGTGTATGTGTGGTGTGTGTGTGTGTGTGTGTGTGTGTGTCCCTCTATACCCATAGGGTATGTATGCATGTATGTATCTTTATCCACCTTGCAAACGTGTGGGTGTGAGTGTGCATGTTTTGACTTCACTCAACGAATTATTCCAATCACATCTCTCTCTTTAAGTTCATTATGTTTAGTGTTCACCTTGTGGGGTTGCTGGGAGCAGCTGTTTGAATCAGTGGGAGGTTGGCACGCCATGCAGTGCTAGATACCACCCTTTGTCCAGTTGACCACGTAGTAAAGTGTTTGTTAGTGACGCCAGTCGGAAGACTTTGGTTGTCTTGTGCTTGTGTATGCATGTCATCTGTGGTGTATGTGTTTCCGCCACCCCACCCCACCCACCTACTAACATATGTAGTCCTGTACATACAGTATGTAGTGCAGTAGCAGTATATATTGACTTTACTACTACCGAGCAGTTTGTACTGCATACATATGTACGTAAGCCTACGTATGTATTTAGTTCCCCCTACCCCTTGTTGCTGCCCTGCACATCAGCGATTAGTGAGCCGGTTGGGTGTGTCAGAGATGTCACTGTGTGTTCAATGGTCAGCTGATATTGAATAACGCTCAACATTATTGTGGACTTGATGCGTCACCGTAATGTAACTCTCTCTGTGTGCATGCACACAGGTATGATGTGGGGTCTACGTATCTGCTATTACTGCAATGCTGATATACTGTATTGCTCGACCCTTCTTTTCCCTTCCCACCCCCACTCTTTTCCCTCCTCTTCTACCTCCTCCCCTCCCCTCCCTTTCCCTCCTCTTTCTACCCTCCCTTCCATCTCCTCCCCTTCTCTCCTCTCCCTCCCCTGCCTTCCCCTCCTCTCCTCTCCTCTCCACCCGTCTATCTCCTCTACTCCCCTCCCTTCCCCTCCTCTCCTCTCCTCTCCACCCGTCTATCTCCTCTACTCCCCTCCCTTTCCCTCCTCTCCTCTCCTCTCCCCACTCCCCTCCCCTCCCCTCAGCATTACAAGGAGGAGGCGGGCTGCCTCAAGTGTTGCCTTCTTGATCCTCTGGAGAGGAAGGGAGTGCTTGACTTTTATGTGGACACAAGAACTATGAAGCAAGGTACAGTATGTAATTTGTATACTTATGTACGTATGTCTGTCAAACTGGTCGCAGTCATTCTCACTAAATGCACCTACTTCACGTCAATTTCTTCACTTTACTGCATGGCCTTGTATTCACTATGGGAAAGTGTACAGGAAACATAATGTAACTCGGAAAGCAGGACACTCTGAATAATGAGTACACTGTCTGCTGCCCCAACCACATAGAGCTGTGTACAAATCTGTCTTTGAATACGGACACCTCTCTATACAGGACAGTTAGCTGGGTATGAGTGGTGTCCTGTATAGAGAGGTTCAGTCACTGTAATGTGTACAAACACATTGGAAACAGTTTATGCACTTGTGCTGTATTGTGCATGCATAAAATTATATTATACATTTACATACATTACGTATATATGTGTATAAAGCAGATGTACCCAACAGCCCACATAAGTGAGGTATCCTCTTCTACTGCCGCCTAGGCAGGCCCCCAGTGTGCACTCTGGATGGGCCTGCATTGCCCACTGACAGGTGTCGTATACTGTACAAGCCAGTGCCATGTAGAATATAATGTTTCTCCAATATCAGCATCTTGCCAAGATTTTGTATCCATGCTGGTGTTGGAGAAACAGTATATTCTACCTGTGTCAGCCAGCTGAGAAGCCCCCACTTCAAGCCAGTGCCAGCAGTACATTGTGGCAGATTTACGTACACCCATCCCTCTCTCTGCCCATCCCTCTTCCTAATCATCCTTCCTTCTGTCTTTCTAAATGACACCCTCACCCACACTTGTGCGCCCACCAACCCCCCCCCCCCCTCCCCTCCACCCAGAATGGGGTCTTTCAAGGAAGGCAGTGCAGTTTGGAGACATCCTGGGGACAGGAGAGTTTGGAGGTGTGTGGCAGTGTGGGGAGACACCACATCTAGAGGCCTAGTATGAATTTCATGTTAGTGTCCGTCACTGGTTGAGTGGTGTAGGCGTGGTTGAGTGGTGTAGGCGTGGACGAGTGGTGTAGGCGTGGTCGAGTAGTGTAGGCGTGGTCGCGTGGTGTAGACATGGTCACGTGGTGTAGGCGTGGTCGAGTGATGTAGACATGGTCATGTGGTGTAGGCGTGGTCGCGTGGTGTAGGCGTGGTTGAGTGGTGTAGGTGTGGTCGAGTAGTGTAGGCGTGGTTGAGTGGAATAGGTGTGGTTGAGTGGAATAGGTGTGGTTGAGTTGTGTAGACTGAAACACGCCCCCATAACTGAAGTACAGTGTATGGTTGCGTGTATGTATTGTACGTATGTACGTATTTCATGTACACCAAATAAGTGCTGAAGTGTGAGTGTGAGCATGTGTACATGCTTGTGTATGTACGTATGTATGTACGTATGTCTGTACTACTTATCTTACCTGTGCTAGATGTGTTCAGTGGTACGTATCGGGGCATGAACGTGGCTATCAAGGTGATGAAGGAGGGACAAACTGAGACCAATGTGGCCAGCGAGTTCTCAAGAGAGGCAGCCATTTTGACGTGAGTGTGATAACTAGGCAACCAATGAGAAAGCGCTGTATGTATGGTTGCTGTGGCATTGTGGGAGCTGGTGTTTCACTGTGTGGTTGGTTAGTCCTGTTGCACAATTGCAAGAGAGAAATTGGTTGTGGTACTAGCGCATCTGTGGAGGGCTGCTCATTTCGTTAGTTTTGGGCTTTAGATACAACGTGCATATGTTGTACTGTCATGTGTGAAGGCTGCGCCTTTGCACTGCGTGTGCCTGTGTTGCGAATGGAGTAAGTGTGTTCAGGTGTGCTTCTCCGTTCAATGCAGCCATCTGCGGCAGAAGAACATAGTCCAGGTTGTGGGCTTGCTCTTCAGAGGCTCTGTGCTCAAGGGCATCGTCATGGAGATGATGGGAAAGGTGGGTCCACTTGGCCCTGCAGTGTGTGAATGTGACTAGTAGAATATGTCTGTACTGTACGTACATACTGCATGCAGCTGTGACTGTTTTGTCCAATCTAGGAACTGCAAAGTGTGTGGATGTTTCCTAGCCTCTTGTACATACTGTATCTGTCTGGTACTGTATGGTGTACTAACATGGCACCATCCTTAAGCCTGCATACGTACACTATTACAGCTGTACGCATGTCTGTATGAATGTATTCCTGTTAGGGCCCTGTGTTTGTGTGCTACAGTGATGCTGAGCAACTCTGCAGCTGTGGCCCATTACTTGTTGTGAGAGTGGACAGATGTGGCAGATCATGAGTGTCTCTGTAGTAACTGGCCCCTGCATTGTTTGCACATACCTGCACTGCATTGTGCACATACACAGCTGTTATAACCCGGCACTAGCTGTGTTGGTTGAAATGTAAGGTTGTAAATGACACCAAGAGTTCTTCTATTCAAGTTCTCTGTGGTGCATGTTACACACGCTACCCAATATGCCTGCTCCTTGTGGTGTGTGCTTGTACTGGTATCTGGCGGTAATGTGGACTGGGACACATGCGACCACAGGCATGTTCACGCTTTCTTGGTGTGTGCGTACGTGTTTTCCAAAGTATCTCCTTTGTTTGCAAGAATGTTCTTGCACTTGCTACGGCTACTCCACACAATATGACAAGCCTACACACTACACATTACAGAGTGCTGTGGTGTAGTACAGTAGTCATCAGCATGCATGGTGCAGTGCAGCACAGTCATGAGACATGGTGCTTCTTCTTTCTCCTGCTCCTTGTCCTGATCAGGGATCCTTGGCCAAGTACCTCTCGTCACGCGGCAGGTCCGTTGTGTCTCCAGCCCAGCTGATCAGTTTTGCTGGGTGAGTGCAGTTACTGCACACACACACACACACGCATGCACGCACACACACACACACACACACACACAGACTGACGCATGCATGCATGCATGCACGCAAACACACGTACGTACACACTTGTATTCACACAATGCCTGTGTGACCAGGGGACTGTGTTGCAGTGTCATTGATAGTGTCACTGAAGCACTTGTCCCAATGCACCATCACTTTGTTACGTGTCTATTGTATGCACAAAACACAGCCAGTGTGTGTGGGCCTCTACTGACATAGGTACACTGCAGTGATGCAAGTGGGGTGTTGTGATCATCTCTGTTCTTTCCTGGTTTGTCTGTGCACAGAAATGTGTGTGATGGCATGGTGTACTTGTGTCAGCGTGGGTTTGTCCACCGCGACTTGGCAGCACGGAACATCCTTCTCAACAGCAACGGAGAAGCAAAGGTGAGCTGCACCGCTTGAATTGCTGTTGAAAAGTATGTAAGTTACTGTTTTACCAATGTGTGTGGTACAATTAGCACTACATGTATGGAGAGGAGCTCTCGTGGTATATTTCAGTTGTAGGGCTCGAAGGAAGGCATGCTTAGTCTTGTGCGCCAGACTGTGTTACAGTTGTAAGGTGGAGGAACAGTCGGGTCACATGAGCCAGGTTTCTATGGAGCTTGTTGGCCACTTCACATGTGTATGATGAGCTTTAGAACTGAGAAACACCAGGTGGTAACTGGCTTTGCATAAATTTGATGGTAACGCATATATTTGTTACTTCTGCGTCTTGCGGCTTGGCATCTTCAATGTATGCAGTGCTCACACCTCTCTGATGTGGCTACCACTTGGTCCTTCATAGGCACAGCAAAGGGGCTAGTGGAAACAGTGATACATTGCTTTTCCTAGCCACGAAAGAAGCCTCTATTAGCTGTGTGCAGCTGGCAGTATTCCTGCAGCTTTCCACCGATGAACAGGAGGTGCTCGAACATGTCTCTCCACATCTGTAATTGATATACATATATCAGGCTATATGAATCGTATCCCAGCAACCTTGCAGCAGCTGCATAGGTCCATTAATCGATAATGAAATGAGTACACTGATTTCGATCGATTCGTTGCACTAGCCAGAACACTGAAACAGTAATTCAGACGTTTCGGCAACCTACGGCTGCCTTCATCATTTATTCACTGATGAAGGCAGCCATAGGTTGCCGAAACGTCTGAATTACTGTTTCAGTGTTCTGGCTAGTGCAACGAATCGATCGATATGAGTCTTCCTAGCCACTCAGGTCTATATCGTAGAGTACACTGATTACGTGTTGATCAGCATTTTAACTGGCAATACTGCAATCTGATTGGATGGCCAAGATACTGGCCACCTGGCTCATGTGACCCACTGTAGTCCACTGTAGTCCCTCCCCTTTACAGTTGCATAACTAGCAGTCTGCCACAAGGGACTTAGACATCCAGCTTTGTAGATCCTCTTGTGTAGGGTCCTGTGGGCTGTATATAGGAGGGGCAGGTCATGTGGTGGTGCTTCTTGTGCATGCTCGTGTATCAGCACAGTGCTCCCTTCTACGTAATTGCCATTCACACGTGCAGATTTCCGATCTGGGCCTTGCTCGCAAAGCTGGGTTGTTTGTTCCTCATGAAGGAGGAAAGTTTCCCATCAAATGGACGGCTCCGGAAGCTCTCAAATACAGTGTAAGGGTAGATACATCTCTACAGCTGGTCCTACCAGTATTCTGTGTCCTTAATTGGGAAATGTTCTGTGTGGGGAGAGTTTCGTGGAGTACTCCACCTGCAGAGCTTATCGATCTTACTGTCTATTCAAAGCCTACCGCATGAAGCACCTAACTCTTCTGACCAAACAGGAATACTGCACGGACTGGTTGTTAGGCGCATCTGTTCTATAGTCGCATATCTTCTGTCCAGGTTTTCCTCAGTATTATTTAGGCACCTACTGAATACCAGGCTTACCACTTCGTTAAGCGCATGTTATACAATTTCACAAGGCGTGTATACACTGATCGTAATAACGGTGCAACAGCAGGTACAACAGACATTGGACGGTGCCGTATCTACCATGTGTCTGTCATGAGTATTGCTGTTTTGCGCTGCAGAGTAAAGCGCTCAACGGTATAGGGACCAAAATGCCTTTGTAGATATGGTGCCCACGAATCATGCTCTGGTGTGTGTGCTCTTCCACTTGTTCTTGGCTTTGTGCCATTCAAAGATGCTTCGATTCATGTTAGCAGCCTATGCGAACGAGTATGCCAACATCAATACATTGTAATTGTTGTAATAATGTGTATAAATACAATACTATTGTTAGTTAAAGCACATGTCTTTTACTAGATGCATATTTCTTTGCTGTCAGAGCTATAGGTGCATGCGCCTAACAACCAGTTGATACAGTATTGTACGTACGACTTTGTCCACGTCCGTCTACGACGTCACGTACTGTAATTGCATTCCAACGTGCCATGAGTACGTCGTCGTACCTGTCTAAAGTCACCAGATGTGCCTTGATGCAATTGAATGTCTGGCGCATGCAATCGAATGAGACTATTGTTCATCATGCTGCCTACTTGTTGTTCTGTAGAGATTTTCTGACAAGTCTGATGTATGGAGCTTTGGAATCTTACTCTGGGAGATTTACTCCTACGGCCGAGTGCCCTACCCCTCTGTGGTGAGTCCTTGGTGCACACACATACATATGCACAGTGTGAGCAGCATTGCAACAAAGTTACCTTTGTATTGCCCTTGCTGATTTTTATGGTGATGACTGTGTCATACGGATATGAACAAAGTATGAATAGGGCATTTCAGTTGGGCACCACCACCACTTTGGTGCCCAACCCCATACATACATAGCCTGATCAACAGTTCTGTGCCATGCAGGGCCAGACCGACTGGGCTGTATAAACTTCTTCGCTGCTTGCAAACGCTCCAGATAGAGATGTAACTTTACATGAACCTATATTGGAGATACGCATGGTTTTCTGGTTGCTATTTGTAAGGCAGCTTTCACAACTACTAAACTTAACTGGTGGAAAATGCTCATGCAGTTTAACTCTTGGCATTTTGTATATTAGTTCATTGTACATGGTTACGCTCTCTTCTCTGGAAGGCACCACTGTTGATTCGTCTGTGGACACCCAAAGCAGCTTCATTGCATGTGTCTTGTAAGTCAGTGAGACTATGTTTCTGAAATCATGAAGAGGTTGCAGTGGCTTTGGAAATTATCTGGACTTGGGAATGCGTATACTGTAGCTACGTACTTCATACTCCTGGGCCAAAGAGGGAAATGCTAGCTTTGTACAAACTCTTGAGTTGCAAAGAGGCTTTAAAGTTCACTCTCATCTAGGAGTTGTGTTGCCTTTAGTTAAACCTTTGATGAAGCAGGTGGAGAGTTGTTGACTAGTTATATTGTTGTTTAGTGGTTGGCAATTCCTTGTGAAAGTATGGATTACCCCACTGGCATTGCAGTTGTGTGCAGATGAAAGTCCATTTACCTACGTAGCAGCCATGATGTGGTAGAGGCTCATGCTACGGCAACAAACTTTCTCTGAGGTATCTGAGCAATTCACGTAACAAGAAAGGAAGTTAATAGTAGGACGTTTCGACTACACAATTTTACTACACAAGTTTAGTTAAACCTTTGATGAAGCAGGTGGAGAGTTGTTGACTAGTTATATTGTTGTTTAGTGGTTGGCAATTCCTTGTGAAAGTATGGATTACCCCACTGGCATTGCAGTTGTGTGCAGATGAAAGTCCATTTACCTACGTAGCAGCCATGATGTGGTAGAGGCTCATGCTACGGCAACAAACTTTCTCTGAGGTATCTGAGCAATTCACGTAACAAGAAAGGAAGTTAATAGTAGGACGTTTCGACTGCGAAGGTCTTGTAGCTGATAAAGACCTTTGCGGTCGAAACGTCCTACTATTAACTTCCTTTATTACTACGTGAATTGTTCAGATACCTCAGAGAAAGTAGCAGTCATCTCAGCTACGTAGAATAGGATTGGTGCTAAGTGTGGACACCAAGACGAACTGCACATGTGTAGTTCTCAACAAACAACAAATACAGCACAGTACAATTTTGTTGTGAACACTTAAGTCTGCTGTTAGTACCCACCCCCAGCCACTGTGAGGAGTTGAGCTTCTGTTCGAAGCAGTAGACTGAGTGTTCTATTTATCCTCTATGTATTGTGACAGGAATGGTTTCGATGGCATCACCACTATGTGTACGCCAGGCAATACGATGCAATCGAATCTGCGATCATCTCCTCTATTTTACATACTGTTAAATGTTGTTCCTTGTATCAAGAGCTCTTCTTTTCTTAATTATACGTATACTGTACCCATTAAGAATGGAATCGGAAAATACATACGGAAAATTGTGTAGGACATGCATGTACTTGTGCGAGTAATGTACTTGAATGTTAACACATTATTAGCGTATGAATTCTATTACACAGCTGAAACATGGTGAAAATGCGTAATAATCTTCATAGTATAACATGCAAAGTCATGCCCAAAGAGAAGCAGATACCTCGTAGACCAAACGAAATTGTTGTAAAGTGGCTAGACTCAAAAGATTGTAGGAAAACAAACCACGCTGTTCAGGTGAAGCACATTATAGCGCGCCTCGAAGAGGTCATAGTGAGAGCAGAATTAACAGTGAGATTTACTGTCAAGTGCTACTGGGTCACAGTGACCTATTTGCTGAACTGGTTACTTCAATGAAGAAGAAAAAGTCAATACCTCAGAAGCCATGGAAAGAGAAGAAAAATGAGAAGAAATAGCAAAGCACTTTTCTAGATATTGTGTTACAGTATGGAAACATGCATAAACAGTGTAGTACATCTGCTTTTTCTGTGTCTCTTGCACCTTCTGATTCTCTGCATTATTTCCGTACTCTTGTGTGCAGATTTCTGACGATGGAAGTGGCATTCTCTCCACTCTTCTGCTAAGCAGCAATATGCATTAGAAAATAGAGATCCAGGGGTGTAGATATAACGTCTCAGTAACAACCACGGTCAATTTGCTCTCTAAGATCACACTTCGTATGTGATTTACCAGTTAGCATGGTTGCACAAGTACAGCTTTTCCTCGCTCGGGCGCCTGCGAGGGCAAGCAAAATGGCCAACAGGTGTGCGGATATGGCTGCCACTCGAATTCTGTATCTTCGTGAAGAGACTGTTTTGCGAAAACAAACACATTATAAATCAAGTGATTGCAGTGCTGAGGCAATCTGTAGGTCTTCTTGGCCAATTCATTACTGTTTGGAAAAATTGAACCGGACACACACACCAACACACCCAACTACTGTAGCTGTGCGGCGCATGCGCACTGAGGGTTAATGATGGCTTATTAACTGCTCCTCAATTATCCAGGTAATGTAGCACATAATATGTAACTGCCTCCCTGCAGCTGCACCTCACCCACAACCACTGGACAAGGCAGCCCAATGCATGGCACCATTGTAATGAATTTAGCCAGCTTCACCACAAACTGTCATGAAGCCACTGTTCTATTGTTCTATGTTGTGACAGGCAGTCTCGAATCATTCACCCTGCGTTTGCAGTGTGTGTGTGGTCATTTGTGCTCCACTCTCTAGAGCTTATTCTCGGCTTATGCTCGGCTGCTAACCCAGTCATCATTTCTGGATTTCCAGTGCCTCTATAGTCATCCACAATCTGGCTTTAGTCTTCATATTGCTGGTAGAATGACCCTTGCCTACATCAATGCTAAGGTGTCAAAGCTTTGAAATTCCACCTATCCCCTTACGACTTTTCTAATGCTAAGGTGTCAAAAACTTTGAAATTCCACCTATCGCCTTATGACTTTAGACCTTATTCCGCACCATTACTTTTACCTACTCCACTAGCCATTGTCTGTGGTACTTAGTAGCAACAAGGTTTTCTGAAATCAGACACTAGTTGGAGCTAAGACATCCTGACAAGCTTCAGCAATGCTTTGCTTATTTCAAATTGGTATACAGTATCCTGGTGAAATGACGGTAGTGACAATACAGCGTTGGCGAGGTGGACAGTGTAGTTCACAAGGATGCTTTCCAGAGCTAGGCCACTAATTTGTAGGAGTTTAATGTCACAGAGCTTAAAGACTAACATTCCTACCTACTCCACAGAGTCCACACTTACATACCTACCTCAGTAAGTAGCTGAGGTACTTAGCTCTAGTTTATTGCAATACTTCTGGGAGGAGGCGTTGAAAGGAGGTTCTTCTCTATATGTATGCATATGCATTTTATATGTATGTGTATGTATACGTAAGAATTGCGTATTTTTGTTATAAAGTATGCTACAGGTCCATTTAAGTCTTTGGCTCATAGTGTGATTTTGAAACGAATGAAAGTCTTGCATCTTGTAACAACCTCCTGGTTGTTGGCTTATGCCTTGAAGTTATACAAGAGTAACTGTGATCTGCTTACGCATGGAAGTCAGGGTGGTGATCAATGTCAGTAATTGAGAAAGTGAGGAGGTTAAGCGGTATTCCTGCCTTCATTAACACGGCCTTCTTACTTGATCAAAATACTGCCACATTCACTCGGTTTTGCAGCCTTCTGCACTCACCTTGTGGACCATGACATAATGAGAACTGCTTCAGTGTCGATTAAACTTATCATTCACTTGTCTCCACCAACTCCAATTGCCCTGGAAGTCTGGGCAGTCTGCCAAACAAGGTTGGCAATCTAGTAGATATGTGCAGGGTACGCTGCCATATTTGGTTAATTAATGCCACCAGCTAAGGCTCTGTCATGCACACTATTGTCTGCTTTGTCCTGACATGAAATCAGCAAGGCCACAGAAGCCCTGCTGTTGTGCCCCAGAGTGTGACTCAGGCTACGTGTTGCTGCAATAGTGAAGTTTGTTGCTATGGTACATTGCCACACTGGACTATTTGCATCATACATTTGCTAAATTTAGGAGTTTTCAACCATGTAGATCTTTGTGAACCAAGGTGACAACAGGCACCTTTTTCCAATGCTATGCTCATACTCGGTTTACAGTACAATGCAAATTCTCGAGAAGCTCAGTGAAGATGACGAGTTATTGAAAATGGTGTAGACTCATTGCAGTAGGATGCATTGCTCCATCAATGCTGCTCTACCTGTCCAATCCATGTGCCTTCTTCTTCTCTCCTCCTACATCCTACCATATCCCCTTCTTTTTTCTCGTCTTGTCTGTCCATTCTGTAGTCTGTGGATGACGTGGTGCAGTTTTTAGAAGACGGCAATGTGATGGACGCACCAGAAGACACGCCATCTGCAATCTACAACATCATGCTATCCTGCTGGCACTTGGAGCCACACGACAGACCAGCCTTTGTTGACCTCAAGTGCATGTTGGAGAGCTTCAAACGTGAGTAAAGACACAATTGGTGGAACGCGCTTGCCTGTTACAAGCATTCAGTATAGTGTTCAGCTTGCGTCCCCAGTTCATGCTGTGTGTTGTATTAGTGCATTGTACTGCTTTGTGGCCATCACTATTGCATAATGCTATGACATGGAAGTGAAAGGCAGTGCTCTCGCTGTACACCATCAGTGTCACACTAAGGTCACTAGTACATAGTCGAATGTCTTCAAACAGTCTGCTCACACAGCATAGTCTTGTACGTACCTACTTACTGTACATACAGTACCTATATTTTCATCTCGCCTTCTTTTCCTCTTACTTTATTTGTGTAGAGGAATCCAAAGTGGTTCCATCAAGCCCTTCTTTGACCAATCAGCGACGTGGAACAAAGCGAATCCCACCATCAGGTGAGAAATCAGTACTAGGGATGGGAAGGAGGGAGGATGGAATGGAATGTGTGCATCACATATTTTAAGGAAACGTCAAAACTGTACAAACATGCACAGCCTCTCTCTCTGGCTGTCCCATTGGTGTCTGCATAAAGGTACTTTCTGTTTGTACCATCCTCTGTTCAGTTCCCATTGACGCTCTTGCCCGGAGCCCAGAGGCAGCCACCCTTTACAGTGATGTCCTGCGGCACAACAAGACAGTCACGATATACTCCTCAAATCTCCTTGTAATTGGCCCTGAGGGTTCTGGGAAGACCAGCCTGCTTCGCTGCTTCCAAGAAAAACCCTTCTCCAACGTGGAGCCAGCATCACTGAGCATCAACATTGCTCCCAGTCCTCTGGAGATTTCCAAGGAAGGGATATGGATCCCATCGGAAACAGCGTTCTCCATGGAAGAGAATAGGCTTCGTAGTGTGGTGGAGGAACTGGCCCGGCAGACACAAAGTCTAAGCACTCCCTCTCAGCCCTCTCTAGGTGTGAAGACATCCCCACCCCCCCTCCCAGGGCGTAACCGCCCACCCATCCCACCTCTCAAGGCGGCCACAACAGATGATATTGAGGAGAGGCGTGCTGGAAAGGAGCACCCAGATGGGGGCCCCATAATACGGAGCCATTCCTTCACAGGGAGCTCAAGGAACCGTTTGCGGCAACAGAATGGTACAGCAGTGAATCACGAATTGCATGTGGGTAATGGCGTGCAAATGGGTGAAGTGGACATTAGCATGAATGTCGCCAATTCCTCCAACAACCCATCAAAGCTACGGAAGCTCATTGGTTCTTTTCGTAGGCACGGGTCTCTGAAGTCGTACGAAGAGAGCAACCTAATTACTCAAAAGACCCAGAGCAGATCTCCCCAGACTCTAATCAGGGACTCTCCTGGCCCGTGCATAATCAGTGATGGCAGTATGGACTCTGCCCCCAATTTCATGCCAAGTTCTGCTGGATATCAGACTGGGACTCAGTCTCCATTGGCTAGAAACTCTCTACCCGACGACGTAGTCCAGGGCCTTGTGTATGGCCTGGAGCAGTGTCAGAGACGCTCACTGCCTCCTGCATTATTTGGAAGAGTGATGGATATGCCCGGGGCTTCGGTGCATGGCCTACTGAGGTCTTTATTCTTTACGAAGAGGTCTGTTGCCATGGTGACCTTTGACCTATCACGCAAGCTCGATTCCACCCAGAGTCTTATGCGCTATGGTAGCTCAATGTCACTGGTGTCTGCGCAGAACAATGGCTCCCGGTTGTTCGAGATAGGTTATGTCCCACGCACCTACCTGGATCACATTGCAAGCGATATGATGAGCCTGTTCCACCATATTCCTAGGCATAGCCTGGAGGAGCACACAGCCAACTGCAGAATGCTCCTGGTGGGGAGTCATTCAGACAAGATGGGCAGCTTCACCTCTTCCAGTAAGCAACTGATGGCTGTCAAGGAGGCTGTCAGCTGTCTCCCTTGCAAGCCTCTCATGGCTCCGAGCCAGTTTGCCATCAGTTCGTCGTCCATTCTAGAACAGGCAAAAATGGATGAACTGAAGCAGAGCATTGCCCGCCTTGTGAAGATGCATGGCCGCCAACAAGTTCCAATTCGATGGCTAGAAGCAGCGTCAGAGGTGAAGGCACTGGCTAAGGATGCTGATCGCATCCAGCTCAAAACAAAGGTGGAAGACATCCTGGCACGTTTCTGCATCTCCTCAGACGAGATAGCACACCTGTTGGAGTTCTTTCACGACAATCTCATTGTCTTCCACCTGCCTCACATCCACACGGTGCGGGATGTAGTGGTGATTGACCCCTCCTGGTTTGCCCATCATGCGAGTTTGATCCTGTCAGTTGCTCTTCCCACTAACTCTGATGTCATCAGACCTTTCCGGCAGGAAATCAGCCACCTGAAGTCTACAGGAAGACTTTCAGGTAAGGTCATTACTCATATCTGGAGGGAGATCTCTGTGAAGGAACAATCACAGCTGCTCACACTCATGCACAAGATGGATCTCCTGGTCTGTCTAGGTGACCAGGATGAGGTGATGGCCTTGCACTCACACCAGCGGAGCGTGTTCCTTGACTGCCCAACCATTGCTGCAGCAGTCATTCCAGCACTGGTCACTCGAACTCCACCGAACCAGCTCTTTGCAGAGCCAGAATGCAATATCGAGCCTTTGTATTTTCGAATCAAAGGTGGCTTCCTTCCATCCGGTCTGTATGCACGGCTGATAGTTCGCTGCATCTGCAACTACCCTCGGGACTATGCCTTGTACAACGGCCTAGCAACCTTTGCCGTGGATGACACGACTACCCTGTTTGTACAGGAGGCGCAAGATTCAATTCGCATTTGGGTCCAGGTGGAGGAATTTGCAGGACAACCACCGAGTTCGCCCACGGGATCAGTGCATTCAACGATATCGACAGTTGGAAGCCAGCCCATCTCTGACGTGTGCATGACTGTGCTGATGTTCATCAAGGCGGCAATCACTGACATCATTCAACAATGGATTCCGCAGTTGGACTTTGACCTCTGCGTGGAATGCTCCTGTGGAGAGAGAGATCACCACTATGCTGTTCTGAACGACACCGAAGACTGGATGGGACCTCGAGGGCTTGTGTGCGAGCAGGGGAGTAAGATCACAGCGCTACTGGGCGTGACCAGGTGGTTTGGGTCCACTGAGGAAGACGTGCTGGATTTGGCTGTTGCCAATGATGAGTTGGGTGAGTTGCATGATGTGTTGGTGTGGCATGAATGGGTGAAAGTAGAGTAAGCGGAGGGTGTGAGGAATCCTTTGAGTGTATTGGCAAATAGGTGAATACATGTTTCAGTCTCCTGCCTCCATACGCCTAAGGGTGCTTTAGCTTTCATCTTGAACACATATCAAACTGTTTACAGCCTTGTGCCTTGGTGCTTCAATCTCCAATAAGGGAGTAGCAAACCCTTAGAAATGTGTGTGGACATGGATCAGCTTGCAAATTGATGATACTTCTCCTCCGCCTCCTCCTTTGTACAGAACTTGCCACTGAAGATGACATCAAGCTCATCTGTAGCCTCCTCGGCCAGTCCTGGTGGGAGCTTGGGGAAATACTAGGCTTCAGCAACTCTGAGCTCCAAGGTTTTTTCGCAACCTCCTCCCAGCCCATAGTCCTCACCACACCGGACACCTCACCAGGTCAGTCATCCAAGAACGAAGAAGGAAAGGGCAGCTTCTTCACAAAGCAGGACTCAGACTGCATCCCAAATTCAATATCAGCTTCATCCATTGCCAGTTCCATATCTTCAACTCCACACTCGACTCTGTCAACATCGCGACTCATGCGCAGGATGCGTCAGGACCCCTTTCTTGCTACAGTTCTGAGTATTCCTTCCCACCTGCCTCCTTGCGAGCGGCTGCTGTTACAGTGGCAGAGTGACCAAAGCGATGAGGCCACACTAGCCTGCCTCATTAGTGCGCTGGAGCTTATTCAGCGGCAGGACATTGCCGAGAGCTTGATCAAGTCGCGGGTCGAGGGTGAAGGCTTTGTCATTTGATTCTCTGTTGAACACTAGCATGTTTCACACACTCCATATGCATGTCATAGTATTTTAAATGTACACAGACCAAAATTTATGTTGGTATATAGTCTGGCTACCATATCATACGTGGAGATATATAATATATGTAATATTGTAAATTGTTTTTATTCAGACAACTTAAATCTGTATGTGATAATGTTTTATCATATTTTAAATTTACTGTAGTCATTTACTTGCAGGGCACGAGATGCCAGCTCGCTAGCCATATATATACGTAATTATACATATATATATATATATATAAAGTATTGTATAATTTATACTGATGTGTGTGCATCCTATAGCCATATTTGGGGTGAGTGAGCCCAAACAGCAGAAGAGTTGAACGGCATCCAAGTATACGTAGTCTGCAGAATCAGGTAGCTAGCATCAATCAAATTAACAAAAAAGGGACAGGGCTCCGGCCTCACCCACATACATTTCATAGCATTATCATTCACAGGCAAAAATTATTAGGAATACAAGCATGCACCAGTCTCTCCCTCAAAACGTACATGATAATTGCACCAGCTGTCCCATGCAGTTTGAGAAGTCTTAGTGTGATCTCCAAAGCAGTTTGTTCTCTTTTCGTTATCTATATATCCCCTTCCTCTGCTCTTCCCATAGATAGATGCTCTCTTTACCATGCACACTTGTACTCACGCTCTCCTCCTCCCCCATGCAGCTCTACCTTCCCTGTACATCTGCACTGTTCATACTTAGCTACCAACAACCTGTTACTTATAATTACATGTTCATTATTGGCCCTAGTGTATGACTCAGCTTTATCGATCTTTTCTTGTAATATGTGTGAAGTGCTACTTAGGACCATGTGGTGTCCTAGTACCTACGGGTACGGTGCACTCAAATAATGAATTTGAATTTGAATACATATGATATAGCCACAATGCTCTTCTCTCTTTCACACCGGTCCTTGAAATTAATTGCTGACTCCAAATATATTTTTGACAGATAGCTCAGCAACATTGGCAGCGTGCACCATGTACCGTGTACTGAACTATCACACAAGGACATGCAGTTGCTGCAAATATATACGTGTCATTACTGACACTTCCATTACGTAACGTAACCTCTTTCACATTCCACTAACATCACTAAATTGTCTTTGCTCCCACCTAGCCATAAATGTAGCAATGTCATACAGCTCACTACACACAGCTGTATGTCATAGGTTCCTTTAGCATGGCTAGGCTGCCCCCCACGACGCCGTGAACATGCACCTGCCTATAATTAGTAATCTTTTATACCGTATAACACCAGCCGCACTTTAGGCCTTTTTTGGAGAATGATACGTCATTCACGTGAGCTGCAAGGAGAAAATGGTTTCCTCGTGACAGAGACAAAAGAAGGCAGTCTCTCAACTACCATCGTTGTGACGGAGGATCTGTTGAAGGCGTAAAACGTATATTGTAACAATAGCCCTAGACACAGTTCCTTGCGCTGTAAAGCGTGCAGTTGGGAATTAGCGTCTTTCTGGCGGTACGGTTACGCCCTCCCTCCGCTAAGAGACCACGCGAAACAAGTCCAGTCATCTGAGTCGGGACAAGAGAGCGGGTACAGAACTGGTGAGTCCTGGAGCCACTGTTTGTGTATGAGGATACATGGTTTCCATGTCCGTGTAGGTGGTGTTTCTGTCGTTCGCCCTCGGGGAAGCCATCCGTGCGGTTTCACTGTTGACCGTCCCGTTCGCAAAGTCGTGAGCGTGTCGCCTCACTCAGACAGAGCCTCTGTTTAGCCACTGCGCATGTTAGTGCGCTCATTGTGTGTGTGTTTGTGTGTTGACACGGGAGTCAAAGGGGACGACAGTCGAGCCTAATCCGATCCACTTGGGGACTGCCATGACTGCGCCTTGCACCCGTGCGAGTCCGTGCGCGTTATCTTTTTGAAGTTGGTACGATTCCTAAAGTAACGCGGTGCGGCACTGTCTAGAACGCAGTTGTAGTGTGTTCCCAGCTACAGCCTTTCCTCCGAGTACGTACGTACTTGCCCTAACAAGTGCAACCTTCGTGAACGATTCTTCAGAACGTGATTTGACGTGACAGTATTTGTTCTGTTGAGCACATGCGTAGAGGAGGGTGGTGGGTCAGATATGTTGTATTAAGTGAAGTACGTAGTCGTGTTGTCTGGCTTGTGTTAGGTAAATGGACACCTGAGGTCATATCTTGGTGGGCTAATGTGTGGTGAAGAGGTAGCTGAGGGGAGTAATGTGGTAAACCTGACAGTTTGAGAAGGGTGTAGTTATGCATGTTGAAATGGGTTCTCCGATACCAGCATGAATGGTTTGAAAACTGTCCCTACACTTTGCCCAGGATGCTGTGGTCGTCTTCAGAGCAAAGTTTGGCAGGGTTTGCTCTAATGAAAACTAGAGCATCTTTATGTCATCTAGTTTCCTTTAGAACAAAGCCAGCCAGTGTCTTACCATGAAGATGACCAGAGCATCCTGGTGAAAGTGTAGGCATGGCTTTAAAACCATTCATGCTCGAATCCAAGAATCCACTTTATTGTCCACGGTATGGCCAGCTGAAAAGCCCCCACCTCAGTGTTGAGGTGTGCACACTGATGTAGGTTACATGGTGCAGTGGTGGGAGACAGCACGATCCCTTTCTGTTCATCTTTGTACATGTGTTTTAGTGTGTGTCGTCTATGGGTAGGAATGTGTGTGTGTGTGTGTGTGTGTGTGTGTGTGCGTGCGTGTGTGCGTGCGTGCATGCGTGCATGCATGTGTAGACATGTAAATGTGCATGTGGCTTGTGTGTGCGTGTGTGTGTGTGTGTGTGTGTGTGCATGTGTGTGTGCGTGTGTGACATGAAGTGCTAGTTTTATAGTGATCACTAAATTCTGTCCAGGTATTGGCATTTGTCCCTTCCTTTGTTCCATTGTATTGTGGTGTACAACAACAATAACAACACAGTTGTGGTGTCTTTTCAGCTGCTCCATTTTCAGTCTAGGCATGGCCTTATAAGGAATTGTATTTGACCCGACTGGTTGACTGTGGCATAGCAAGTTGACCATCCCTAGCCAGTGGATTTCACAAACTGTTGGCAAATGCAGTGCTGTGAATGTTAGATTCGATGTGGAACTGTGTACTGTATCTGTAGAGTACAGGTGGATGGGTCTGTGTGTGTATTATCTGTACTGTGCAGGTGGATGGGTCTGTGTGTGTATTATCTGTAGAGTGCGGGTGAATGGGTCTGTGTGTGTATTATCTGTAGAGTGCGGGTGGATGGGCCTGTGTGTGTATTATCTGTAGAGTGCGGGTGGATGGGCCTGTGTGTGTATTATCTGTAGAGTGCGGGTGGATGGGCCTGTGTGTGTATTATCTGTAGAGTGCGGGTGGATGGGCCTGTGTGTGTATTTTCTGTAGAGTGCGGGTGGATGGGCCTGTGTGTGTATTATCTGTAGAGTGCGGGTGGATGGGCCTGTGTGTGTATTATCTGTACTGTGCAGGTGGATGGGCCTGTGTGTGTATTATCTGTAGAGTGTGGGTGGATGGGCCTGTGTGTGTATTATCTGTAGAGTGCGGGTGGATGGGCCTGTGTGTGTATTATCTGTACTGTGCAGGTGGATGGGCCTGTGTGTGTATTATCTGTAGAGTGCGGGTGATGGGTCTGTGTGTGTATTATCTGTAGAGTGCGGGTGGATGGGCCTGTGTGTGTATTATCTGTAGAGTGCGGGTGGATGGGTCTGTGTGTGTATTATCTGTAGAGTGCGGGTGGATGGGTCTGTGTGTGTATTATCTGTACGTAGAGTGCGGGTGAATGGGTCTGTGTGTGTATTATCTGTACTGTGCAGGTGGATGGGCCTGTGTGTGTATTATCTGTAGAGTGCGGGTGGATGGGTCTGTGTGTGTATTATCTGTACGTAGAGTGCGGGTGGATGGGCCTGTGTGTGTATTATCTGTAGAGTGCGGGTGGATGGGCCTGTGTGTGTATTATCTGTAGAGTGCGGGTGGATGGGTCTGTGTGTGTATTATCTGTACGTAGAGTGCGGGTGGATGGGTCTGTGTGTGTATTATCTGTAGAGTGCGGGTGATGGGTCTGTGTGTGTATTATCTGTAGAGTGCCGGTGAATGGGTTTGTGTGTGTATTATCTGTACTGTGCAGGTGGATGGGCCTGTGTGTGTATTATCTGTAGAGTGCGGGTGGATGGGCCTGTGTGTGTATTATCTGTAGAGTGCGGGTGGATGGGTCTGTGTGTGTATTATCTGTACGTAGAGTGCGGGTGGATGGGTCTGTGTGTGTATTATCTGTAGAGTGCGGGTGATGGGTCTGTGTGTGTATTATCTGTAGAGTGCCGGTGAATGGGTTTGTGTGTGTATTATCTGTACTGTGCAGGTGGATGGGCCTGTGTGTGTATTATCTGTAGAGTGCGGGTGGATGGGTCTGTGTGTGTATTATCTGTAGAGTGCCGGTGAATGGGTCTGTGTGTGTATTATCTGTAGAGTGCGGGTGATGGATCTGTGTGTGTATTATCTGTAGAGTGCGGGTGGATGGGTCTGTGTGTGTATTATCTGTAGAGTGCTGGTGGATGGGTCTGTGTGTGTATTATCTGTAGAGTGCGGGCGAATGGGTCTGTGTGTGTATTATCTGTAGAGTGCGGGCGAATGGGTCTGTGTGTGTATTATCTGTAGAGTGCGGGTGGATGGGTCTGTGTGTACATACGTATATCAGCTTATTGCATAGTACACTGTATAGTGTCAAGTGATAAGGATAGACTATGATGTCAAGTCATAAGGTTAGGGTTAGGGTTAGGGTCCGTTCTTTTCACTTGATCTTAGTGCGCATGTCGTGTGTACTTTCTGGATTGATGCCGTTCTGAGATTGGTGGCAGGTAGTCAGAGCTGCCCAGAGCCCCCGCAGTCTACAGGCTCATCCTCTTTCTGTGTGTCTGTAGCAGGCACTGACAGTGGTAGTGATGTAAGTGTGATCCGTGTTATTCTGGAGACAGGATGTGCTTTGGTCAGAGTGGCACTGGGAATACGAGTACACTGCACTTGGGTGCTGCATACGTACATCTATGACTAGGCACAGAGCAGACTTTGCCAATGCAGGCTGCCTTGGTATTGTACATATGTCCATTGCACACCATTTTTTCTAATGTGGCTTTCACTCCTTCATTTATTCAGCCAAAAGCTGTCATTTTTGTTATTCCAACTAGCAGTGGGTGGCGTAATGTCTATAGTTGCTAGGGCTAGGTCATCCATTACAGGACTGGGTTTCAGTCATCTTCTCAGACTCCTACTCAATCCTTGAATGTCTGTCTCAATCCTGGCGACACGAATGTTGCACTTGGGTGCTGTGTACGTACGAATGTATGTACATACATACGTATGTATATGGTTGGGTACAACCGAATGGAGGCTGCTTTGGTCTCGCACATATGCCCATTGCACGTCATTTGCTAATGTGGCGTTTACTCCCATTCATTCAGCTAAAGGCTGCCATTTATAGACCATTTCACTTCCACCTAATCCTTGCTCCTTAATTGACGATGCTCAGATTGATTTGTTTTCATTATCCACATCTGGAGTCACACTTTTAAGCACTGCCTGCCTGCCTGCTTACTACCGTCTTGTGCCTGCTCACTACTGTCTTGTGGCTGAAAGTGGTAGTGTGTGCGCTAGACGTGTCTGTCAAAAGCCCCTTGTTAGTGAGACCACACAGAGATGTGTGTGTGTGTGTGTGTGTGTGTGTGTGTGTGTGTGTGTGTGTGTGTGTGTGTGTGTGTGTGTGTGTGTGTGTGTGTGTGTGTGTGTGTGTGTGTGTGTGTGTGTGTGTGTGTGTGTGTGTGTGTGTGTGTGTGTGTGTGTGTGTGTGTGTGTGTGTGTGTGTGTGTGTGTGTGTGTGTGTGGTGTGTATGTACGTACGTATGTGTTGCTGAGATGGAAAGTTGTCAAATGCTTTTGTTTGACTTCCGTTGTGGTCCACACTATGTCTCCCAATTGAAACGCATGAATGTTTGAATGACATGGAAATGGGTTGTTCCTTGAAGCCTGTACATTCACCTTGAGAGTTCCGTGAGGAGTTAAACCTGACTGTTAGGAAACTGCGTCATCATTGTTGTTTTGGTATTGCACATGTATGTACATACCCGCTGTTTTAGTCTTTGTGTGCTATGTAGTGTGTGTGTGTGTGTGTGTGTGTGTGTGTGTGTGTGTGTGTGTGTGTGTGTGTGTGTGTGTGTGTGTGTGTGTGTGTGTGTGTGTGTGTGTGTGTGTGTGTGTGTGTGTGTGTGTGTGTGTGTGTGTGTGTGTGTGTGTGTGTGTGTGTGTGTGTGTGTGTGTGTGTGTGTGTGTGTGCTCATGTTGGGTAGTGTGTGGTAAACATTATGGCAGTGGTGACGATCACGTTCACGGTTTGAAACAGCAATCAGTCACAATACACTTAGCAACAAGTAGAAAATGGCTGGCATCGTACTTTTGTCGTCTTTCATCACTGGATTAATCGAGAGCAGTGTGTAGCATAAGAGTCAGCACCTCATCCCTGCAATTTGGAACACGTTTGTATTGCATGCATACAGTGTGGAACAACGTATTGCATACAGCGTTTGATGCTGCACTACTAGGACACTGTGATACATGCAGTACTAGACGGAAGTGCATATATTCTCCATTGTACAAGCTTTTTGTAACTACACAGCTTGAAAATGGCGACTGGAGAAAAAGAACTAGAACCTGGCGCCTGAACTCGTGGCCTACGCTCTAACTCTGAGTTTCAGCCACGCGAGCCACCAATGTGGCCACGATTCTTTGTCTCCAATCGCCGTATATACAGTCACAGGTAGGCCACAATACTGCAACTACGTATAACCCACGCCTGAAATATCGTGCGATGGTGTGCTCAGCGGGAAGCTAGCATGTGCATGTGCATGAGTCTGTGAGCCAGGGGTGGATGGACATTGTGTAGTATTCTCCCTTCTGGTGCAGATCTTTGTGTCATCTTCCTGAAGTGTTAGAACAATGTCAAAGCAAAAGCCACACAACGGGGTCGCAGTAAGCTGGGACTACTGCATCACTATCACTAGGACACTGGTACACACTGACACGCACGTGCAAACATGCCATCCATCCATCCATCAAGGCTATGCTTTCACTCGTCCAGAGTGGTGCCGGCCAGATCTGAATGAACTCTAGGTTATTGGAATTTGTGATCCATCCTGAAACCTTGAGTTTGCTTGCAGAAATTTCACTTTGTTTTTGGGCATCATCTTTTGTTTGTACTGCCGACTACAATGCAATGTGACAGCTGTGTGTGTCTGCCTTTGATAATTGACAAGGCCTGACTCACTCTTACAGTGCATCTCTGCTAGTGCCTCCACAAGTGTATGTGCGTATGTACGTACGTACGTAGCTCCTCTCTTCTGGCTGTATTCATTTTTCTTTGATTTCTCCAGCTCTTCTTTGACTACATTCTACTTGCCATTCCTTGTCTCGATAGCTGCTTTTCTTTAATCATAGTCTCGTGCTACTCTCCAGTTCTTGTCAGTCTTGCATCTCTTCACATCCTTAGTAATAAATTCATGGATGCCCAACGTAACCCTTACCCCGGACCGCTTGCTTGTCTGCTGTCAACTCCCCTCCCCCCACACATAGATGCACACGCCCACACACAGACATGCACACATCCTCCACATGCTCCCTATGTAGCCCATCTGTCGCCATCATCATTTGACCTGAGGTCATGCAACCCCAACAGCTCTGTGTTCATATTGCAGTACACTTGCCCCTGTACGTACGTACGTATATTGTGTAATAGCTTGTAGCAGTGAATGAGGGATTCCAGTAGTGGCCCTCTGTATGCTTCCCATGCCAAGTGATCGCTTTTTGTTTCTCTTCTATTTACGTATAACAGGGTGCTTGGATGCCCAATACTGCAGTTGTGGCTAAGTACCAGTTCAAGGGATCAGCACAGCATGTGAGCATTTACTTGACCCATTTGCTCTGTCTTGCATTTTTTACTTCATCTTTCCTACTCCCCCTCCTTCCTGTTCTTGCTTGTCCTTTATCTTTTTCTTGGTCCTCCATCTTACGTACGTACATTGTTGTTCTCACCCTCCTCTCTATATCCGAAACTCCGTTTCCCTCCTCACTGTCCACTTCTGTCTCAACTCCCCCGTCCCTCACCCCCATTCCTTCTATCCCTCTCCTTTTATCAACCCCTCCCCTTCTTTTCACACTCTCCCCTTCGTCTTCCTTTTCTCTCCCGTCATCATCCACTCTCTCTTCCTCCCCTTTGTCTCCATCCCCTTTCCCCCTCCCCTCTCTCCCCTTCCTCTGCCTCCCTCCCCTTCCTCTGCCTCCCTCCCCTTCCTCTGCCTTCCTCCCCTTCCTCTGTCTCCCTCCCTCTTTATCCTGTCTTACTTTCCCTTATCTTATCTTTATACTTTACACACTTGTTTTACATGTGGAGCAGCTGATGACTAGCATTATACCTTATGTAGACCAGAGTGAGCGAGAGCAATGATTGACATAAGAACAGAACCGAATTTTCAAGTTTTAGATCGGATCTGAGCCTGGTCCTGTTAAGGAGTGGCCTTGGAAGGGAATCCTGTAGGCCGATGCCTTTGATTTGCCAAGATTGTGAATACTAATTAAATGACATACATAGGCCATCTGGGAACTGACATGCAAGGGACATTTTTGTCATTTCCATGTTAGGACCTGCCGTTCAAGAAGGGAGACCACCTCACTATAATCAGTGCATCACGGGTGAGTGAGAGAGTGAATGAGTTATTGATGTACTGTACATTTGATAAAAAAGTAAACGTCCTACAGGCATAGTACACACGTTAGTGCGGCTATGAAAAATGTGATTTCCACCATCTTTGGCACCGTACACTCACCTGCTTACTCCTGAGTCACGTTTATTGCCAAGTGAAGACTCATAGTGAGTGTAAAGCGTGGAGGTAAAAGTCCTGACTGAGATATTCTAAGCTATTATGACAGCACAGTTCGTCACACCTTCGGAGAGTTGCTTATGTGAGAAATCGTTCAGCAGGAATGCAGAACAGGTATGTAGTCCTTCTTTGATTTTACTCTTGCTGGGTGGAGGCCGGGGCATAGATACACAGGCGCACGGGCATAGTACGTACGAAGTGACAAATATGGGCATTCTACTTTTTGCAACGGGCGTACTACCTTACACGTACATACGTATGTATGTACGGGTGTAGTACGTTTACTTTTCTATCGAATGTACTGTACATTGACGCAGAATGGTTAGGTATGGTCATGTGATCAGTGTATAATTGACCCCGGGTGTGAATGATATCCTTAGCTGTGAATGGATTTTTATTGATGTAACAAGAAACTGTAATACTGTGATTGTTACTACCAATTGCAAATGATGTCCTCAATTAGTAGATACGTATGTTTGCCATGGAAATTGGCATCCTCATTGCTGTTTTTGAGTTTCATAGACAAATGTATTTGTCCACTTGCAGTCTACTGTGGCCTGTTCTGCTTCAATATGCGCACCGTGGCTTACATATATATACACTATAGGCATTGCATCTGCAGATTCTGCATGTGTATATTAGTAGAATCAGTGCAAGTAATGGTATGTGCTTGCTTGCTTAAGTAAGAAATCGTTTTAGAGGGAATGCGCAAGCAGTTAGCACATCTTTGTCGCTTGACACTACGGACCGTACGTATCTTTCCTACGCCCATAGCGCCGCCCGTATCGGCACCCGTACGAATGATCAATTACGCCCATATCCGTACCTGCGTCCATAGACGATATCTTTTTTATGCAACATACCGTATGTAGAATATTGTGGCATTTTCTTCCTAAAGGGCAGTGGGAGTTGAGCGACTTAATAGTGTCCCTACTTGTTTCATCTGTTCAGGACCCAAACTGGTACAAGGCCCGTCGGGAGGATGGCCTTGAGGGGATGGTGCCTGCCAACTTCCTGCAGGAGGCTCAGCCTATGCCCCGGGCAAAAGTGAACCTGCATAAAATGGAGTGAGTGTTGCAGGGGACCGCTGTATTATTGTCTTTGGACTGGACAAACTGTTCTCCTTCCTCCAGAGGCACTTCAGTGCACTTACGTATCTAGTGGTTGGCATTGTGCTCATTTGTTATGTGTTCTTACTCTGTCCCTAAATGGAATTTCCAATGTGTTGCATACATACCTCTGCAGGAGATGATGTTCCTAAAAGAATTTGTGTACATGTGTGCATATGTGTTTATTGGGCATTTGTAAACTGCTTGATGCTTAACTGCTGTGCCATGAAATAATGTGATTGAATCCAAGTGAGTTGTTGTGCCGTTCCTGATGTAGCTGGTTCCATGGTAAGATTGGCCGGGAAGATGCAGAAGCCCTACTGCACCCAAAGCGGAATGGCTTGTATCTGGTGAGAGAAAGTACCAACTTCCCTGGAGATTATGCCCTTTGTGTATGGTGAGTTTGACATGTGAAACGCTCATACATTTGCACATCAGTCTAGGTTGGGTGTGTGCGGCAGTGACCCAGTGTACCATATACGTGTACAAAGAGGGGTTCTGTCAGGTCACATCTTCAGCTCCCTACTCTGGTCTGCTCTCTGTACTTTTGCAACTGACAATATATTGTAAGATGTTGAAGTAATAAAGTGGTGATCTAACCACTGCTACTCATTATGTGAGTGTAATCTTGTTACTACACTCTGTGCTGTACAGCTATGATGGCAAGATTGAACACTACCACATAAAATACAAGGACAATGAGTACACAATAGATGATGAGGAGACATTTGAGAACCTCACTCAGATGGTGGAGCACTACCAGAAGGATTCTGATGGATTGGTTACACGGCTTAAGGTACCAGTGGAGAAGAAGTCTGGAAAAGTAGAATACTCTGTGGATTCAGAGGACTTCAAGAAGAGTAAGTCTGGTGGTTCAGGCTGTTTGGGAACAAATGGGTATTGTACATGCACAAAATACTTGAGAAGTAATTTTCACGATTTTTGTGAGCCAGCACACGCAATGTTCCTCATGTGCATTGCTATAACAGCCTGTATTAGTACGACTGAACGGGATAAACTTGAGCTTCTTTGTTTGTAAACAATGTGGAACTGATCAAATCCAACATTGGGGCTCAGACATATCTGGAATACAGTCGCGTTTTCTGAAAATGGACACATGTAGATTCTGGAGGCAATTTAAGCGTAATGACTATCAACTCAGCTATGTAAATGGAATACGCTACCTGACACAGATAACTTATATTTTTCCAAGGAGTTTCTTGTTTTCCGGTGCAGGCAGACTAAGATATCCGTGTGGCTGTGCTTGGATGTTCTGCACGCACGGAAGAATGCAGGCAGGAATTCTATGTGGATTTGTCTGCTAAATCAGCCAGGTGTAAAGCTGAGCAAGCTTTGGTTATGGCTTCAATAGTATATTTAGTATTTGGTAACAAAGGCGCCAAGGTTGTTATAGCGATGTACAGTGGCTTTACACACACTCGCGACCACGAAGCAGTAAGTTAGAGTGTATGTTAAACTATGTAGAGGACCTATGTACGTAGCCCTAACCCTAACCCTATCCTGAATCGTCAACTTACATACGCATGTACTTACATACAACCATACATAACCTCTACACAGCGTAACATACACTTCTTACTTCACAAGAACATATGCAAGAAAGAAACAACATCGTAGTTAATAATGTTGTAGTCAATTACTTCGGAAGTGCTTCTCAATGTTCTCAATTTAATTAATTGACATCATACATACTTGTTCTCAATTGTCTATCCTGCAGTGCAGACTTAGTCCATCGCGTTACGCATCACCTTTGCTGTGACCTGTGTTTTTAGCCCATTCACAGTGGTGTGCACTTGTTTATAACAAATACTACACTGTTTAAAACAAACAGTCAGGATAACCTCAAGATGCGTCTAAACATAGCTGATTGTGATGAAAGGTAACCCCAGTTTAGGGTGACTGCAATATTTTTAACTTTCGAAATATGAAGTTCTGAACTTCTGTATCGTCTTTGTTGTTGGACCAATCCAAACTGCTGACAGGTCATATACAACAGCATACCAACCGTTTCCAGATCACTCCTAGTATAGAGAGCACTACCTACCATAAGGAGTGTTTATTAGTGGAGAAACAACACAGGTGCTCAAATTCTACGTATGTAGCAAACTCACTTTGAAGTTTCTCTGAGGTGTGTAAGTGGATATTGTCAAGCACTAAAGTAGTTTAATAACTACAAACACCTAAGACTGCTGGGTTTATCCCCTTGCCCTCCATGGCATTTCGTCAAACCTTTATGCTAAGCTAACAGTCACCACCGTCTCTCAAAGTTAACATTGACATCATACGTACGTCAGGTGACATGACCATTCAATGTTCAGCATACCCTCTAATCTAAAACTGTCCAATAAGATAATTAGGCTGGTCTCCTCAAAATGTAATGACTGAGAAGAGCTTACCAGGGTTTCGCTAGTACTGCAGAATGGCTTTCTGTATCATAGCCCCTTGAATTGTTTTGTACCATAGCTGTCCTGAATCTTCCGAAACAGCGCTAATGGTTTTATGTGCAGTGTAATTGCAAGTGGTGAGCCGTACAGACCTTAACTGGACTTGAACTGAAAAAATTGGTCCAACAAGCAAACAAAATGAAACATTAGTATTATGTTGTTAGAAATCATGCTTCTATTAGCCACTGGTAATGCTCCTGTAGCATTTCAGTAATTGTTCAGTGATATGTAAGTCTTCCAGGTGTTGAGATGCTGCGTGCAATGGGGAAAAATGGTTTTGAGCTATTTGTGAAATCTGCAAGCAAACTGATTGGGGATTGAGAACTTCACTAGCCAAGTAGGTAGAGGGACAGATGTCGATTGTCACAACATTACCAAACGTTTTGGCCCAATCTAGAGCCTTCATCAGTGGTAGATCTAGATGAAGGCTCTAGATTGGGCCGAAACGTTTGGTAATTTTGTGACAATCGACATCTGTCCCTCTATCTACTGGGCTAGTGAAGTTCTCAATCCCCAATCATGTCTACACCTAGCCACACAGAGATTTTCAAACTGCAAGCAAACTGTAAGGTTTCACAAAATTACATTGTGAAAACTACACAAGGGACTTTCTGGAAATATCTGTCCAGTGCAGTTTGTGCATGTGTACAAATACTGTGTCTAAGTTGGGGTGAAGTTGAGAGTTTGGGACGCATTATGTATATAGACTGCATTGAGTTGGGACAGCTGCTGCATTGGAACATTATGAAGAACATGGCTCGTTAGGGATACTAGAGTAGGCAAATTGACTGCAGGTTCACCACCATGCTGTTTAAACGTTTTCTGTGGTGGATGCTTTGTTTCACAGAGAGGAGCTGTGACTTTACACGTACAACGTAATTCACAGTCATTGGAGACATTAAGATTAATGTTTTTTACTTAGCTGTGGCCTGTAATGTGTGGGAAAGTCACGTGTGTGACTGTAAACTGCAAGGTTACAGGCCAGAACTTGCAGGAAGCACATGAATCGTCTGCTGGGTGGGCAGGAACGATGGAAGTTCAGTGCATGCTGAACCATCTGATGCACCACGCCTGCAAACGATAAGCTGCCGATAGTCTTGTGGACCAAGTTAAATGAGCTGTTGTCAGTTGCTTACGTTTGTGCGGCCGCCATTTTCTAACTTTATCTTCGCATGTTACAGGTTACACGTATGTAAATATTAAGCATTAGTAGGTGAATTTGCATGAACATGTGTAACTTGTGGCTGCACGGTTACAAGTTAGGCACTATGCATTACTAAAATCGTAAGATCTCTATTCATATCATGCTGACTTCAGTGGGCTTTCCTCGTCCATTGCATGATGCATACCAAGTTTCACCGTGTGAAGTTAACTGTTAATGGCTGACTGTCATTGCACGTCCTTCAGGTGGCTGGCATATCCCTCGGAAAAAGCTGAAAGTGGGGACCACCTTAGGCAAGGGAGAGTACGGCGGTGAGTGCACAGCAGGATGTATGTACAGTGTATCACCACTTGTATGCTGTGTGCATGTGCCGGTGTGTGTGTGTGTGTGTGTGTGTGTGTGTGTGTGTGTGTGTGTGTGTGTGCGTGTGCGTGTGTGCGTGCGTGCGTGTGCACTAGTAGTTGTTCATTTGCTGATCTTAAAATTGTTTATCCTGATTAGAGGTATACTGTGGAGAATTCGAGGGCAAGAAGGTGGCCATCAAGTCTCTCAAAGATGACCACCGAGGACTTCAGGCATTCCTGGCTGAGGCCTCTGTTATGACAGACCTGAGCCACCCGCACTTGGTCCAGTTGATTGGGGTTAGCCTGGACGAGAAGCCAGTGTTTATTGTCACAGAGTTCATGGAGAAGGGTTCACTGGTGGAGTACCTGAGGTCACGGGGCAGGGCCGTCATCCAGAAGCAGGACCAGCTTGGGTTTGCAAGGGATGTTGCAGATGGGATGGCCTACTTGGAGCACAAGGACTTGATTCACAGGTGAGAGGGCTGTCTGTGTAGTTGGCTATTTTCAATAGTGCTAGCTTTGAATCAGAATACACTAATTCCAGTAGAACTGATGAAAGCTACCACAGTTAATCTGATCAACAGCAATACAAATGAAAGCACAACTCAGTGTTGAGAGTTGCCTTATGTACCCCCCTGCCCAGGGATCTAGCCGCCCGAAATATTCTCATTTCAGAGAAGAATGCAGCAAAAATTTCTGACTTTGGCCTGGCTCGAGACGCCGATTACAACTATGCTGGTCTGAAGATCCCCATCAAGTGGACTGCACCTGAGGCCATTAATGATGGCGTAAGTGTTTTGGAGGATGGGGAGGGTACCGAGGGTGGGAAGGAATAAGGGTGGGGTGGATGGAAATGAATAAGTATGCATTCCTAAATCACTGCAAACTGTGTGTATGTTTATGTTTGTAGAATTTCTCTAACAAATCAGATGTGTGGAGCTTTGGTGTGCTCTTATGGGAAGTCTTCTCATATGGACGAGTACCCTACCCACGAGTGGTGAGATCAAAGCACTCCACTGAGCATACATAATGTATTGTGCGTGTTGTATATGACATAGGCAGTTCAGCCTGTAGGGAAGTGGAAGAACGTTGGCACTTACCATCGCTCCTACAAAATACTTGATAATAAGCATAACGGCACATTTTCTTGCCTCATTGAAGGACATGCATTGTATAGTGATGGGATAATATGGACTGCGGTATGGTGCGTGGAAAGGTAGTAATAATTTTATTAATGTTTTAACACTTATGGAGAATTACATGTTAATATAGTTCGATATCTGTTAAGGTACGTACGGTACTTGACATGGATAACTTACATTTTTCCGGCGAATTCCTCAATTTTTTGGTGCAGGCGGACGCGGATATCCATGCGGACGCACTCGGATTTTCCTCATGATTCCGCTGTGATTTTCCTCACGCTTCCGCACGGAAGAATCTATATAGGTGGGAATTCCATGCGGATTCGTAGCTGTACAGTGCCTTTACGTACACTCGCAACACACTTCCTTCATAAGCGGCGTCGAATGACCTGAAGCGTGAAAGATCGACTTGTACTAATGACAAAATGGCTGACCAGTGGAGAGAGCCCCTCAGCAGTTGCATGATTGCAAGGATACTGCTTCAGCAGCCAATACCTGTCTTCAGTCGAGTGCGTACGCTTGTGCGTTCATCCCAGGACTTGTTCCGCATTATATGGATCCGCGGAACGTCCGCGCATTGCCGCGCAGATGATCTGCGCATTGCCGCGCTGGTGATCCGCGCATTGCCACACGGGCATCCGCGTATTGCCACGCGGCTACCTTCGGAAAACCTACACGACGTGTCTGCGGAAAAAGGTAAGTTTTCCGTGTTACATACCGTACGTATGTGGAAAGGTTGAAGTTACAAATATGGCCACAACAGAAGATCGGCTGAAGCTACGTACAGCAGTGTGTAAGCTGATAATTGACCCTTATGGGTCCCAGAGAGTCCTTACTAGGGAAAGAAAGAAAATGAAAGAAAGTGCCGAAGATGGCTGACACAAGGAGGACACATTTATAGCAAGTGTACACAGAGAGTCACAGCTGCACAAGGGTAGAAACGGAGAGAGGATTTTTAAGATTTTCAGATACGTACATAGATTCAGATGACCGACTCTGGGTTGTGATCCTTTCATGCTCAAAAGTGGAAATCCTACACGTCATATTTGAAATCACAGTTGTTCGAAATTAGTACTCTTTATGCCCAAAGTTTGAACTTACGAATAAAATATGGCCGAAAAGTGGTCGTCGCACGGGAGATACACGTCTGACTTGTTTTGGCTCTTCTCACCTGGTGCCAGTGGTTGAGCTATGTACTGCATTAGTACATTCGAACTTGGTAGACATTTTCTGTGCATATGCAAAGTTTTTGCAGATTTGTCTCGTTTATCCGTTAAATTTCTACCTTTACTGTCACTGGCTAGCCGGAAATCCATAACGGTCAAGCAGTAAAGGGAAGCAATGCATAATGAAAAAATGGCCGCATAGTCAACAATAGTTATATAGTTATCAGACTTCTGTGCTGGTAAGATGTAAACATGGTAGGTTACAGGCACTGTGTGAACAAGTGCCGCCCCAACTCGAACTACTTGCTGTCGTCAGTCGCAAGTTAGGACATGACAACATGTCAGAGCAATGCAACAACATATGCTCATACAGCCTGGGCACACAGACACAGACAGACTGTGCATGCATTTTCCTTTATTTGAACCCCTCCTCATTTGGAGTTGTATCAAACAATCTGGCTAGCTAGTCATGCACATGTTTTACCGCCTAGCCACATTGATTGTATTTCTGCATTTCAAGACATAAATACAATTAAGAATGCAGTGACATGCACACACACTGGTCGCAGGGACTCGGTAGCAGGTGTTTAGTCAAGTCAGAAGTGAATTCGTTCGAGTACAAACAGCGCGCACTGCCGGAGACATTATTCTTATATGTTTTCAGTGCATGCTAAGCTTTCCTACGTGAAACATAGCTAGCAAACTTTAGAATAGACGTTTAACACCCTCACCAAGCTTGGCGTTAAGCCTGTCTATTGTTCTCGGCAGTGCTGCATAGATTGTAAGTCGGGAAGTCACAAACCAAACACGCTGCAAACGATACGGCGCGTTTCTCAAGGTAAGCGTCGCTCCTGTCCCTTGTCCGAGGCAGTAGTGCGGACAACCTTGATGTCGACATCCAACGAACACAGCGTGGTGTTCAGAACGACGACAAACAGCGACTTGTGCAACTTTCTGAGGTCTGTTTGTAGCTTTCTTCCTCCCGAGCCACAGAAAAATGGCCGCCAATGTAAATATAACGGAACGCAATACTTTGCCTGTACTTTACAATATAGATTATAGTACAGTTATATTTCCATACCATCAACAATATATATATATATATATATATCACTATATATATACAGTGCAAGTTGCAATAAATCATACTAATCTAAAGTAAATCAATACATAATATAATATAATATAATTGTATGGGGCCCTATATATATACATATGTCCATAACATGAAGCCATACGACGGGTGTAAAATGAAAACTATATAGGGGCTACCTGCGGCAGCCCCTAAAAATGTAGTAGATTTGTTTGTCAGTAGTTGAGCATGCTGTAACACACTTTACTTCCTTCCCCTTTCCCTGTCTACTGTAGCCTGTGAGTGATGTTATGAGCTTCATCAAAAGAGGCGGACGGCTAGAGAAGCCAGAACACTGCCCAGATGAGATGTACACTGTCATGAGGTCGTGCTGGGAGGAGGAGCCGAGAGACCGACCCATGTTCAAACAGCTGCTGGAAAAGCTGACAAAGCTAGCCCAGCAGTCTGCCTAGCCACATGTATGGGAAGAGGGAAAAGTGGGCTGCACAACTATTTTGTGTTTTGTCACAGTTCTAGTGGAAATTGCATACATCAAGTAATATTGAGTCGTACTCTGACCCAGGGTAGACTCAGTCAAGCATGTACTTCTTTTGTTTGTACTCAAATGATATATATAAGTATTGTGTATTGTATTGTGTGCATAAGAACATGCAAAAGTGTGCTATCTTCAATTTTCTTTTTTAATGGCGTAAATTACGAGTGATCGAAGATGGAACATTGTATGTACATATCAACTATGGCCGTTGCCCTTGGCATGATGTCGTTTCTGACAGTGATCCATCAGTGCCTGCTGAGCTGTATGATCACTGGTAATCTTACCCCGAAACCACAGACTGCTGCACTAGAATAGTACTGGACAGCCTGGGGGTGGTCACTCCATCCTATTGACCGGGAACCAGTGATTGCCTCTCCAGTCATCATAAACAAAGATTATTGAGTCTCGCCTTTATTGGGGCTCATCAGTGTGCTGGCGTACTGACTGGCTGCCTATATAATATATGCACAGCTGCACTAGTGGCTTAATGAAAAAGCGGCACCAGTGCAAGTTGCAACAATGACAACCACCACCTGTGCAAGTGGAAAGTTTGCACCAGTTGAAAGAAGGGAAACACCACAGGTGCAAGGTGCAAAGGTCAGGGCCCACCATCAGCGCAACTACAACCACCACCACCACTGGCCAGGTATGAACAACACAGCATGATGCAGCAATCAAGTGTAACTTGCATGAGGGCTAGCTTTGTAGGGTGCGTATACCCTCACGCAAGTTGCACTGATTACTGCATTGTGCTGTATTGGTCATATAGGATAGTGAATGAGGTTGTGAGGGAAGCTATGATAGCAGGAAGCATGCATAGTAAGGTGGGTAAGAGACCTTATGATTGGAGAGGGTTGGAGGAGATGTCAGAAACAGAAGCCTGGACGAGGAATGAACGAAGTGAAGCATGTGTTAAAGGATATCTCATGGAGGAGAGTTATAGAGAATGTTGGAGGGTGGAAGCTAGAGGGCGCACGCCCAAAGTTGGAAGTGTTAGGGAGATTAATGGATTGTGAATGTAAGAAGAGGTGTGTTGACATTGGCTATAAAAGACAGAGGGGATGTTAGTGTAGTTGAGAGGCGAGATGGCAGAGTTGAGAGTTGAAACTAGCAGCTGGTGTGATTGATGAGCAGATTTGCAAGAATTGTACATGTGATGTAGGAGAGGTGTAAGATGTTGGGCACTTCTTGCCACGCTAGCTGCACTTGCATGTTTGAGAAGGCAAATGGAGAAGGTGATCGATGATGGAAACTGGGGGTGGATGGCATGAGATAGAGGATAAGGAGAAGGGGTGGTGGTCATGGGGACGAGGCGTGTGAGAGTGCTGGAACACGAAGGGCGGCGGAAAAGCTGTACAGGAGGTGATTTGCTGTAAGCTAGACCCTACTGAGATTGGACTACGTACTAATATCTAGATATGGGTCAAAGTCCCAGATGGGTAAACTCCCTGCAGTGAACTGAATTCAATTATGAATTATGAATTAGCTATACTGTATGCGCTTAGTGTTATTGTGACGGAGAAGCTGTTGAAGGCTTAAAAAGGAATATCGCAGTAACGCTAGCATTCCTTGCGCTGAAAGCGTGCAGTTGAAATCAGCGTTTGTCCTGAGTAGATACCTAGTCTCGTACCCAGACCCATCCGCCGCGGCGACCGGATGGATCTGGGACGAGAATAGCATATCCTCCCCCGCAAGTAGTCAGCGTGGAATCTATGGCGGAACCGTAGATACTCGCCCCTGTCTACGTATGGCGGAACGAAGTCCTGTCATCTTGTTTGGGACAAGAGTGTGGGCACAGAACTGGTGAGTCCTGGCGTCACTGTTTGTGTATGAGGATACATGGTTTCCACGTCCGTGTAGATGGTGTTTTGTCGTTCGCCCTCGGAGAAGCCATCCGTGCGGTTTCACTGTTGACTGTCCCGTTCGCAAAGTCGTGAGCGTGTCGCCTCACTCAGACAGAGCCTCTGTTTAGTGCGCTTATAATGTGTGTATGTTTGTGTGTTAGCGAAGGAGTCAAAGGCGAGAGAAGGTAGGCCATCCCGATCAACGCCAGTTACTCACTGTGTCCTGCGTGTTAGGCTAGCTGGCTAGACCGTTCCTAGTAAACGCCGGAGGCGCGGAGGGGAAGAAACGGTCCAGCCAACATACAATTAGTTCACACCTTGCACAAGATGTTTGACCAATGAAATGCTACTGGCAAGGATCCGTGCTAATAGTCTTCCTTGAGTGTCCTGCCCCTGTAGTATGCTGCATGTGGCAGCCATCTGCTGTGGATATAGAGCAATACTCTCTCGAGCTGTTTCATGCTTGACAGCAAAAAGGCGATTGCAAAGTCTGCTCGAGCGCCCATCTTCTCTGTTCACTAACTGATCTATGTCGATCACACTCGGACGTCAAACGTCACGTGCAAGCTGTCAACTAATTGCTATGTTGGCTACACCATTCCTTCCCTCTGCACCTCTGGCATTTACTATGTGTACCCTGCATGCAAGTTCAGTGTGTGTGTGTGTGTGTGTGTGTGTGTGTGTGTGTGTGTGTGTGTGTGTGTGTGTGTGCAAGTCCGTGTGTGTCCACGTGCGTGTGTGTGCAGTTGCCTGTATTTTTGGCACTTGAATGTTATCCGTCGTGAAGTGGAATGTGGGATGCATGTTGAGTGCTTCAGTTTCAGCCGATCACTGGCAGACATCCATCTCAATCATTGGTTTGTGCGTATTTGCCCTTTCATCTTCCAAATGTGTTCTTGCCATGCAGTGTACATTGTTGTGCTATACCATAAGTTTTGATGAAGTAAGCTTTAGCCAAATCAATGAAACGTATGGGCTACCAATGCACAAATGTAGCAGTGATGGAGTGCCAACTATTTTCACACAGCTACATATGTTCTTAGCACACTTGTTAGGATAATCATGTGACATGACAGCAGCATGTGATCTAACGTCATTGTACTGGAATTTGGTTACACTTTCCCACACCACATTCAGAATGACTGCAGCCAGTTTGAGGCCTTGGGCTAGATATGAGAATAGTATAAAACAACAGTTGGTAGCGTTTGTGTGTAGTTGCTCCTTTTTTGGCATATGCCTGGCCTAACAAGGAATGTACATACATACGTGCATGACTTAGGAAGTCAAGTGTGGCATTAGCAAAGCAACCGCCAGCCCTTGGCCAGTGGCTGGCAAACGTTTGGACATGCAGAAATGCTGTACGTATATGTTGGTTCAGTCGGAATTGCATACTGTTATTTGGTGTGTTGGTGGATGGTGTCTGCATGTGCATATTGTGTGTTGTATGTATAGTGCGTGCATGTCGTGTGTACTTCATCGATCAAGAGAACCTGAGATTGGTGGCACTTAGTCATAGCTGCTCAGAGCCCCCGCAGTCTACAGGCTCATCCTCTTTCTGTGTGTCTGAAGCAGGCAATGACAGTGGTGGCGATGTGTTAGTGTGATCAGTGTTATTCCAGACAGCAGTGCGTGGTGTACTGTAAAGAACTTCCAGGGACGGCTTCATTCATTGTATCCTCTTAAACTCCTACTCGATCCCGGAATGTCTGGAGACAGGATGTGCTTTGGTCAGAGTGGCACTGGGAATACGAGTACACTACACTTGGGTGCTGTGTACGTATCTACACGAGTAGGCACACAACTGAACGAAAATTGCCACTAGAGCCTACCTTAGTATTGTACATATGTCCATTGCACGTCATTTTCAAGCTAACAATACTATGGGCATGTGTGTGTGTGTGTGTGTGTGTGTGTGTGTGTCGCGCACACGCGCGGTGTTTGTACAAGCTGCTAACTTCACAGCTTGAAATGGAAATGACAACAGGAGAATAAGAACAGAGGCCAGGTACCCAAACGTGTGGCACACACTTAAGGCAGAGTTTCAGCCACACGAGCCACCGATCCCAGTCAAGATTCTTCATCTTCAATTGCTGTAGATATTGCCATGAGCTGGCTGCAATGCTGCGACCATTTAGGACCCCCGTGCCTTGAGGCTTGAACTGTGCAGTGGTATGCGTAGACCTCAGCACGTGTTACAACAGATCGACTACCTATATCAATAAATTTATTGAGAGCATGTGTAGCATAGGAGTCAGCACCTCATCCCTGCAATTTGGAACACGTTTGTATTGCATGCATACAGTGTGGAACAGCGTATTGCATACAGCGTTTGATGCTGCACTACTAGGACACTGTGATACATGCAGTACTAGACTGAAGTGCATATATTCTCCCATTTGGTGCAGATCTTTGTGTCATCTTCCTGAAGTGTTGCAACGATGTCAAAGCAAAATCCACACAACGGGGGTGCAGTAAGCTGGGACTACTGCATCACTATCACTAGACACTTGTACACACTGACGCACACGTGCACACATGCCATCCATCCATCCATCAAGGCTATGCTTTCACTCGTCCAGAGTGGTGCAGGCCAGATCTGAATGAACTCCAGGGTTTTGGAATTTGTGATTGCTTCTCTCCTTCCATCCTGAAAGCTGAGGTTTGACCTGATTCTGCTTGGAATCTCAGGCTTCCCCACTTGAACATAGTTCACAGTGCGGTCACTTCCGCATAGCACAGATCTAGACAGAAACTGCTGAAAAGCTGTCGAACGTTTTTATGAGCGAAAGGGCCTTCCCTCTTCTTGGATGCGAAACTGTGACAAATTACAATTAGGCATGAATGACACTGTCACATCACCGTAAACTGTTTCTCTACCGCCAAAAACAGCCGACACGAAATGGCTGGCACTCCTGAGTGGTTTGTATTTTGCACACTCAGAAATCCTTTTGAGAGGCTAGTCATAATTTATTTCACTTACTGTACGGTGTTACCAACAGTTTCAAAAATTACAGAACAGAGCTTTGTATGGTAAAATTATTTGAAGTGTGTTTAAGGAAGCTATAGATAGTAACAAAGCTTTGAAAAATTGGGACAGCGCCATTACTACATACATACGTACACCCACACCCCTCCCACCCAGCACACATACTCCACATACTTGCTGTATGACTTCAGCCCAGCTGTAGCACCATTTGCATTGGATTTGTTCAAGCCTACTGGGGTCATGTGACCCAGCAGATCTGTGTAACATATTGCAGTACATTTCACCCACGTATGATGTGTAATAGCTTGCTAGCAGGGAATGATGGGATTCCAGTGGTGGCCCTCCATATGCATCCCCTGTCAAGTGATTTTGCTTCTCTTTGCTTCACTTCTATTTGAAACAGGGTGCCTGGACTCCCAATACTACAGTTGTGGCTAAGTATAATTTCAAGGGAGGTACACACCATGTGAGTCTCAACCCTCGCCGTTTGTTTTGTTCTTCTCCTTCTCTTACTTCCTCTCTTTCCCACTCGCCGCCATTCCTGTTCTTGCTCATCCTCTTTCCTTTTCCTTACTTTCCAACGTCCTTTTTACCTTCCACCCCTTCTCTCTCCCAATCCTCTCCCTCCTAATCTCTTTCCTACTCCCTCCTGTCTCGTCGTCCCTCACTTCCCCTCCCCCCTACCTCTCTCACTTTGTCTCCCATTCCTTTTCACTGCTTCTCTTCCCCTCCCCACTTTTCCTTCTCTCTCTTCCCCTCTCTCCTTCCCTTTCCTCTTATACTCTGTCACACATGTTTCATATAATATGAACCATGCAGTTGATAACTAGCATTATACCTTATGTAGACCAGAGTGAGAGCAATGATTGACATAAGCACAGAATCAAATTTTCAAGTTTTAGATCCTGTTAAGGAGAGGCCTTGGAAGGGAATCCTGTAGGCCAATGCCTTTGAATTTGCCAAGATCGTGAATACTAATTAAATGACATACATAGGCCATCTGGGAACTGACATGCAAGGGACATTTTTGTCATTTCCATGATAGGACCTGCCGTTCCAGAAGGGAGACCACCTCACTATAATCAGTGCATCACGGGTGAGTGAGAGAGTGAATGAGTTATTGATGTACGGTACATTGACTCAAAGTGGTTAGGTAAGGTGATATCCTAGCTGTGAATTCCTTTTTATTGATGTGACCAGAAACTGTAATACTGTGATTATTACTACCAATTGCAAATGATGTCCTTGATTAGTAGATACGTATGTTTGCCAAGGTAATTGGCATCCTTTGCTGCTTTTTAATTTCATAGACACGGTATCCATCGAGTCTATTGCGCTCTGTTGGGCTTCAGTATGTGCGCTGTTGCTTAAGTATGTACACACTACAGGCATTGCATGTGCAGATTCTGCACGTGTGTATTTACGTGTGTACGCATGTATTTGTAGAATCAGTGCAAATTATGTGTGAAACACCTACTATCAATTTGTACTGTAGTGCTATACTGTCAGGTATAGCCTGCTAAATGTACTTCACTGTGAGGGAAACACTCTGTCCGACAAGGAAAGGACCACACTCTGCTACCACACAGGAAATACGTAGGTCTAGCTATCTAGAAGAGTAACTAATGTTGCTGTTGGCAAGCTGCTGATATGCCAGTCGTTGTGGACTTGTGGGAAGCCTCTACTGATGGGTATAAAGCTACAGTGATGCTTTTACCAAAGCAGAAAGTCTAAACTGAATGAAACATGTGGCGTGGTCGATGCCGGATGACCAGCTGCTTCTAAATCCACCCCAAGTGAAACACTTGTGGTTTCAATAGAAACAGGTAGAGGCTAACAGTCAAGGCATGACTGAGCGCTCTATAGGCAGATTGGGCATTTGCACACATTGCCCAGTGCAGGGGATTGGTGACAATTGGTAGTAATCTGCCTATAGAGCACTCAGACTGTTATCCTCTACTTTTCTATTGAAACCACTTAGGGTGGATTTAGAAGAAGCCAGTCGTCTGGCATGGATTCAGGGCAAAACAGCTGTCTGTGACTGTTCCATCCTTTGTTGCATGACTGGGGAGGTGACCACTGGTTGCCGCAAATAGGACTTCTGTTCCCCCTGGCCATGGTTTCAGTTTTACTGACCTGGTCAGGTTGGCGTAATGTCCAGTGATTACTGCCATTTATCACTAATTCCCTACACTGGGCAATGTGTACAAATTCCGCATTTGTCTAAACTGAATGTTGGACATTTGACTTATCGTTGCAGGCATTTCATTCAGTAGTCAAACAGAATGTCAACACTGAAACTGGATTAAACCTGGTTATGCCTGAGCCTGTCCTGTTTAAGTGAAATCAAGTGATGAGGGAAATGTTCTTGAGCAGAGTTTACTGGTCCTTTATACCCCAGCAAATACTTTAAGTCGTTGTATTATCTGATGAAGAGTCACTGGTTCTGTGTATTTAGTGCTCCTACTACATGGTACAGGTGTCCCTTTGCTGTTGACGTAGAGGAAGGCGTTCCTCAGTTTATGAAGTGTCCACCTGTATTCCTCAGTGTCTTCCATGTCTGTGACTTGTGTTCTCAGTTGGCATACTCTGATGCCTAGACATAGCCGGTAGAAAGTGTGTGTGTGTGATGGGGGGGGGAGGACTTTGTGTGTATGTATGCATGTACGTATGTACAGTATGTATGTATGTAGCAGTTTGCTGTATCTCCATGCAATTCTGGTAGTTGGGCATTTGAACATTGTGACTTTCCATTCTTAAAGGGCTGTGGGAGTTGAATATTAATGTACGTATGTAGGTCTAGTTATCCTATGTTTGATCTGTTCAGGACCCAAACTGGTACAAGGCCCGTCGGGAGGATGGCCTTCAGGGGATGGTACCTACCAACTTTCTGCAGGAGATTCAACCTTTGCCCCGGGCCAAAGTCAACCTGCATAAAATGGAGTGAGTGTGTAAGTAGACACGCTAGTCACTGAATACAGGGGACCTCTCAATTGTATCTTGGGACTGGTCCAAAGTGTCCTTCCTCCTGAGGCGGTGTGAAGCACATGTCTAAGCAGTTACAGTGGTCCCCATTTGAGCTGTGTGCTGTCTGTTGGCCCAACTTTAAGACATTCTTTAAGCTATTAAAGAACCATCCTCCATTAGGCTTAAGAGTGGTGGATGACTCAGCAGAGTTGAAGACTTCTTTCTCAATGTATCGTTCAGCCCTGTTGAGCTTCTCAGAGATGTATAGATTGAGATGAATTGTTGATATTGATTCTTTCATCGTCCTTATCGCCAGTTTGTCGTTGTATTACTCAAGGATGTCCGACCAGATGTTGATAACCATTACAAGGGAAGAGGTTGTGGAGCTGTAAGGACAAACTGACACACCCATTGGCTGAAGATGATCAAATAGACAGTCTGTCAAAGTGTTGGTGGTGGTACAGTTCTGTTCCCAGTTTGGGTAGATGTTCCATGTTCTGCCACAAGTGACACATGACGTCTCCCAGAACCCTGCAGTTGAGGTGCAACCCAAAATTGCCACGGAGATCAACGACAGCAAATGGCGCCCTGAAAAGGAGGCAGAACGATGACCAAGAATGCAATTGCAACAGTGATCTGTGGCTCTTGGCTAGGCAGCAGTGGTGCTAATCATTGTTGGGATGCAGGTCTCTGACATGGAATCATCCACTGCCTAAAGTGATGCAATATTGTTAAAGTGGGAAAACGCTAAGCCAAAGGAGCTTTATATCTGCGGTAGCCATTTTCCCTTTTTATTAACTGTTAAATAGGTGTGAACGACTGCATTTTCTACTGCCATTCTTGCAGTGATTTGTGCCGTAGTGTGAACATCACCTAAAGACATTTTGCTATGTGTTATGTACCTCCAAAGTAGCTCTGAAGGGGTAATGCACAAGATGAGCACTGTACTAGGTGGACGTGTGTATAATGTATACATGTGTTCTGCGAACTCTTTGTTGGTTTACTGCTGTGCCATGAAATAGTGTGATTGAATCCAAGTGAATTGTTGTGCCATTCCTGATGTAGCTGGTTCCATGGTAAGATTGGCCGGGAAGATGCAGAAGCTCTACTGCACCCAAAGCGGAATGGCTTGTATCTGGTGAGAGAAAGCAAAAACTTCCCTGGAGACTACGCCCTTTGTGTATGGTGAGTTTGACAGGTGACACACAAAAGCACACCTCACAGCACCTGTACATCAACCAGAGTGGTAGGTGGGGCAGTAGTGTACCATCATCTATAGAGGGGTACTGTGTGAGTCACATTAAATGGTGGTCAGGTGCCTTTTGGCTAAGTGACATTGTACATACTTTGCAATGTATTGTAAGAAGTTGAAGAAACACAGTGGCAACCCAACTACTGCTGCTCAGTATGAGAGTGTACTCTTGTCCCTGTGCTGTACAGCCATGATGGCAAGATTGAACACTACCACATAAAGTACGAGAACAATGAGTACACAATAGATGATGAGGAGACATTTGAGAGCCTCACTCAACTGGTGGAGCACTACCAGAAGGATGCCGATGGATTGGTTACACGGCTTAAGGTACCAGTGGAGAAGAAGTCTGGAAAGGTAGAATACTCTGTGGACTCAGAGGATTTCAAGAAGAGTAAGTCTGGTGGTTGGTGTGAGTGAGGGTATACGTATGTACAAATAACTTTCGAAAGTAATTTTTCACGAATTTTGTGATCCAGCACAAATCTTGAAACTAATTCTGTGATAATTCCTCGGCATTGTTATAACAGCTTGCAACATTGCAGCGAAACTGGATCAATTGTTAGCCTCTTTGTCCTAAAACTACGTATGTGTAGCCTCACACTGGGCTACTGAGTATGAACTCCACATCTTGTCGATGTGGAACTGCTCAAACACAAAAGAGAGGCACAGTCATATTATATTATCTAGAAATACACTTTCACTTGCCAGAGATGGACACAGAACCTGGAGGCAAATGAAATGTGATGAATATCACTTTTAATACCTTATTAGAACAAGTTATTCCGTTACCTGTCAGCATTGCTCCTGTAGCGTCACAGTAATTGGAACGATTGTTTAGTAATGCCTATGTGTTCTGGGTGCTGAGATGCTGCATACAACAGGGAATGGTGGTTATGAACTATTTGCAAAATGTGCAAGCAACCTGTAAGGTTACGCATAAATTAAATTGTGAACTCTTCACCAAAGGGTATTCTTGAAATATCTATCTAATGAAAATAATCGTATCGAAATAGGCGCGAAATTGAGAGTTTGGGACACATTTCATATACACATAGACTGCATTATGTTTGGGCTACTGCTGCATTGGAACATTATGGGAGCATGGCTTGTCAACAGTATGGAGTAGGCAAATGGGCAGCAGGTTCACCACCACACTGTTTAAACTTCTTTGTGGTGGGTGCTTTGTTTCACAGAGAGGAGCCGTGACTTTACACGTACGTACATACGCACTGCACAGTCATTCATATCATACTGAACACAGGAAGCCTTTCTCGTCCATTGCATGATGCATATCGAGTTTTCAACGTGTTGAGTTAACTGTTAATGGCTTACTCTCATTGCACGTCCTTCAGGTGGCTGGCATATCCCACGGAAAAAGCTGAAAGTGGGCACCACCTTAGGCAAGGGAGAATACGGAGGTGAGTGCACAGCAGGATGTTCGTACAGTGTATCACCACTTGTATGCTGTGTGCATGTGCCGGTGTGTGTGTGTGTGTGTGTGTGTGTGTGTGTGTGTGTGTGTGTGTGTGTGTGTGTGTGTGTGTGTGTGTGTGTGTGTGTGTGTGTACATGTACTGTATATACAATAGTACATAGCTGTTCAATTGCTGCTATTGGACGTCTTTCCATCAGAGGTGTACAAGGGAGAATTCGAGGGCAAGAAGGTGGCCATCAAGTCTCTCAAGGATGACCACCGAGGACTTCAGGCATTCCTGGCTGAGGCCTCTGTTATGACAGACCTGAGCCACCCGCACTTGGTCCAGTTGATTGGGGTTAGCCTGGACGAGAAGCCAGTGTTTATTGTCACAGAGTTCATGGAGAAGGGGTCACTGGTTGACTACCTCAGGACACGAGGCAAGGCCATCATCCAGAAGAAGGACCAGCTTGGGTTTGCAAGGGATGTTGCAGATGGGATGGCCTACTTGGAGCACAAGGACTTGATTCACAGGTGGGAGGGCTGTCTGTGTAGTTGGCTATTTTCAACAGTGCTAGCTTTGAATCAGGACACACTGTTGCCAGTTGAACTTAGCAAACCCATCAAACTTGCACAATACATGTCTATACGTACAGTCATTTATACACACATTTATAGACCTTTTCCAACTGACGTCACGGCTTTGCGCATCGTCTGTGCATTTTGTACTGTTGGCAAAAGGAACACTATGGAGTAGGTGTTTTGTGTGTTGCGGGTGATTCTTCAACGATGCCAGTGAGCTGTTGCGCGTTGAATTGTGTGAATAGGTTCCAGAAAGGCATACAGTCATTTATACACGCATTTATACATGCGTTTGTAGAATGATGCAACATTTAGTTTGCCAATTTTGTGAGCAGAATGCACAATGCAGCTTGCAAGCAAATGCTTGCATACAACACTGTAAGGTGGAATCCAGCATGTGACAGTGTAGTGTAAGCTGTGCTTGCCCCAGGTCATTGATGTCCCTTTTGTAATGAGTGATAGTGTAACAATCTTTTACAAACATTGTGGTTGCTGAATCAGTGATAATATGTGGTACAAGGTGTATTACAGTTCCCTTGCGTGGACTGATTTGAACTGGGCAGACTGGTGTGGTGTCCTCCCGCAACCACTGTCTAACGAGCACCGAGCAACCCGAGCGACACACGGGATGAAACTCCTGACCAAATCACCGATTACTGCTCTACAACAGGGTCACTACAAAACTGAGCATGCGTAACTACATTCATGCATTTACTAAAGGAATACTGAAGATTACAAGCATGCAGTACTCACAAACATACACCATGCACACTACAACTGGGACCTGCTGAACGGGGTCAGAAGGGTTGTGTTTGGTCTTTCAGTGAATGTAAAGGCGTATTTAACCAGTGTTGAGAGTTACTTTACACCCTTACCTGCCCAGGGATCTAGCCGCCCGAAATATTCTCATTTCTGACAAGAATGCAGCAAAAATATCTGACTTTGGCCTGGCTCGGGATGCAGCATACAACTATTCTGGTCTGAAGCTCCCCATCAAGTGGACTGCACCTGAGGCCATTAATGATGGCGTAAGTGTGTTGGAGGATGGGGAGGGTGCTGAGGGTGGGAAGGAATAAGGGCGGGCGGTAGTGAATGAATATGCGTTGCTAAGTCTCTGCCAGATGTTTTAATTCTTGTGTATGCTTCTTCTCTATCTGAAGGAATTCTCCAACAAATCTGATGTATGGAGCTTTGGTGTACTCTTATGGGAAGTCTACTCGTATGGAAGAGTACCCTACCCCGGGGTGGTGAGATCAAAGCACTTCCTTTGCATGTGGGACATGTCTACTCTTTGCATGAATCATGTATAGCAAAGCATGAATAGTGTGATTTCAGCACATTCTTTCATGTTTCTGTGGGTATACGTTAGACTGGACATGATAGTATTGGTATTGGTATGTATAATGAGGTAACATTATGTGTGCATGATGGTAGAAACCTTGCCATGTATGAGTCAGCTGTGTATGTTCACGCTGTATAATTCTAATCAATTGTGTTGGTGCAAAGCTACACAACTGAACTTTAGTCAAATGCTTGCCATCATCCTTCTCAGCGAAAAAAGTGGATTTTTATTCATAATATAGTTACTTGACCAGACTTCTGTGCTGGTTTAGTTTGTAAAACATGGTAGTTTACAGGCAATGTAATAGATTTGTTTGTCAGTAGTTGAGCATGTGTAACACACTTCACTTCCTTCCCCTTTCCCTGTCTACTGTAGCCTGTGAGTGATGTTATGAGCTTCATCAAAAGAGGCAGAAGGCTAGATAAGCCAGAGCACTGCCCAGATGAGATGTACACTGTCATGAGGTCGTGCTGGGAGGAGGAGCCGAGAGATCGACCCATGTTCAAACAGCTCCTTGAGCAGCTGACAAAGCTAGCCCAGTCTGCCTAACTACATGAATGAGAGAAGGAAAGAGTGGACTGCCAGACTGTTATGTGTTTTGTTGCAGATCTAGTGCAAATTGCATACATCAAGTAGCAAAATTTGATCTTACTCTGATCGTAGCTTACTCTGACCTGCCGTTGTTGTTTGTACCCTAGACTGATATATTGTATAGTTTAAGTTATCTATATATAATTATTGTATGATTGTATGATTGTGTGTGTGTGTGTGTGTGTGCATATAAGAACTTAAAACAGTGTCATATATATCTTCAAATTGTTCTAATTTTAATTAATGGAGTAAATTGCGAGTGATCGCGAAGCCATTCCACAAAAATGGCTGCTGTCGTTGACATGACTACCATTGAATTTAAAATGGCGGATCTGACGCAGCATCTGATGGTGCTGAGATGCCTCCTATCGACATGATGCACTCCAGGGCGTTTCTACTGTTGAGGAAAGATGTGGTGCAGCTGCAAAGAGAACCCTTGAAGGTATATACGTACATGACAATCACCTTGACAGGCTTGTATAATTATGTAAGGTAAAGAAGGGGGGCCGAAGGGTTCCGAACGCTCGGCCGATAACTTGCCGTTCCTCAAAGGAACATCGGACTTTCTAGGTAAGAACAAGTGCATACGGCTTGAAATCTTCGTCAGTCGAAATAAATGTCTGCTCGAGCTTGGAAACTTTCGTCTAGCGTCGGCTAGGAGGCTTCCAGCACAGATGTTAACGCATCACAGCTTACCTTAGTCCTTACCTCCCATGATGGTGGCAACCACGTCACTTCAGAATGTTCCTGTGGCAGGAAATCGTCGCTGGTATCACTCCAAGTGCGTGCGAGTTAAAAGGCTACGGCAGAAAGCAAGAAGAATTTCATGTCATTTGTGTTACTAGCTAACTCGTCCTCACACCTTAGCTTCTCAGCTAGCATCATCGTTGCTTCCATTGTTGTAATTAAGAAGAATTTGAAGCAAAGCAGATTTTCATAATGTACGTTCAAGACTTCTGGGTTAGAACTTGCATCGCTTTTAAATGGTGGACGGGACAGTCTGGGTAGCTCAAGGGACACATCGCTTCTTCAGTAAGATTGGATCCGGCATCATCTGGCATCCAAACTTGGGTAACAGCACATGTACGGTGTATCCAAATGATCTTATACCTACGTGTATATACCTTGACAATTTAGCAGCTAATGGCAAACATGCTCGACCCCCCTACTTTGACACTCCTTGCAAGTTGTATCATTCCTCTTAACTCCTTGACCTGAGACATGCTGCTGTTCCTCCACTTAACCTCACCAACATCGTCCGTCATCTCCCTCTTCTTTACCATTTCGCAACTCAATTCCAGCTTGAGCTCAGCAATCTCTCTGAGTATACTAAGTTTCAGCTTAACCTCCATGTGCTTTGTCATCATCGACGACCCTCTCCTCCAAGCAGCACTTCCATCATCTCCCTAATGTCTAAATTCATCAGTTTTATCACCACATCCACTCCCAACCTACTCCATCTAAAATCACCCATGCACTTAGCCATATTCTTCATCCATGTACCTATGTATGTATATACCCTTTCAACATCCCACTTCATGCCTCGCTACCTTTCTAAACAGCCTGCTGCTGTTGTACGTATTTCTAATCAACCATCTCAGCTAGCTATGTGCACACCGTATCTTCACCTCCCACCTCCAAGGCAGCATCCCCATTTCAAGCCATCTTTGACTTCATACACTGGATACTAACTTCAGACTTCTTCCTTAAAGCAGTCATTGGCACTTCATTTCTGACCCAGATACGTACGTACATACATGTCATGTCATAATATGAACTGTTTGCTCTGGAGAAAACAAACAGAAGGTCTGAAGTAGGGATAGGATTGTACGGAGAGTTGCCAGCAAATCTTCTGCAGCTCCGTACGTATGAACTCTATTACCTTGATGGAGTTTTCTTGCATACGTACATGTATGTCATTGCCAGCTTTGGGACAACACTGGTCTTACAAAGCCCATTTCTCTTGTCTTCAAGTATCAAAAAGCCCACCTCTTTTGTTTTCTAATACCAAAAAGCCTGTATCCCCTTTGATCTACACTGAAATGCCAATGTCTGTGTTACATCCTCCTGTTTCTACACAAATACGTATATATCAATTCCTCCATCCTTATCTTAAACTTGTTTTCGGCTAGCTTAATGATGAATAACCTTGCTTGTTCTACGTATGTAGATTATGCATTTTCTGTTTTTTTTACACACATGCAGGGCATAACTGCACAGCCTCTGAATGAGGAAGACCTGTTTCAGTGGGAGGCTTCTATCACTGGCTTGAGTGGCACACCGTGGGAGGGAGGGATCTTCAGGCTCTCCCTCTCCTTTAGCCAGGAGTACAACACTTGTCCTCCTCAGCTGTGGTTCACTACCGTTCCATTTCACCCCAATAGTAAGTGCTGTGGACTGTATTATCCCATCTGACTGGTCGTGCTTTTGGTCCTTACATGCATATATACATACGTACATCATTACTGATAATAAATGGCATAATTTGTTCTGTTTTGTATTGAAACTCCCTTTGTAGCTAGTTGTAGACATGATTGGGGATTGAGAAACTTTACTAGCCAGGACATTATTGACAGATGTCAATTGTCACACAAATTGCCATACATGGACAAGATGGAGGGAAGGGGGATTTGTACACTGTACCCAGTGTGGAGCATTAGTGACAATCTGACCAGGTCAGTAACATTGATCCATGGCCAGGTGGACTGAAGTCCTATTTGCAGCAACTAGTGATTGTCTCCCCAGTCATCCAGCTAGCAAAAGACGACCGCTGATTGCCACAAGTAGTATTTGGTCCCCCTAGCCATGGGTAAATTCTATTGACCAGGTTGGCTTAATATCCAGGGATTATTGCCAAGTTGGTGAGACTTAGTAAACAACAGTATTCTTAACGTGTGCCACTTGGTGTGCTGTACCGTTGCCTCCTGCTCCAGTCCACCCTGATACAGGAGTTCCCCGCTGTGCCCTTCTCCAGTGCCACTGGGGTGAGGAGTTCAGCCTGCGAAGCATCCTCATCTACTTGCAGTGCCTGCTAAGTGAACCAGAGGTGGAGGAGGGCTGTGTGCTCAACTTGGACGCAGCTAGGCTGTGGAGGGATGCACCACACACTTACAAGCAGATTGCTCTCGACTGTGTGGTGGCGAGCTTGAGGATAGATGGTGGGTATGGCAGTGCAGCAGCACAAGTGCAAGGACTGTGGCCTTTGAGCATGGAGCGGAAAGAATGCTTACGTACTCTAGTTTAGTTGTTTATTTGCGTTTCTTCTGCAACCCACTGAGTGTGTACGTATGCGATGTTAATGTCGAGTTTGGCTCATGCAAGTAGTCTATTGTATGAATGTATATTGCAACATGTCTTCACAGCATGTACACAGGTGATCTGATTTGATTGACTTCCTTCCTACTAATCTTGCCTATAGAATCCCAGCACTACATACTGCTTATGTATGTATGTACATACGTACATACATGTGACAGGCTGTCAAGTCTTGTGTTATTACATATTAACCCAACGCACTGCCTGTGCACTTTGTGTATCCTGCAGCGGGGTTACCTGCTTTCCCCGAGGACCCCACTGTGGCTTCTTCTTCCAGGCAGACCCTCTCCACACCCGATCGCAGCAGTGTGGTGGGGTCCTCCCGAGGAGGGACTGCATTTGGGGCACGACCAAAGCGCAAGCAGATCTCCTTTGATGACTACCATGCTCTGTGGAGAGGACTGGCAACATCACAGCCTGTCAGGGGGAAAGGGAACCCATGTGAGATGGTGCCAATATACTGCGTTGTTGAGTGTCTTACAGCATGACCGTGAATGGTACAAATGATGGCAGTGGGCGGCCTGTGGTGTTTGCTGTAAACCGTGTACACGGTGCATACATATTGTGTACGTGTGATGTACACACTGTATAACCTGCCTCAACCAATATATTGCTCAGTTTAATTGGTATAAACTGTACATGGTCTGTTTACTATACAGTATGGTCGCTCAGAGTGACTTGATGTGTTATTGGTTACTTGTTCCCCATTTATACCAGCCTTGGCTGAAGGGGTTACCTCTTTCAAGAAATAATACAACAACAACAACAACTTGTGGGGGATTTTCAGTTGATCTTATGTTTGTACACACATACGTACTGTAGACAGGTGGTCTTCAGAACATGCTGGTTTCTGATATTTTTCAGGTGTTTGTATTCACCACAGCCTGTGTGGGATTCACACTTGAAATGTTTGTTGACATGTACGGATTTTTGCTTGTGTTGAGTATTTTGAGTGTCTCTTGTGTTTGTTGCAGCAGTGATTCCTGTGCTGGTGCATGACCAGGCACTCTCCAAGGTCCACTTGGGTGGGCATCAGGCAGAGAAACAGAGAGCTCTTGAGGAAAAGCTGGAACAGTAAGCTGCCACAGATCCATGCACAGGTGGCACTTTGATTCCTAAGTGAGCTCTGAGTGTAGACACCATACAGTACAAATATCATGTACGTACATACATATGTATCTGACACAGTCTGTGGACCTATGAACCCACTTCGTGATATACGTACGTACATAGCTGTCCTATGGAGTCGTTCCATGCTAGCAGAGTGTACTGGGAGGGCAAGGGGTAAACCCAGCAGCAGTCTTAGTAGGTGTCTGTGGTCATTTAACTGCTTTAGTGCTTGACAATATTCACTCACACACCTCAGATGTGCAGAAATGATGCCACTTCCCTAGGGATGCCCAGTTAGGTAGGTTGCTTGTCTGCCCATTTATGTATGTAGACATCACCGGCTCAAGTATGGCAATCTAAAGATGAAGACGTCTGAGGTAGCGACCACTAACACCCTATCCAAGGGCAAGAGACGGCTAGCTGAACTCAGGTCCATGTATAAGGAGGCAACACAGATGGACAGTGAGTGCATGGAGGATATTACTGGAAGCACTGCTGCATTGTTGTGACTGAAATGTGCAGTTGCAGTTATGAGTCCTCGTTTGCATTTATTGTATAGCCCAGCCATAGTGTGATCATTTCTTGTATTAGCTTCACACTGACAGTACTAATCTTGTAAACTGTAGCTTCTCTCATGGTATTAATAGGCACAGCATAGGAATCGCAACAAACCAAAATAGCACTGATATACGTACATGCGTATGTACGTACGTATGTATGTACGTACATAATATATATGTGCATAATAGTGTAATACTTGGTTGTGGTTGCTGAATCAGCTGATAAGACAAGGTGCAAAGTGTATTAAGGTGGGCCCCAGCACTACTAACTATGGTGGAAGTAGCACTTCTGCTTGCAGTGTACAAGTGCTGATAAGCTGGTGGTACACTATGGCGGCAGTGAGAGGCTGGCTGGCAGTTACATATGTATTTCAACAGTTTCCACTAATTAATATACTAAAGTACGTAGGTTAATGCTATCCATATGTTAATAGTAATAACAAATATTCAAATTGTCAAAATACGTACATTAATTTTGAATATGTACATATACCGAATATTTAAGAAAAATTGTCCCAGCACTGGTACGTACGTACGTACGTATCTGGAACACCTGGTCCAACAATGCACAAGCATTAGTTGCTACTCCTGTAGCCATGCATATGTATTGACACAACACATTCACATATCAGATATCCTTGCAGTGCAGTCAAATACATAGCTGCTTATGACACTGTAGTGCCCCCACTCCTCCCATGCAGTGTCTCCTCCAAAGGGCAGTGATGTAATCAACCTCCCCACTCCCCTCCCCCCACTGGAAGTAGATGACCTGGTGCAGTGGACACAGTCTCTGGACCAGGAGAAACTGGAAAAGTGTGACTTCTGATTGCATAATATATATGACTTTATCTACTGCTGTACTATTGGAGCATGCTTTGTGCACTTGTATTTTATGTGCTGTAATAATCATTTGTGGTACTGCAACTTGCATGCGTTTGTATAACATTGCATACTACTACATTATGCCCAAGGGAGAGAATGTGACATTGACCTTACATACTTCTGCTGAATCCATGCTGAATGCTATGCCAAGCACCAAAAAAGGGATGTTTTATGAGGCTGCATGTTTTGCTGCAAAAGGTCCTACCATCCCAGTATGACTGGGACACCGGACGGTTTGTACAAAACACGATTCATAAGATTGTCACGCTATGATCACGTGGACACGTACGTACGGTTGTGTTGGAAGTACTTGGCAATCAGATCAGCAGTCAGGTTTCGTACGTACCGTGAACAAGGCTAAAATGGTTAGTCAAATTATCGATCATCCGACTTACTCGCTTTGGCGTTAGTGTGGCTGCATTGTTTCGTTGTCGATTTAAATGGCCAGAGTTTTCGTCACCCAGGAGCGTAGCTCTAGCCTAGCCTCGCGGGCGAGCTACGCAGCTAGCTAACTATATATAGTTACCGCTGCCACTTTTCATGGCACACATATAGCTATAGAAGGATTCATGGTATGTTGTTTACAGTAGGCACCACGATCCCACATCGGATGAAGGTCTCTTCTTAGGGTGTGTCTTTTGCCGCTCGGTCATTCATCGCTATTGATTATTGCCGGGTAGATATAGCTATGTACGTAGCAGACAATAAATATAACACCATCGTAGAGCATTATTGCTATAGACGAAGGCGAGCTCTAAGGAGGAGCAAATGTCAAATGTAATGGGGATCAGCCGAGCGGAATCGAAGCCGCACCGTTCACACATAGCCACATCCCGCACGTATAGGCTACCACACATGGACCTGATGCTCATCAACAGGAGGCTCAGAGAAGAGGAGCAGAAAGCAACAGCGAGGAAGTAAGGAAAGGGGTGACAGTGAGTTACGCATGCAGGCATTCATGGTATTAAGCTTTGGTATCTGGCTATACTGCAGTATTGCTTATATATGTGAGCGTGTCTTGGTTGAGTGGCAGTGGTCTCCTTGTGGCGTCAGTGGGCAGCCTTGTAGTGGAGGAGGAGGAGGGCCAATCTGCCAATGCATCTGAAACATGTCTGTTTGTTTACACAGGCTGATTCTGGTGTACACTACAACTTAGGGCACAAAATTCCTTTGTTACCATGGCAGCACATGTAATGTCAGGTGATGTACATACATAAAATTATGCTCTAGGAAGACAACATTGAAACTCTTTCTGTAGCTCTCCTGTGCACACTGAAGAAAGGTTTTGTTGCTTGGAAAGTACAAAACACTCAACAGACTGACACTTTACCAATTGACGGTTTATATGTGACAGTACATGTGTATAGTGAGCGCAAGATGAAGTTTCACGAAGCCAGCTTCCATTGTGTATAAACTCATACAATTAGCAGCTGCAGGTCATACAAATGTCATAAATCTGCTCTAGCTGTTTGGTCAGGCTACTAATGTTATGTCAGTTATATGCATGCTTGTACACATGCAAATAGAGAAGTGGAGTACGTACCTTAGTGTAGCATTGAAAAGGACAACAGGACAAGGAGCGATTATCATCCATACAAGCCCAAAAACTAATATTCTGCAGTACATGACAAATGCCTTCTGCAGTTTCATTCATGTTTGGTATGCTTGCTAGCATCAAACCAAGGGACTCTTGTGACAGACAAAAGTATATATATATAGCCATGTGTACTTCTAGATCGCCATCATTCTTTGTTATTCTTTCATTTGTATGAAGGTGGGTTCTACTTGGAAGCCTAATACGACAGTTGTGGCTAAATATCAGTTCGAGGGACCATCAGACCATGTAAGTGATGTCTCTATAGCTTAATTCCATTTGCTTTTCTCTTTCATCATAGCCTCCCTCGTTTCCCTGCATAATTAGCTAATGCAAGCACACAATGCATACAAGAAATGGGCTCTGTGTGCCAAGACAGCACACAGTGAAATGCCTAGCCAAAGCATAAAAAGTGTGATATAAATTAATGGAAACTATGCATTTAGCTACTCTTGAAAAAGCCAGAGTGTTAGGTATTTCATACGTACATGTCAAAAGATTTGTACACACTAGCCAATTGATGACTAGCTGTTTCTAACGTTTTGGTAGCACACAGCGCTATACCACCCACAGGGAATAAGAACAAGAGGTGCGCTCATGTATATATTAGAGTATGGTGACAGTGCATGATGTGACAACTGTGCTATAATAAAATAACATTACCATTGCAAATAGTAGTGAATCCTAATAAATTCAATGTGCTTAATGCATCCAAATTCAGTGAGAAGTAGAATATGTAGTATGCAGCCTATATATATATACTATGCATGCTAGTCCAATAGAGCTATGTATTCCCTGGGATGGGTTCTTCTCTCCAGCTTCAAAATGTTGAGGTGGCACTGAATGTGTCAGCTCTCAAGGAGACACCGTGCATGTGGTTACAAAGGGCCTGGTGGCTGGATGTCTCTGATAGACAGCAGATACTATAGAAAGGGTCAAGCTGGTCCTTCAAGTGTGAGTGCCTGTGGATGAATCACAGTATGTGGGTAGCCATCCTCCTTCAGTGTTTCTACAATTGTCTTCATCTTTGCTACACATTCCACACCATTTGAGGATGGTGCACCAGCTCTGCTCATTAAAGTCCTCACCCCTAAGGTATTGTGTGCCACAGAGTGGTGGGAAGCAATGAGCAAGTACTGCTTGGTGTGTATTCCTATACCTGATGTGCTGATAGACTCATCAGTCTGACAGACAGACATCCAAGAATGGTAGCTTCCCATCTTCTGTTTTCTTCTCAAAGTGACCTGGATGCACTCTTCTATTAATGGTGTTGAGGTCGCTTCTACACCAGGTTGCAAGTGAAGACTGTAATATTGTCAGCCACATATATAGCATTTCCAAACGATCCTCCATCACTGGATTTGCAATCACTATACACTCCTAGCCAAAAGAAGAGTACTAAAATGCAGTTCACACATGGAAAGGAGCTAACATGTGTAGCTATAGTGAGACTTAACTGGGACACTGCTGAGTTTTTCAAATGTACATGTACTCCAAGGTTTGGTTCTAATACTGCTACCAACTCCAACATAATATATAATATTATTATTATGTTGAAGTTGGTGTAACTGCAGCAGTGTGAACTGATTTACATAATTATGCAGTGTTGTGAGCATGATGTTTTGCATTATTTTAAACATGTCTTTTCCATAATAGGACCTGCCATTCAAGAAGGGAGAGCACCTCACTATAATCAGTGCATCACGGGTGAGACTGAGAGGGTCTGAGTTTTAGATGTATAAATCATTGCACATATTTACACATATTCACAGATTATGTGAGCTCCTGCACAGTGACACGTGGTGTTGTACAGTATACTTCCTTGAGCATGTGTTGGTGTTGTACCACAATTAGTTGGACCCAACATTCTTGTGTAGTGGCTTTTCTTAGGCCTGCGGTCCAGCTGTGCTGGTAAATTCCAGGGGGGGGGGGGGGGGGCAAATGCCCCCTTGTACTCCCCCCCCAATGTAAATGCACACCAGATTAGTGACCATTTCATTTTTGGTCACATGTGTTTCTGTCTTCAGGCCTATACATAGTATTGAGCCTATATTTGGTTCATCTGTTCAGGACCCAAACTGGTACAAGGCCCGTCGGGAGGATGGCCTTGAGGGGATGGTGCCTGCCAACTTCCTGCAGGAGGCTCAGCCAATGGCCCAGAAAAAAGTATATCTGCAGAAAATGGAGTGAGTGTTTTCTCAAGCAGGTGATACTGGGCATGGAGTACTACTAAAGGGGTTCTTTTCCAAAATGCTCTAGAATGGGCCCAAGTGTTCTTACTCCGGAGTAAAGATGGAGGTAGTAGGCATTGTCCTCCCTGCATTGTCATCCGTGTGTCTTACCTCTGAGAGACCTTACCAGAAGGTTCACACTGTGTATTGTAGGTACTCTAAAGAAGATAGTTCAATGGAAGAGAGTACAATAGCAATCTATATGTACAATCATGTTAATGTTCATTCATCTGAAATCCGAAATATGTAGGCAGAAAGTCTCCAAAACAAGGCTATGTAGAACGAACTATAGCAAAACTCACACTATAATCCGATCTAGAAGACAAGCAGCTATGTCCTGCTGACAAGTATAAACAAAATACTTTTGTTTTTATCCTCTGAAATGCTGTATGTAGGTGGTTCCATGGTAAGATTGGCCGGGTAGATGCAGAAGCCCTACTGCACCCAAAGCGGAATGGCTTGTATCTGGTGAGAGAAAGCACCAACTTCCCTGGAGATTATGGCCTTTGTGTATGGTGGGTTTGACACGTGACACACACATTCACACTTCACAACATCTACACATTAAGCGAGTTTCCTTTTAGCTATAAAGATCATGCCTGCTGTATGCAACTTGTCCTGTAAGTGGCATAGTAGGAGTAGTTAAGTGAAAGCTAGACACAACCACTGCCGCTCAGTGTGAGAGTGTATTCTTGTCACTCTCTCTGTGCTGTACAGCTTTGATGGCAAGATTGAACACTACCACATAAAATACGAGAACAATGAGTACACAATAGATGATGAGGAGACATTTGAGAGCCTCACTCAACTGGTGGAGCACTACCAGAAGGATGCTGATGGACTGGTTACACGGCTAAAGGTACCAGTGAAGAAGAAGTCTGGAAAGGTGGAATACTCTGTGGACTCAGAGGACTTCAAGAAGAGTAAGTCTGTGGTGAGGGTAGGAGGTGTCTGCATGGGCGCAGACTTGAATATATAATTATGGGTTTGAGGCATAGGCAAAAGTAGGTAAAGTTGTGTGTCCGGTGGACTATGTTGTGTTGGACTATAGCTGGGGTGTGTGAGAAAGATAATGTTGAACATGGACAGGATTGAGAGCACTCAGTTAACAACTAACCTTGGCTTGAGAATGCACGTAATGGAAATTGCAACTGTGACCTGTTTTTCCTCAAATACAGTTCCTGGCTTACCTCTGTAATATCACTGTTGAAAGGTACCCTGTGGTCAGTGAATGCTACACAGAGGAACTGTTAATGTGTCATCTCAATCTCACTTGCACACCTCCATGGGCTTTTAGAATCCTCCTTGTATGTATGTATATACAAATTACTGCATATGAAGAATTTTTGTGTGGCTAAGGCTCTTGCATGCTAATGATCAGAGAAAGCACACTTAGACTATCCAGCTGCAGTAGATGGGGGATTCCAGATGTTTTGGTCCACACTCAAAACTTGCATAGCAGACTTCATAGACATAAACGGTGGGATAAAAAGAGGGAGTGAAGGTGTTTGCTAAGTATGGTGGTAAATGTATGTGACAAAAAATTAGCCTCAGACAAAAAGTTGTGAGCACAATTTACATGCACAGTTTACTGCTATCTGTGGAAAACGTGGGATGCAGTGGGACTGTCCAAAACCTCAGAGGGGTATGCTTGGGTGTGATAAGTGGATAGGAGTGTTGTAATCTACTGGAAGAGGGTCTTCATCATCTGTTCTCAATCTGTGCTGCTCTGACTGGATGCGCCAGGCTTCCAGGGTGCAAATTTGCCAATACCGTTTCAGTTGACTGTGGTTATCCATTCTGCATCCTCCATCTTGATGGTGTCGTCTTCCTTCATCGCATGTTTTGCCACTGCTGATGAAATTCCCCATTTTATGTTCACTGCAAAAGCTAGTGTGGGTTTCCCTGCTAATCGTTAGCATGTTACTGTGTGTACTGCACATGTACACATGTTCACTAACATGGACACTGATGGCTGCCTCTTGCTTTGTGTCCTTCAGGTGGTTGGCACATTTCACGGCGCCTTCTCAAAGTGGGTGTAACCTTGGGGGAGGGAGGACAGTTTGGAGGTGAGTGAACTACAAACCATGCATGTGGTGTGCTGTGTGCTTGTGTGGATGGATGTGTTCAGGAGCATTTGTGCATGCATGTATATGGTTATCACCCACTTCCACAGACTGTACGTACTCAAAATACATGAGCCCAAGTATATAGAATTGTGTTTCCACAGAACTCTGAAGGATTGGGCAATAATTAATTTGCATCCATGCCTTGTAAGGAAGGCAAATTTGTACTTGGAATGCAATTGTACTGCATCCTCATGGCCCTAAAAGAGGTGTTGGTCACCCCAGCACTTAGTGCCAGCATCCAGGAGGAACGTTTTAAAGTTTGTGAAAGTTGCTAACCAGTCTTGCATGCCATGAAATTCAAACATTTGTGAACATTCGATACTTTTCAATTCTAACCTCTTAAAATGTATTTAAAAGTATATAAATATGATGCTTGTTAGCTAATGTCTCGCAAAAATTAGAGCCTTCTGGCTAATTTTCTGCCATCAATATTAAAAGGCTCCATAGACAAATGGTCGGTGCTAGTTTTTATGCGGACATTATATTACACGTTATTCACTATATAACTCTGGAGATGGTGGTGGACCCTTGTAGCCAGCAATCTCATTGTTGAACATCTCCAAGCACAACCTCTTCATTACCGCTGCTCAGTTCTTGATTCCAAGTTGCATTGTGCTTCGGTAAGTAACTGCCAAAATAAGAGGATATACCTAAATTTTAGAGTTGGCTTAAGAAATCAAAGCTTTATAGCGTTTCAAAACTGTGATGTTTGTGAATATATAGATTTCGGAATGTTACAATATTAACAATACTTAACATTGCACCTTCTAAAATGGATAGCTATAGTTATATACGTATGGTATGTACTCAAACTCATAGATAGCTCAGTAATACAAATGGCACCAGTGACACTTCCAAACTTTTGAGGCCCTGAGGCTTGCTGTTAATTTGCAAATTCTGTCAATACCTGAATGGAAAGTGGGCTGACTGAGAATTGACTCAGACAAGTCACAGGCAGGCTTACTCAATTTTCATCCATAGAATTTCAGTGCATACATGAAACGTTATCACCAGAAGCAGAATGCACACCCTCCGTAGATTGTCTGTTGCCATGGCAATTATACGCTAGCATATGCATTTACATACCACAGTGTAATAATTATGCTTACGTAGGTATAGGTATAGTTCATGTGTTCATAGCTATCCATTTGTTTTTAATGGACTTGTGTACCCTGATCAGAGATACACCAGGGAGAGTTTGAAGGCCAGAGGGTGTCCATCAAGTCTCTAAAGTTTCACCACAGAGGGCTGCAGCAATTCCTGGCTGAGGCCGCTGTGATGACAGACCTGAGACACCCGCACCTGGTCCAGTTGATTGGGGTCAGCCTGGATGAGAAGCCAGTGTTTATCGTGACAGAGTTCATGGAGAAGGGACCACTGCTTGACTACCTGAGGTCACGGGGCAGGGCCGTCATCCAGAAGCAGGACCAGCTTGGGTTTGCAAGAGATGTTGCAGACGGGATGGCCTACTTAGAGCATAAGGACTTGATTCACAGGTGGGAGAGCCATCTATGAATGCAGGTGGTAACTTCATGTCATGTGAACTTATATAATTCATAATTCATAATTCATAATTCATAATTTAAGTGCACATCGTGTTCATACAATAATACAAACACCAGGGTGTTCACCCCATATAGCACTATGATTAAACAAATAATTATCAGTCATTAGGGTCTGCTTCCACATTATTCAATCCAATCGCTTTCTATATAATCTCTCCACTTCCCTTCGTATCCGTCCATTTTCACATGCTTTATCAACCACACATACCACCTTGTCTTACCATCCATCTCTTGCCACCCCTCCATAATCTCATTCATTACCTTCACCATCTCCTTTCTCTCCTCTGCCATACCATTACAGTGCAGTAGAAAATGCTCTACATCTTCCACTTCTCTCTCGTCACACATCTTACAAATTCGTTCATCCCTCTGTAATCCACACCACCTGCCAGTTTCAATTCGCAATTCTGCTGTCCCACCTCTCAACTTCATTAACATCCTCCTCTGCCTTTTACAATCAACCTCTACACACCTTGCCTCACACCTACAATCCATCAATCTCCCCATCACTTCTAACTTTGGACGTACCTTAGCTTCTTCCCTCCACCCCTCCCTAGCTCTCCTCCATGCCGTACACTTCAACATGTGCTTCACTTCACTCAGTGACAGTCCCCTCAATGCCTGCATGTCCAATCCTTGCCACCCGAAAGCCTCCAATCCAATCTTCAGATCTTTCACCCATTGCATCCTGCCTCTAAACTTCATAGCTTCCCTCATAACTTCCTTCAACAGCCTGCCTTCACCCAGTCTCATTACATGTACCCAAAACTCAATACTCCTTTTCATACACACCTTGCCTCACACCTACAATCCATCAATCTCCCCATCACTTCTAACTTTGGACGTACCTTAGCTTCTTCCCTCCACCCCTCCCTAGCTCTCCTCCATGCCGTACACTTCAACATGTGCTTCACTTCACTCAGTGACAGTCCCCTCAATGCCTGCATGTCCAATCATTGCCACCCGAAAGCCTCCAATCCAATCTTCAGATCTTTCACCCATTGCATCCTGCCTCTAAACTTCATAGCTTCCCTCATAACTTCCTTCAACAGCCTGCCTTCACCCAGTCTCATTACATGTACCCAAAACTCAATACTCCTTTTCATTGCCTCCCACTTCACTGGCAGAATATTCATTTCGAACTGCAGGGAAGCTAGTGGGTGCAGCCTCCCCACCCTCATAAATATCCTCACTGCTCTCATCTGCACCTCTTCTATCGGCTTAAGCTGCCTCCCACAGCCCCATACTTCAACTCCATACAGAAGCACCGAGCCAACAAGCATTTCCAGCAACTTCCCAAATGTCCCCCTCTGCTCCAGCCTTTGCTCTCTCTTCCACCATTCTCCTGCATTGTCCATGTTCATCCACTACGCAACCAAGGTACTTATATTCTTCTACTATGGCAATCTCCTCTTCACCCACATAGAACTTATCTTCCGTCCTCTTAATGTCCTTCCTCCCCATATGCATAACTCCACATTTCTCACCATTCACTTCAACTGACCATTCTTTGCACCATCCCATTAACACATCCAACCCCAACCTCATCAACTTTTCATCCTCAGCAAATATTACAGCATCATCCACATACAATAACATGGAGATCAGCTTACTCCCACACTTCACCCCAACTTCAGCCTCCTTCAACCTTGCGACTATTGAGTTGATGAAAAGTGAGAATAACAGAGGAGACAAAATGCACCCTTGCCTCAAACCACATATATACAACCCAATTTTATAAGTAGTATTGCGTGCCAGCCCCTACCTTTGCGTTCCTATTATTATGCAACCACAAAGAATTGCACAATATAGCAACGGGTGAAGGTGGGGGCTGGTTCGCGAGGCTAGTTTGTAAGTGCACATACAGTGCAGAATGCATACAGTATAGTGGGTTGAGTTGACGAACTGTAGTATTTGTGATTGTACTGAATTTGACGATTCTTTGCTTCACAACCCATTAAGCTTCCTGATCAGGCAACTGTTGTTGCGCAAAGAAGAACTTAATGTGCAATGAAGTCCAATTTCTGTAGATCCAAACGCTTGGCGCCACCATTATAGTTGTTGATGTAGACATTCTTACTAGCTAGGATGGAAATCTATTAATTGTTGTAAGATGTTATATAGCTATGAACAAGATCACAAAATGTACATCTGCAAACTTTCCCCACTAAATTTATAATACATACGTACATGCCATGCAAGTATAATATAATATTATAGTTAATAATTTTGTGTCCCAGTTGCACACTGCATCTTGCAAGCCATTACGTATGTAAATACATACAATATTGGAAGATGTGGAGTATGTAGTTTATGAGTTGTGTAATTGCACAATCACTGTGGCAGTGTCATTCCAAATCTGCATACTACACTGACACGATGCTAAGCAAGCTGGGTGACAGTGAAGAGTCCCTTTTGGCTTGAAACCAAACATCCCAAACAACAAGTTGGTAACCCATGAAGCACAGCTGTTTCACCCTTGTAGGGCCATCAGTGTTAAGTATGAGACATTCTAATGAATACCGTATAGCGAAAAATTTTTGCGGGAGAAAATTTCACGAATTTTGCAAATAGACTGCGATTCGCGAAAAGATTCCTTGCGAACATTTTGCTTATACAGCCCAATCTTGTATACTACATATATTGAGGGCGACGTTAGGAATATGCAATATAGGATGACTACATATAACTGTTATGTTTCCACCACTGGTACATATGTATACAAGAATTATGTTTCAACAAATTCAGATAAGGAGGCTACAGTCTGTGGACTGATGCTAGAGAGAAAGGGGATGTGTACTACACTCAGTTTACAGGCTTGCAAGATGTGCTATGCCACACGAGACATGATGTGGCTGCTTTACCTATGTACTTGTAGTCATTGCCTTAGTGCTGACATTTGCCTTTCTGCCCTCCCTGCCCAGGGATCTGACTGCCCAGAATATTCTTATTTCAGAGAAGAATACAGCCAAAGTGTCTAACTTTGAGCTGACTCGGGATGCTGCATTGTACCTTTCTGGATGCAAGTTCCCCATCAAGTGGACTGCACCTGAGGCTATAGACAATGGCGTGAGTGTGTTAGATGTTAGAGAGATAAAAGGGAGATGTACATGGGGAGGACAAAATCAAAAGCAAACAGATTTGCTGCCAGGTGTGATACCATATAGAAATTTATTATATGTACCGGTGTGTATGGTGCTACATATAACCAAATAGGGTTGGAAGGTTTGCCAATAGATGACTTGAATTACAACTGCTTACTAAATACTAATAAGTAACAAGGAGAACCTTCAGAGAGGGTGCAGTATGTTTTGGACACAGGTGCTATGCGTGGTGTAAGTTCAGATGTTTCATATGGATCAGATGTGAAGTGCACTATTGTGTAGAACTTGTCTCCTGCAAACAATATATGAATAATAGTGAATGATTATGTTGTGTGTATTTTCTGCTCTGTCTGTAGAATTTCTCCACCAAATCTGATGTGTGGAGCTTTGGTATACTCTTATGGGAAATATTCTCATATGGAGGAATTCCCTACCCACGAGTGGTGAGATCAAAGCACTCAACTGAGTGTTTGTACACCATGTGTGCAACTTGTATACAGCAAAGGCAGTGCCTCCCATAGCTGTGTGTCTGCAGATGGGCATTACACACGGTTTACATGCATGTTTTCCAGCCTCTCCCACCAGGCTCTTGATGCAGTAGATATAAGATGCTGTACATTGTGTTGCTGTTTTGTTAAAGATCACGCAGTGTATTGGTTGTTCATGATGGGATCATAGACAAACTGAAAATTGAAGTACACCAAACTGGATCAAATCTGGAAGGAAACCTTGGGTTTGTGCATGTGATGGTGAACCGGTATCATGCTAGTAGTGTAGCTAGTGGGTGTGTTTGTCAGTAGTTGAGCATATGCACCTGCAGCACACTTCACTTCCTTCCCCTTTCCCTATGCACTACAGCCTGTGAGTAACGTTATGAGCTTCATCAAAAAAGGTGGGCGGCTAGAGAAGCCAGAGCACTGCCCAGACGAGGTGTACACTGTCATGAGGTCGTGCTGGGTAGATGAGCCGAGGAACCGACCCATGTTCAAACAGCTGCTGGAACAGCTGACAAAGCTAGCCCAGTCTGCCTAACCACATGAATGAGAGAAGGAAAGAGCGGTTCAATGCTTTTGTTTTTTGTTGTAAATGTAGGTGCAACATGTACATATCAGTGATCAATACAGTCTACTCTGACGGATAGGCATCTTTGTTGGTAGCAAATGGCATACATATACGTATGTAGCTATCTAGCTAGCAATAGTTAACTTTTCTAGCATACGCATTATATTATAATGTTATATATATTCTTATCAAAGCAGTGTGTCTCTAAAGTTATTATTAATGGTGCATGTGCGCGTGTGTGTGTGCAGTCGTGCATGTGTTGTGTGCATGTGTGTGTGTGTGTGTGTGTGTGTGTGTGTGTGTGTGTGTGTGTGTGTGTGTGTGTGTGTGTGTGTGTGTGTGTGTGTGTGTGTGTGTGCATGTGTGTTGACAACTACATGCATGGCTAGAAGCCCATTAGCTGTGGTGTCGAAACTGGCACATCTCAGGTACCAGGCCATGTGTGCAGATGCATTCATGGCTCTTATTTCTCTGCTCATGAGAAGGGAGATTCAAATGACTAAATGCAACTTAACACAAGAGCCTGAGATGGTTGTGTCTTGCAAACGCTTCCCCATGCATCAGTTTGGGACTTTGTCAGTGGTTGATCACATGGACAACGCATGCACATACAGTGACTTAATTAAATGCATAGGATGTGCAGGGAGGAGGAGGTAATTGTGTGGGTGGGTAGAACATGCAAATGGGAACACAGATTACTGCATGAGCATATTATATTCAATAACAAATCAGAGACCAGAGGGGAATGAACGATGGTGAAGTTGGAACATTAGACAATCCTGACACAGGGATTGATTGAATTTTTATTGCTCTTCTTATAAATCCTATATATTTTGCTGCATGGGGTAGTGATGCCTTAGTGTGTGTAAGAATTAATGCTGAAATAATGTAATACTCATGAGGATGATGTTGTACAAAGGTCTATATATCGTAACACTCATTGCCACATGCATATGTGTGTAGCTTAATGCACACATCATAATAACTGCATCTTCACTGAAGTTGTACCATTGATGATGTCCTGAGGTAACTCACACACTCAGCAGGATTGCAGATAGTAGAACAAATAATGAAAGGGTGATCGTCATTTAATAGCAGTTAGTATATTATTGTTTTTAAGATGAGATTGGATAGTAACCTTCGAAATCAAATGAGCTATGCATGGTCTCCATTCAGTGTGCTCAGACATCAAACCATGAGGCATATGTCTTATTGCTGCCATTCTGCTTTTGTGGCAGATCAGTAACCATCTCCTCATATATATACTTTTCAAATTACTTCTTCATTCTTTGGCTAGAAATCATAAGAGACTATTGTCGATGCTGCACTGTCCATATGTCCATATGTCCTGTCCTGCCCTGATATAATTCTATTAATTACTATAGCCTTCCAACCAGAGAGATCATCAGTAGCAATGCTACCGCTTGGGACGTGATTAAAGTTTTATATATAATTGGTTACTCACATTAGCTACACCCCATGCCTAATTGCACAACATCTACAGTACTCATCAGTACTGCGCTGTATTGTCAAACTGCAAGCAGCTGTCACACACACTCAGGCGCTCCCTCCATGTGAGTACTGGTCCCGTCGTCACCTCACACTTTCACGAGGGTTTGGCTGATGGTGCCTACGAGGTCAATGCACGGAGGCGCCGCGAAGGAGCTGACGACAGCTCTCTTGTGCAGTTGTGCGCTGGGGGGTTACGCATAATTTAAACTATATAAAATTACACATTACTTTTACAGACTATGATTATAATTACATTCGCTATAAAAACGTTGGAATCAGTGCGCTACGCTCAAGGCCCGTGGAGTCTTCTGCACATAAAGTGATATGGAGAAAGTCGTTTCTAAGACCCGCTCTCGAGCAGACAATTTGATTGTGAATGAAAGGATCGGAAGAGGAGGCTATGCAGAAGTGTTCCGTGGTTCGCTTGGATCAAGACCGGTGGCAGTCAAGAAGATCTACGACATTTTGATCGACGCTGCGCGAGAAAGAAGACAGGATTTGGAACACGTTATCGGGGAGTTTCGTCGAGAGGGTGAAATTTTGAAGGCAGCCAAGCATCCGAATGTCGTGGAGTTCCTGGGCACATTCAACCTGGAGCAGGGTGAGGAGAGTACCGTCTTAGTCATGGAGCTGATGGAGCAGACGTTGGAGCAGTTCCTCAGAAGCAACAGAGGGACACTGCCGCAAAAAAAGCAAATTACCATTTGCCTGCTAATAGCAACAGGTTTACAGTACCTCCACCAGCACGATCCCCAAATCCTTCATCGCGATCTGACGGCAAAGAACGTGCTGATGGACAAAGATGGCACCACTGCTAAGATAAGCGACTTCGGACAGGCCAAGTACCGTCCCACCAGTGTACAGTACCTCACCAGTAGACAACCCGGCACTGTTCTGTATATGCCTCCAGAGGCATTAGTGGAAAGCCCCTACTTCACAGACAAAGGAGACATCTTCTCCTTTGGTGTGGTGATGCTTCAGGTTGCTACACAGGAGCCTCCCTCATGTGGGTTTGTGATGCGGGAAGGTCAGCCGGAGGTGGAGCGTCGAAGAGCCGACCTGGCCAAAATACCTACCAATCATCCTCTGAGGCCACTCATCCTTCAGTGCCTGCAGGACAACTCTGCAAAGCGACCGAGTTGCACTGAGGTCTGGAAGAAGTTGAGCAACTTATTTCGAGTGAGTACCTTCGATATATTCAATATTCAGTTATTATGAAATTGCACTACTTGAAAGAGACCTAATCTGAGAGCAGATTGTATCTTCAAGCTTGATTCTCCTGTATTGGTTGTGTTTTATGACCTTTCGAACCATCGCTTTGGTGCCCTCGCCATCTTGTATATAGATCCCAGATTTTCACTTGTTGCCATTCAGTCTTACCAGCTGACAAAATCAATCCTATAATTATATATAAATTATTCATAACTGGCGTATTTATGTACATGGCCAAATGCAGACTTAAGTCTCTTTCACTGACCCTATGTAATTGTGTGTCAATGAGTACATTATTGTGTATTTGATGTTGGTGTGCACATGGTCATGCTTTGTTTCAGCTATGTACATTTGTCTTCAGCTGTTTACAAAACTTAGCAGAGCACAAATTCTAAATAATGAAAATGTTGTGTCAAGTGCTGTCATTAAACTTGAACACTTGACACAACATTTTTGTTATTTAGAGCCGTGCTCTGCTACGTTTTGTAAACACCTGAAGAAGATATACGGATCGAAACGTTCTGTGACCCAATAAAGTGTGTTTAAAACTCATCAATCTTGTTCTCCATTATACCTCACCCTACCATATCACCCAGATATATATCTCACTGAAGACAGTCCCATGCATGCATTGAATGCACCACAGCTTGTATGTTGTTAGGTGATTTGTAGTTATCAAAAGGGATCAACATTACACACCATGCATACATTACTGTATGTACACATGTTTACTCAAACAGAATGTATAGTGTGCAACATCTTATGGCAGGAAATCTCTATGTTACCATGGCAATGTAATGTGACATGTAGAGAAAAATCACTTTTCAAGCAAACACGTAGCAATAGAAAGTCAATAACAGAACGTTTCGGCCTCAAGGGCCTTTTTCAGTTGTTACACTGAAGTACTACAGAGTGACGCACTTATAAGTACAGCGTTGGGTGATGTCCCTCGAGGCTGAAACGTTCTGTTATTGACTTTCTATGCCACATGAATTGCTCACAAATTCACCCATTTCAAGTTCAACGACGTGGCAATGAGCCTCTACAATATAAACATAAAGTGCAGTAAATAAATTGGCTGAATCCACAATGTTCACAAGACCATGTCCCACATGTGTAGGTCACCAAACGAGGCGCTGATGCTGATCAACAGAAGGCAGTTGGAGGAGAAGCAGGCAAAACCACAGAGAAAGTCTCAACCAAAAAAGAAGTGAGTTAGGCCTAATTTTCTTTAATTTTGCTAGTGTAGTGCCCAATTGCTGTGTAGTCATCCATGCCTTGGGTGCAGGTTTTGACCTTGTATTGTCCGTGAAGCATGCAGCTAGCTATAGGACTGGCTCAACTGGGAAATCAGTGACTTATGATTTTGCTATAGTGTGGTACTTAATCTGTGGACTAACCATGTCGCACATGTGTAGGCTGCCACCACACAAGACTCTGAATCTGTTGCTGATCAGCTGAAGGGCAACAGAAGTGAAGCGGACAAAACCAGTGGGAAAGAGAGAATGATCTTAACTGAGAAAAGAGTGAGTTTGTTAATATATAAGATGATTTTGCTAGTGTGGTACTCATTTCAGTTGGACCACTCCTCCCCAGCCAGCCCAAATAAAAAAAATGATGGAAGCCACAGATCGCTATTTTGCCTCATCTATTGGGTCTCATCAGTGTGGTGTACTGATGGATGTGATGGGATGACTGGCTGCCTGTGTCTCCACTGCCAGTGCAAACACTTGTGGTTTGGCAGGGGCAGACAGTCTACAGACTAGCACTGCATAAGTTGATGGGGAGTTGGGCTGTATATATATCACACAGTGAGGTAACATATACATGCTAAGTTAATCACTTGTGCAGCAGTCTGGTTCAGGGTAACATTATATATACTAGTGATTAGCTAGCACGTATCTCCTCACTGTGTGATATATATACAGTCCAACTCCCCTAGCACTACCTCTAGCACTACTCCTTAACCTACAACTAGTCTGTAGACTCTAGCCTCTCTGTGTGCCTGTGATCGCAAGTGTCTCACACTAGTACAAGCATACACTGCTATAAGTACTGGTCCATGGAATAAATAATAACCAAAGGATCATGCATAATAGATAATCCTAAAGGTGGGTGAGATATACATGCTAAGCTAATTACTAGTGCAGCAGTCCAGTTTGGGACAACATTAGTAGTGATTAGCTTATATATAGCACATATCTCCTCAACGTGTGATATGGTCCAACTCCCTAGTCAATATATAGGGCAGAGCAACAGTATACCATAGTTCTCACCCGTGTTTGGTGTGCTTGCTAGATTTGAAGGCAAGGATTCATGTGGCATACATACATTCGTATGTCTCCTTCACTCTTTGCTTCTCTTCCATCTGAAGCCAGAAGCAGCTGCTTGGAAACCCTATACTAAAGTTATGGAGAAGTATCAGTTCAAAGGACCAGCACAGCATGTGAGTGACAGCCACTAGCTTCCTTTTGCTTCTTCCTTCCATTATATGGACTCCCTCGATTCGTGTGGCATGCATACATGCATATGTCTCCTTCACTCTTTGCTTCTCTTCCATCTGAAGCCAGAAGCAGCTGCTTGGAAACCCTATACTAAAGTTATGGAGAAGTATCAGTTCAAAGGACCAGCACAGCATGTGAGTGACAGCCACTAGCTTCCTTTTGCTTCTTCCTTCCATTATATGGACTCCCTCGATTCGTGTGGCATACATACATTCATATGTCTCCTTCACTCTTTGCTTCTCTTCCATCTGAAGCCAGAAGCAGCTGCTTGGAAACCCTATACTAAAGTTGTGGAGAAGTATCAGTTCAAAGGACCAGCACAGCATGTGAGTGACAGCCACTAGCTTCCTTTTGCTTCTTCCTTCCATTATATGGACTCCCTCGATTCGTGTGGCATACATACATTCATATGTCTCCTTCACTCTTTGCTTCTCTTCCATCTGAAGCCAGAAGCAGCTGCTTGGAAACCCTATACTAAAGTTGTGGAGAAGTATCAGTTCAAAGGACCAGCACAGCATGTGAGTGACAGCCACTAGCTTCCTTTTGCTTCTTCCTTCCATTATATGGACTCCCTCGATTCGTGTGGCATGCATACATGCATATGTCTCCTTCCTTTTTCACTTCTCTTCCATTTGACGCTAGAAACAGCTTCTTCTTTCTCTTCTATTTATAGCAGGGTGCTTGGATGCCCAATACTGCAGTTGTGGCTAAGTATCAGTTCAAGGGATCAGCACATCAGGTGAGTGACAGCCACTAGCTTCCTTTTCCTTCCTTCCATCTTATGGTCTCCCTCGTTTACAATGAATGCCATAGCTAAACTAAAAACTTAAGCAGCATAAAACACATGCAAGATATGTACATGGCTACTACAAGATCTGTATGTTTATCTGTCTTCCTTTTTGCCCCTTAATGGAGACTGTCAGCTCAATGTTTGGTGGCGTGAATGGTTATAGCCCCTTTCTCTCCTCTCCTGTCATTAAAGAATTATTTCCAGTCATGCAGCCAACACAGCTTGACAACTATCTTATACTTTTGAAAAGTCCTGTGTGGCTAGGTAATTCTGACATGATTGAGGTTCGTACATACTAGGCAAGAGTCACAAATTTCAAACTTTGGCTGATGAGGGTAGCCGAAGGCTGCCGAAACGTCTGAAATTTGTGTGTACGAAACTCAATCATATCTTATACTTTGTTAATTATGGCTTGCAGGTAAGCCCTGTCCTTGAACTGAGGCTCCTGTGAGGGCCTTCTGTGATGCCAAGTGATGGAAAAAGGTTTCTACGTAGATGACATCAGAGAAGTAGACATGGCATAATGCAGGTTCTTATTATACTGGTATTTTAGGATATAATAATGAAGGAATACAGTTATGGATATGGAGACCCACCTTGTGTATTGGGTGAAAAACGATGACTGGTGGGTGTGAAGGCACTTGACAGGTGTTGTGTACTACCTGAGGAATAGCTACTCACTGGGACAAGCCCCATGCATGTTGAGGGAACAAGAAAGAGCCCTGATGAATAGTGAGCACTTTGTCATCAATTTCATGGATAGCTTACCAGGAGCACATTCTTATATAACTTCTTTTGGCCATTCTGGACAATCACTGGCTCACTGTAACCTGAATGTGCTGCTCCCAGTTAATTAGCAGAATGGTCTAATCACACAGTGGAATTCAGACTTTATACACTCATTCAGATGACAGGTCATGAGCATGTTGCTGTATAAATGTCGATCTCCCCTGTGTTCAGTTTTGTAACTGATGGAGACCTTCATGGTTGAAATGTCATATATATTGTACCATTGCTCGTTGTTGCTACATGAATGCTCAGTATTATAAATCACGTTCTTACATTCATACCTAATTGACATGTCTACCAACATTTAAACATCATACAAAGTAAGGAAAGAAAAGATAAAAGTGTGAGGAAAGTATCAGGAAATGCTTCTTATCATTCACACCTACTGCCAAGTAGATTTTATTACACAATCTACACAGAAATAATGATAGAATCTGATACAGAATGTGAGCTATATATATAGTGTCACACCTACTACACAATCTACACAGAAATAAGGATAGATACAGAATGTGAGGTATATAGTGTCTATGGGGGTATATATAAGGGCTTCAGATTACTTGGGACAGGGAGAAGGATACTAATGAATACTACTAGACCTCCATGTCTTCCTTCAGTTGTACTTGCAGCACACTCTGTACAAATTTTGCACACACTCTATACAAGTTCCACACGCATGCAGGATTAGGTACCTGATCTTAGTCAACAAAATTCGATATTTCATTGGTCAGAGAAGGAAGCACTATCATATTTGTTTAGCAATAATCTTGTGTGGCTGTAGTTAGCATTACACTAGCATGCATGCATATGATGAACATCTTTAAAGGGCTATATTATATCACTGTGAAGAATGTTAGCAAATGTTCTTTATCCCCTCTGGATCTAGATACAACTCTGCTGTAATGTATAACAATGCTTCTTCAAGACCCCCTGATCTAGAGAAATGAGCCTCCTTACATTGTGTGGGTGAAAGGCTACATGCTGCTGCATGCTTGTGCCTTCTTTACTTTTCAGTATATGAATACTGTGGACAGAGCAGAGGGTACCAATAGTGAATTGATGAGCAACAACACAACTGTCATTAATACTCACTAGCAGGATGTTTCGACCCAGGATCTTTGTTAACTCCTTACAAGATGAGGAATGTTGTGAGAGGTGGATACTTTTATATTGTGGCTACTTGTATATTCTATATATAAAAGTAGCCACCTCTCACAACACTCCTCATCTTGTAAGCAGTTGACAAAGACCTTAAGGTCGAAACGTCCTGGGAGGGTGTTTATATACATGCAGGTCTGAATCATATCCTAGACACTGTACAAGAATATTTAGGGTTTATTTATCTAGGTTTTGGTTATACAATTGCTTCTATGCAGTTTTGTGTTTGTTTTAGGGACAATGTCACTCAGCAAAATAGGAAGTGATGTTTGATGCAGTGGTGTGTGATATGAACTCACGAAGGCAGCAATTTATATAGGGATGCATACCATTTCAATATTAGGACCTGCCATTCAAGAAGGGAGACTACCTCACCATAATCAGTGCATCACGGGTGAGTGAGAGAGTGAATCAGTGATGGAGGTACATACGTATATTATATATATACATATTGATATTGATACATACTTTTAAATTCTGCACATTCTCACACATGGAGCTATCCTAGCTGGAAAACCAGCCTGCCATTCTGGTTGCACCCTGCATTCTCCTACAGTGGCTTATTGTAGCCTCTATTTTGTTATCTCAGGTGGGGCAAAAGGCGAGTATATAGTCTAGTGGAAAGTGCACTCTGATTGCACTCTATTGTACATTCTTGTATGTACAGTGGTTAGCTAGGTTAGGCCTGCAGTGTGTTCTCTAGCTGCTATCATCTCACACAGAGGGGAAAGCAAGAATAGCCTACCAGAATGTGTAAACTCTGCATTTCAAAATCAAAGTGAAATGTATACCTTCCTGGGTGTAGTGTAGATTACTCACTCTGTCTGCATTTAGCTACGATACACGCAGTAAAAAAGTTAACGTTTTACAGGCGTACCACGCCTACGGCTACAGGCGAACTATGCCTACGGACACGGCGTACTACAACTGTGGCTACAGGCATACTATATACTACTGCGGCTACGGGCATACTATGACTGCGGCTACAGGCGAACTATGCCTACGGATACGGGCGTACCACGCCTACGGCTACAGGCGAACTATGCCTACGGATACGGGCATACTACGACTGCGGCTACAGGCATACACCGAGAGTACTTTAGTATTCTGCTTTTGAGTGTCTGTCTTGAAGCCTATAGTAGTAACCCTATACTTGTATAACCTGTTCAGGATCCAAACTGGTACAAGGCCCGTAGGGAGGATGGCCTTGAGGGGACGGTGCCTGCCAACTTCTTGCGGGAGGCTCAGCCAATGCCCTGGGCAAAAGTGAACCTGCATAAAATGGAGTGAGTTCTCAAGCAGGTGACAGGGCATGGAGAGAGAAGGGAGTTCTGGTGGTGGAAGGTGGCTCCCCATTTCAAACACTCTTAGATGGGCCATTAGTGCTCTTACTCCAAATGCGGATTAAAAAGTCAGTTTAGGCATTGCTCTCATTTAAAGTGTGTCCCTTATATCTCTGTGAGACCTTACCTGGATATTTCACTGTGCATATTGTAGGTGCACTAAAGAAGACGTTGGATCCATGCTATATCACAGAGTGTAGCACTATAATGTACGATGTTAAAGAGCTTGCATTTTGAATTCCAAAAATATGCATAATATTTGTATATTTATTGCATGTTGCCGTGGCAATGTCGAAAAGATAAAATGGCTTAACTGTGACATATATTGTAACAAGTGTCTAGCTGGTTGTTAAATTCGCCAGGAGCCCTTAGCTTTTATTTACAGCCAATCAATTTGCTCCACTATGATAGCCTTCCCCTGGAGTTTGTTGTTTTCTTCCTAGTATACACCACAATTCTTCACAGAGCATATCTCTGTTATCAGTGAGCAGGCCCAAGTCGAAATGGTGGTCAGAAGTCGGCTGAATACTTCTTCTCTTCAACAAGAGAATGATACCCCTAGTGTAAGCCGTTCTGAACTGACGAGGATGCCGTTAGTGACAAACATTCGAAAGTTTGGCGAATTTTGACTGGCAAAGCTTCTCACCCTCATGCATTGTGAAGTAAAAAGCATGTCGCCCAGCTTAGTGTACTATAATTATAACATACACAGAAAACTACAGAAAGAAGACTATGTAGAGCTACTATATAAGACAGTCATATTATATAACCTGACCTGGAAGACAAGCAGTCAGGACAAGTGAATAAATTCCAATATTTTAGCTATTTCACTCTCTGAAATATATAGCTGGTTCCATGGTAAGATTGACCGAGAAGATGCAGAAGCTCTACTGCACCCAAAGCAGAATGGCTTGTATCTGGTGAGAGAAAGCACCAACTTCCCTGGAGATTATGCCCTTTGTGTATGGTGAGTTTGACAGGTGACACCTATATATACATTAGGTTGGTTTCATAGTACACCTGTAATGTATGGAGTGCCTGACAATGTCAAGTACTGCACTTGCTGCATGTATGCAAATTGTCCATGTAAGTAGCATATAGAGGGAGTGGTTGGATGAGGCATCACCCAGCCACTCCCACTGGACTGAACTCAACCACAGCCACTGAATATGAGAGTGTACTCTTGTTACACTCTCTCTGTGCTGTACAGCTATGATGGCAAGATTGAACACTACCACATAAAATACAAGGACAATGAGTACACAATAGATGATGAGGAGACATTTGAGAACCTCACTCAGATGGTGGAGCACTACCAGAAGGGTGCTGATGGATTGGCTACACGGCTTATGGTACCAGTGAAGAAGAAGCCTGGAAAAGTAGAATACTCTGTGGACTCAGAAGATTTCAAGAAGAGTAAGTCTGGTGGTTTTGAAGAAGGGTAAGTTGGGAGGTGTCTGTATATAGCAGAGATGCAGGGTGTCCTGGGTCTGTGGCACAATCTGTCAGGTCTACAATTGACCAGGTGTACATGGGGTAAAGTTGGTTATTTGGGGTATAGTTGGGTGCCTGGTGGAGTGTGTTGTGTTGGGCCAACTGGGTTGGATGAGAAAGGGAATGTTGAACATAGATGGGATTGCCAGCACCCAATTGTAGTCAAATCCAGCACTTTCATTAGTGACATTGACACTTAGAAACTGAGATGGTAGACTTTATAGAAATGAATGATGGGAAAAAGATGGCAGTAGTAATTGTATGGACAAAACTAATAGGCCTCAGACAAAACGCTGTGAGTAAAAATTGGGCATGCACAGTTTACAGTTGCTATTTGTGTGTGGAAGTAGATATAGAATGCAGTGGAACTGTCCTAAAGTCAGTGGGATGTGTGTGGGTGTAACAGGTGGCTAAGAGGTACTGCTGGAAGAAGGACTCATCTCTGTTCATTTTGTGCTGCTCTGAATGAATGTGCCAGGCTTCCAAGGTGTATCTTTGCCGGTACCATTGACTGTAGTTCATCACCTCTACATCCTCCCACGTAATGGTGTGATACTCCTTCATCACATGTTTGCCACTGCTAGTGAATCCCCCCTTTATGTTTACTGGCTAGTGTGGTTTCCCTAGTCTTTAGCATATACAATTTATTACTGTGCTTACATACTGTACATGTAGACATGCTAAATACCATGGATGGCTGACCTTTGCTTAATGTGACCTTCAGGTGGTTGGCATATTCCACGAAGGTGTCTGAAAGTGGGTGCCATTCTGGGCATGGGAGGACAGTATGGAGGTGAGTAATCATGCAAACATCCATTTCCTCAACATTGTGGTGTGGTGTGCTGTACTATACTGATATGTGGTGTGGTGTGTGCTTGTAGGTTGGGCTGGATGGACTAGGCTGTTGGGGTACATGACCAACACTTCTTTCAGGGTTTCAAGGGTGCAGATCAGTATACCTGGATGGAAAGTGTGCTGACTGAATTTCTATAATGGCACAGACTGGCCACTGACAGGCTTACTCAATCTTCTCCTTGGCATTTCAGTGCATACATGGAACGTTCTCACTGAAAACAGGATGCATACACTCCTTGATTATAATATCCTCTAAAGTGCTTTCTGTTTCCATGGCAATGGAATGCAAGCATGTGCAGGTATATTGGGTGATAGGTTTGCATAAGTGATATTATTGTATTCATGCATCATTGCTATTCATTTATTGCTGTATCCCCTAATCAGTGATACACCAGGGAGAATATGAAGGCAATAAGGTGGCCATCAAGTCTCTCAAAGATGACTACAGGGGGCTGCAGCGATTCCTGGCTGAGGCCTCTGTGATGACGGACCTGAGCCACCCGCACCTGGTCCAGTTGATTGGGGTCAGCCTGGATGAGAAGCCTGTGTTCATCATCACAGAGTTCATGGAGAAGGGACCACTGGTTAACTACCTGAGGTTACAGGGCAGGGTTGTCATCCGGAAGAAGGACCAGCTTGGGTTTGCAAGGGATGTTGCAGATGGGATGGCCTATTTGGAGACCAAGGACTTGATTCACAGGTGAGAGGATGGTCTATGAATGCAATTGGTAAATTTGTGTCATGTAAACTTATGGAAAACAAGTTTGTAAGTTCACATACAGTACGGAATGCATACAGTGTATAGCAGGAGCATTTGACAAGCTTCAATAGTTACATTTCTGTGATTCACCTGATTTAAAGGGTCTTTGCTTTACAACCCATTGTAAAAAGCTTGCTAATCAAATATGAAGGCATCAGTTGCTGCTTGAAGAAGAACTTAACATATGAGAAGGGTGTCCTATATATGTGGAGACTGCTAGTGTTGTGAAGATGACCAACATTTGAAAGGCATTCTCGGGATATATATATATATATATATATATATATATCAACGATGAAAAATTATTTGTGAAATGGTAGATTTGAACAAGTAGCCCACCGGAGACTAGAAAGGACTGACCTGTCGGTAGATGATATTGTGGGTCTGTTGAGCCTATGTCTGGATGCGACCTTTCTGTCCTTTCGGGGAAAGGTGTATCGACAAGTACATGGTACTGCAATTGGCTCTCTGGTGTCGATAGTTGTTGCCAACCTTAAGCTTGCAATGGAGGATGTTGAAGAGAGAGCCTTGGCCACTTTTCATTGTCCTCCTTGCTTTTGGAAGCGTTATGTAGACGATACCTGCACAGCTCTTCCCAGGAACATGGTCGAGTCATTCCACAACCACCCGAACAGCATGAAGCCATGTATAAACAAAAAAGTACAAGTACAGTTGCAGACAAATATAGATTGCAGTTGTGTAGATCTTGTGGAGAGGCAAATTAGATTGAGGGGACACGCCCCTCACTGGCAATCATGCAGGTTGGGGTCTTGACAGCGTGGCCCATGGATGACCTAGAGCCCCTGATAATAATAAGTGTATAAGTGTATACAGCTCACGGTGGAGGAGGAGTCTGCAGACAGGACATTACCCTTTCAGGACATTCAGCTATGCCGAGATCTGGATGGAACTGTCACCCCATCTGTTTACCGCAAGGCCACGCATACTGTGCAGTACCTCTCCTTTGCATCCCACCACCCAGTGGCACACAAGGCAGCAGTGGTGAGGACCCTCATGAGCAGAGCCGACACACTGTCACCCTCTGGTGTACAATGAGCAGAGGAGGAGAAGAAGGTTGTAGAGGCACTAAAGAGAATGGTTACCCCTCCAGCTTTAGTCACAAACACTCATGCCCAACCAGACGCAGACAGGAAGTGGATGACAGGAGGCCCAAAACAACTCTGACCTTACCCTACATCAAGGTTCTCTCTGAGGCAGTGAGACGGATCCTCACGCCGCTGGACGTCAAGGTAGTCTTTCGCCCGCTGAACACTCTCCGCAAGATGCTTATACACCCCAAAGACCCAGTACCATCAGACCAACGCAAGGGGATAGTGTACAGCATACTGTGTGATGGATGTCCCAAAGTTTACATCGGACAAACTGGCCGGAGTCTCAAACACAGGCTGGCAGAGCACCGTTGCGCCTTGAAGAATGGTGATGTGGCTGCATCAGCCCTTGCTGAACACACTTTGGCTACCCTGTGGCCCTCACCATCCGTACATCACCACAAGGTGCTTACTGGAGAGTTGGCACATACAGCGGAAATGGGACACATTGAACAGGGAGAAAGGCACCTTACCAGAAGTGTACACAGCAGTCACAGTAATCACACAGGTATCAATTAACTCTTGGCATCTATTCATATTGTAATCGACTTCATTATTAAATTGTTATTTTAATGTTAGGGTTAGGGTTAGGGTTAACATATCAACCACTGTCACCAACATTTAAACTGTAGGAGTGCTATGTATTGCCATCACTGATGAAGGTAACCGTAGGTTACTGAAATGTCTGTATAACTGTGACTTTTCTGGCTAGTGTGAACGAAGTAATATATTACATTCAGTAATATGTGCTATGCCATACAAGACATGATGTGGCTGCTTTACCTATGTACTTGTAGTCATTGCCTTAGTGGTGACATTTGCCTTTCTGTCCTCCCTGCCCAGGGATCTGACTGCTCAGAATATTCTTATTTCAGAGAAGAATACAGCTAAAGTGTCTAACTTTGAGCTGGCTCGTGATGCAGCATACAACTATGTTGGTCTGAAGCTCCCCATCAAGTGGACTGCACCTGAGGCCATTCCTAGTGGTGTAAGTGGAAGTAAATTAGAAGATGGGCAGAGGGATATCACAGAATTACTGCAGCCAACTGTGATATCATAATTTTACACACAACACTTCCACAGATTACATTACTGGCAATTCTGGTGATTTTTGGTGTACTTTGATAAAATGACCAGTGTTGTGGTAATTACAGATTACAGATAATTACAATTGCCATTACTTTGTTACTTTAAGAACCAATTACCATTACTTTAATATTACAAGTAATTAATTCCCATTACAACTACTTGAAAGCCATTACAATTACAATTACGATTACAATTGTGTTAAGGTTACATAAACTGGGAGTTCGTCTTCAACAATAGCAATGTTTCAAAGTTCTTTGGAATCATGCGACATCGTAGTAGACTTAAAAACCTTGCCTGCCTGACTAAAAACACGCCCAACTGGTGGAGATGTAGCTGGTACAGAGAATACCTGACAAGCTAGGCTTGCAAGGGTAGGGTAATCAGTAGATTTTATCCTCCAATAGTCTAGGAGACTCTCGCAGTGGTATATAGACAATGGAGGAGAAAAGTAATTGTATGTAATCGTGTAATTATGTATAAATTACATGAATGTAATCATTTACGATTACAATTACTTCAGCAAAAATGCTCAATTCCAATTAAATTGCAATTACTGAGTAAAGTGTAGTTAATTACAGCCAATTACAATTACCAATTACCATTACCAGAACACAGCAGTACATATATACCTACCTGCCTTTGTGATTCCAACATTTGGTTTTTTTCCAGTGTGTATGTTACTACCTACATAATATTATATCCAATTTGAGTTGGAAAGAGGCCAAGATGGCGTAAAGTTCAACTGCTGACTGTAGTATACTAAAAGGGAACAAGCAGTACCTACAGAGAGCCTGCATTATGTTTCTGGTCGCAGCTGCTATATGTGGTGACAGTTTTGGATGTAACAATTTCATGGATTGAATGTGAACTGTAATGTATAGTGTGAATTTTGCCTCTTGCAAACTATTATTATAATAGTACTGCCACGATAATCGCGATATATAAATTCGCGAACGATGCCAACATGGTTCTTCCTGTCGCGATACTGGCCTAATCTTTCCTGACTGGTGCAGCTAAGACTGAACGATTATCTGACAAATCAGTATATAGTCTTAGCTTACCTTCTGTCTGCGTGTATACAGAGATGTCGACTCTGAACGAATTCGACCAGATCGTGAAACCAAGCTTCGAGACAAAGAGCGCTATCTGGAAGCACTTTGGTTTTCCCGCGGACGATATTGGCACGATTACAGACCAGAAGAAGACCACTTGTCTACTTTGCCGGGCTGTAGTCATGTACTCTGGCAACACCTCTAACCTGAAGTCCCACCTTCAGCGGTGTCACGCTCAGGAACACGGTACGCTCCAGCAACAGGACAGTGACGATCGACCTGGATCAAGCAGTGCCTATGCAGTGAAGACGTCGACACAGCTTACAATCAGCGGAACGCTCGCCAAGTCAAGCCCGTTTTCGAACGAAAGTGTGAAGTACAAGTAGCTAGTCCACCGCGACGCTACTGCAAATTTCATTTGTCAAGGCTTGGAGCCTCTAAGCGTAGTGGATGAACCTGCATTTAGGCGATTGTTGAAGATAGCTGAGCCTAGATTCAAGCTGACACACTGCACATACGTCACTGACACAGTGATAACTGCAAAGTATCGTGCAACCAGAGCTGTCATTGAAAATCAGCTAGCAGCAGTTGAGAACTGTGCAGTTACGACTGATCTGTGGACATCACTGCACTAGCAATGTGCCTACATTTCACTAACAGCACACTTTGTGGACAGTGATTTCAATCACAAAGCAAGTGTCTACAGACACTGGAAATTCTACAGGATCATGATGCTAGTTCGCTGAAGGATGTCCTTTCCTTCATGTTCCATGAAAATCACTGGAAAGCTGTCTGGAGGCATCACGGACAATGCTAGCAACATGGTCAATGCCTTAATTAGACTTCTGGCAATTGATCATTTTCTATGTGTAGCACACACACTGCAGCTCTCTATTGAAAGAGGTCTTGATGTGCCCAGAGTTCAGCGAGTTATTGGTTGCTGCAAAATTTGGTCACACATTTCAAGAAGTCTACCAAGGAAACATACAAGCAATGGAAAAAGCAGGAAATGCTCCAGCTATCCAAACACATGCTCATACAAGACTGTGTGACATGTTGACAAAGCGCTCTGGCCATGCTAGAGATGCTGATGGAGCAGCAGGCACCCATTGCTGCTGTACTGATGGATGGAAGAGTGAAGGATTTGATGCCAGACGGCGAGGAGTGGTCAATAATTGAAGTACTGGTCGACATTCTGAAGCCGTTCCAGCAAGCTACAGAAGCAATTAATGGGTGTGGTAAAGTACCCAACACTGAGCGCAGTCAAGCCACTTCTTTATAAGCTGGTCAACAGGACACTGGCAGTCAAAGACTGTGTGACATGTTGAGAAAGCGCTCTGGCCATGCTAGAGATGCTGATGGAGCAGCAGGCACCCATTGCTGCTGTACTGATGGATGGAAGAGTGAAGGATTTGATGCCAGACGGCGAGGAGTGGTCAATAATTGAAGTACTGGTCGACATTCTGAAGCCGTTCCAGCAAGCTACAGAAGCAATTAATGGGTGTGGTAAAGTACCCAACACTGAGCGCAGTCAAGCCACTTCTTTATAAGCTGGTCAACAGGACACTGGCAGTCAAAGTGACGCTTTAGCAGGGAAGCCCGCCAAAGGCGGGCTTTCCTGCTAGTAGTAATAATAATAATAATATTAGAATATATAGTAGTAATAATAATGTCAGCATTTGCACAGTATGTCACAGGCATGCAGTGATATTAATGTAGTCAGACAGCAGCTAGTCTCAGTTGGTGTTCCTGCAAGTCCCTCTTGATTTCTAGCTTCACCTTCTTTGCAACTTTGGAGTCACTCCCGGCGAAGGCTGCCCGGCGACGGCGTGTCGATGCCAGCACATCGATGATGGTTGCTTGGGGGCCAGAACGTTGACAATGGCTGTGTGGGTCCCAGTACATCATCTGTGGCTTATCTGATGTTGTTAGTAGGTCAAAAGCCAGTTTCTGTGTTTCATGCAGACTGACACGGAGTGAACTATTCAAACAGGGCAAATAACAACATAACCCTGCAAGTCCAAAATAGGATAAAAAAGACATGCACTGTAATGGTTGTCATAAAATTTCAGGGTAAACTACATTGTCAGTGTAATGCATGCCATGGTCATGGGTTTGTTTTCTAATTAGAACTTTAAGACGGTGTGGTGCACCTAATCGACTGAGTGCAACATAAAGTTGGCCATGCGAAAATAGAGGCCTGTGCAAGTAAATACCAACTGTATGGAAAGTCTGGCCTTGACTTTTGTTGCAAGTTACTCCAAATGCTGCACGCACAGGAAACTGTTTCCGCTTCATCTGGAATGGATAGTGGCTCACTGTTGGCACAAAGGGGATTCATGGAAGGTAGATCTCTTTCCCTGCATGTGTTCCAGTAGCCACAACAGCTACAATGACATGCCTGTGTAATGCCCTGATGGCATATCGGGCACCATTGACATGGCCATTGTAGGGGTCTAAATTTCGCAGCAGCATAACACTGACGTGCTTCTTCAAGAGAAGCTGATGAGGTGGAAGGCCACTTGGAGTTAAGCTGTTAAGAAATTCAATGGGATACTGGTGCTCATTGTCTGTAACAGAATCAGAACTCTTGCATTCTGTGGCTTCACCGGGAAAGCGCTCTATCATTAAGTTGTTGACCTCATCAACATCAGCGTTCATGGGACAGAGAATGGCCCTGGAGCAAAGCCAACTTGCAGTGTCATAGTTTGTCTCCAGCTGCTCAAACACAAAGTGACACAAATCATCAAGACTGTTGGACTTAAGGAGCAAATGTACTGGCAAGGCAACTTTCATAGGTCCCACATCGGAAGCTTGCCATCTCCAACGCTCAATAGGAATTGTGCAAAAGCCTGAGTACTTTTGCCTGCTTTCTCTGCCCTGACATTAGTAGTAATTTCCAGTGGTCGTACATGTTACCAAATGTATGACTTCTTGAGACATGCATCCACAATGTCTGCCCTCGAGCCATGGTGCACGACAGGGAGAATCTGTCGCCAGTCTCCTGCAGAGTAGCGGCAATCCCTGATGTGGCTGTGGCAAGTGCTACCTGCTTCTGAGCTCAGACAGCTGCCAATATGAGATTTAGGGTATACGTCTTGCCACTTCCCCCGCATGCATTTAACGCAAAGATGTGCCCACTCCTGTCAGCAACTGATGCAAGAACTGCATCAAAAACAACACGCTGCTGGTGGTTAAGGGTTTTGCACCCATCAGTGACCTTAATTACTCTGCAAGTACGCAACATCATACGAAGTCTCTTCGCGCAACAGTCTTGGGAGCGCTGCTGCTTGCGCTAAGGCTAGGTTCGGTGGTGGGAGTCAGTCTTGAGCGCGTGCCAATTGCTGCTGACAGCTGTCTAGATGATCCTCTGAACGTCCAGGCTCCGCTGTAGGCGAACTTGGAGACCGGCCCGTAGTGGAAGATCGCAAAGTCATCCCGAAGCAAGGGCGTTTCGCGGGCTTTGCCTGTGGGTTGCGCGGTCCCTGTCTCTTGGGCATAGTTGACTGCTGGCGTCCGCGCGCCTTTGCATTTGCCACTTCGCGCCACCTCGCGCTGCCTTGGCAAGGCAACCTCTGACAAAGATGGCGTCGTTATCCGGAAAACATGGCCGCCGCAACGGCTCTACCCCGATTTTCTCAGCACCGGCGCCGGGTGTGGCTGGTTTCGCATCACGGCTGAGTCGAATGGACGTAGGCCGAAGTGCTGCATAAGGAAGGTCGTCGTTTTCGCGTAGCAAACCGCTAAACGCTCCTAAGAATACGGAACACGGATTCTCGGGCTTAGCTCCATTATATATAGGATTACTATTATTATTACTGTTATTATATTATTATTTTATCATTATTACTATCATTCCTTACCTCACCTCACCTTCTGTCACCCGCCATTTGTGCATAAAAAACACCAGCCGCTTTTTGTAACATTATCTTTTCTCACTGATGAGGACCCAGGATTGGGTCGAAACGTTTGAATCAAGTGACCTCGCAATCGTACTGTGAATTTTTGGCTAGTGGAGTTTCCAATCATTATAACTCCCCTTCTAGATAAGCCTACAAGAAGAAATATCATTAACCAAGTGTGGGGTGAGCTTCTGATCATGGAAGAAATGGAGGAGGAAGAGCCACCAGAAATTGAGGAAGACATCCAAGGTGAACCACCAGCAAAGAAGAAGAAAAACCCAGTAGAGAATGTAATAGGAGAGTTGTTTGAGTTGCACACTCAACATTTACTATTGCATTCACAAAAGGTGGAAAAAGAGCTAGACATGTACAAGACTGAACTGCAATGTATATAGTGTGAATTTTGTCTCTTGCAAACTAAGTATGTTTAAATGATATGAAATATGAATAGTTGTCTTTGTGTGTCTAATTGTCTGTGTGCAGAATTTCTCCAACAAATCTGATGTATGGAGCTTTGGTGTACTTTTATGGGAAATCTTCTCATATGGAAACGTTCCCTACCCAGGAGTGGTGAGAACAGAGCACTCATCTAGTACTAACATGTTCACAGTGTCGCAGAATATTTGGACCACTAACATTTGGACCCCCTGGTCCAACTATTATACGATAAATGAACCGGGGTCCATTTCATCCCAGGATAGTTGGACTAGTGGGTCCAACTCTTCTAGGATGAAATTTTTGCGCTACAGCTGATCACCGTGGAATAACTGCATGTGCGACCCTAATCAGTCCTCAGAAAGAGTCTTGGCTATGTAACTCTTGACCCTGAAGAACATCTGATTAGGGATGCCTTGAGAAGTGGTTCATACACATTTGAAGGAGTCTAGGCAGTCCACTAAAAGTGTCCATGAGGTTGGCACAGAAGCTCTGACCTGGGTCCACTCATAATCAGTGCACATTTAGGAGTGCTTCTGTGCAAGGAACACTGCAAAGCGTGGTATGAGCTGCTTCTCAAGGAATCCCTAGTTGAACGTTCTTCAGGTTCTCACGCAAGAGTTACATGGCTAACACCCTTTCTGCATTAGAACCAATTAGGATGGTTCACGTAGTTCTTACATGGTGAACAGAGTGCAAAGATCTATCACATATAAAGACGGCCAGGAGGATCCATAATTCACAAGAGGGTCTAATCAACCAGGGGTCGTCCTGTCTTAGGATGATCTCTTGCGGGGTGCCTCCTTGTTCCCCCCTCCTCTTGCTAGCTAAATAGTGCTGCTAGCTGCTATGTATATACAGTCCTTTAATCCCTGGGAGTAGCATCCGTACACCCTGCTATTAATTAAGACTGGAGGTCCATATTTTGCAGGTCCAATCATCCTCCAACAACGGCATATGCAGTGCCTTCCATAGTTGTGTGACTGCTCTGGAAATACAGATGGGCATTGACCCTCACACACTGTTTCCAGCCTCTCCCACTAGATTCTGGATACGGTAGACATACTTTTTGCTGTATATTGTGTTGCTATTCTGTTGAAGGTTACACATGCAGCAGTATATAGTTCGGTGATGGGGTAATAGACAAACTGAGAATTAAAGTACAGTGAACTGGGTGGAAAACCCGGAAGGAAACCTTGGGTTTGTATATACATGTGGTGATGTACAGGTATGTATCATGCTAGAAGTGTATACACCTTGTACTGTATAATAGCCATGTTTGTCACTAGTGGAGCATATGCACCTGCAACACACTTCACTTCCTTCGCCTTTCCCCATGTACTACAGCCTGGGATTGACGTTATGCTCTTCATCAAAAGAGGTGGGCGGCTAATAAGGCCAGAGCACTGCCCAGAAGAGGTGTACACTATCATGAGGTTGTGCTGGGCAGGCGAACCTAGAGACCGACCCATGTTCAAGCAGCTCCTGGAGCAGCTGACAAAGCTAGCCCAGTCTGCCTAACTAACAGTGTAAAGGAGAGGAAAGATGAGCAGGCTGCCCATCTCTCGTTTTTAGTTGTAGGTGTAGGTGCAACATGTACATATCAGTGACAAATAAAGTATACTCTGATGGATAGGCAGTCAAGCATGCACTTCTTTGTTTGTAGTCAAATGGCATATGTATGCAGCTAACTAGCTAGCTATAGCAAATTGTTCTAGCGTACATATCTGTGTGTATGAGACATAACAGTGTATTTTAAATGCTATTATGGCAGAATTAGTCAGTGATTTAATTGATGATGATGAATACAGTCTACTCTGATGGATAGGCTCTGTCAAGCTTGCACATCTTTGTTGGTAGTTAATAAATAGCACACATATATGTATGTAGCTATCTAGATAGCAATAGTTAATTTTTCTAGCATACATATTATAATGTTATATATATCTTTATCAAAGCAGTGTGTCTAAATAAATGAATAAATGAATAAAACTTAACACAAGAGCCTGAGATGGTTGTGTCTTGCAAAAGTTTTCCCATACATCAGTTTTGGGACTTTATCAGTGGTTGATCACATGGACAATGCATGCACATACAATTACTTAAATGTAGAGGATGCGCAGGGAGGAGAACTACAGGAAATTTTGTGGGTGGGTACAACATGCAAATGGGAACACAGATTACTGCATGAGCATACTATATTCAATAACAAATCAGGGACCAGAGGGAAATGAATGATGGTGAAGTTGGAACATTAGACAATCCTGGCACAGGGATTGAACTAATCTTTATTGCTCTTCATATATTTTGCTGCACGGGGTAGTGATGCCTTAGTGTGTGTAATAATATTAATGCTGAAATAATGTAATACTCATGAGGATGATGTTGTACAAAGGTTTAACGTAACATTCATTGCCACATGTGTGTAGCTTAATGCACACATCATAATAACTGCATCTTCACTGAAGTTGTACCATTGATGATGTCCTGAGGTAACTCACACACTCAGCAGGATTGCAGATAGTAGAATAAATAATGAAAGGTTGATCAGCATTTAATAGCAGTAAGTATATAATTATTTTTAACATGAGATTAGATAATAACCTTCAAAATCAAATGAGCTATGCATGGTCTCCATTCAGTGTGCACTGACATCAAAACCATGAGGCATATGTCTTATTGCTGCCATTCTGCTTTTGTGGCAGATCACTCATAATCTCCTCACACAAATAGTTTTCAAATTACTTGTTGTCGATGCCGTATGGTCCATATGTCCTGGTGGAGATAATTACTATAGCCTTCCAATCTGTGAGATCATCAGTAGCCATGCTACTGCTTGGGACTTGATTAAAGTTTTATTATTGGTTACATTAGCTACACCCCATGCCTAACTGCACACTATCTACAGTACTTATCAGTACTGCGCTGTATTGTCAAACTGCAAACAGCTGTCACACACACTCAGGCTCTCCCTCCATGTGAGTACTGGTCCCGTCGTCATCTCACACTTTCACGAGGGTTTGGCTGACAGTTGTGCGCTGGGGGTTAACGCATATTTAGACTATAAGGAAGAGTGCACTATTTCCGAACAAACTTAAAATTTCGTATGCTGGTCTAACGGATGGCAACGCATTTGCATCCATAAGTCGATTAGAACGTTGTGGTGTACTCTTACTGTGACGTAAGCGAAATTCAGTACGAAGTGATGTGGGTGCCACTATCGTGGAAAGTAAGGACTAAGGTAAGCTGTGACGCGTTAACATCTGTGGTCGATGCCTCCAAGACGACGCTAGAAGAAAGTTTCGACGCTCGAGCAGACATTTATGTGACGAAGATGCCAAGGCGATTGTGTCACAGACAAGTGAGCCACAACCAAATCGTTATCATCGTACTGAAGAGCAAGGGCTATGGTATAATTTGATAGGCGTACAAATAGGTTGAGTTCTGATTGCCTCGCAATCCACCTAGTTACCGGTATTGTTCGGAAGTAGGGCACTTTATTATACCGGTATATACATTCCTATAACAAACGTATCAGCGTTGGATTCAGTGCGCTACGCTCAATCAGGGCCGGCCCGTGCAGAGTCTTCTGCACATAATGTGATATGGAGAAGGTCGCTTCTAAGACCCGCTCTCGAGCAGACACTTTGATTTTGAATGAAAGGATCGGAAGAGGAGGCTATGGAGAAGTGTTCCGAGGTACGCTTGGATCAAGACCGGTGGCAGTCAAGAAGATCTACGACATTTTGATCGACGCTGCGCGAGAGAGCGAACAAGATTTGGAATACGTCACCGGAGAGTTTCGTAGAGAGTGTGACATTTTGAAGGCAGCTAAGCATCCGAATGTCGTGGAGTTCCTGGGCACATTCAACCTGGAGCAGGGTGAGGAGAGTGATGTCTTAGTCATGGAGCTGATGGAGCAGACGTTGGAGCAGTTCCTCAGAAGCAACAGAGGGACACTGCCGCAAAAGAAGCAAATTTACATTTGCCTGCTAATAGCAACAGGTTTACAGTACCTTCACCAGCAAGATCCCCAAATCCTTCATCGCGACCTGACGGCAAAGAACGTGCTGATGGACAAAGATGGCGACACTGCTAAGATAAGCGACTTTGGTCAGGCCAAGTACCGTCCCACCAGTGTACAGTACCTCACCAGTAGACAACCCGGCACTGTTCTGTATATGCCTCCAGAGGCATTGGTGGAAAGCCCCTACTTCACAGACAAAGGAGACGTCTTCTCCCTTGGTGTGGTGATGCTTCAGGTTGCTACACAGGAGCTTCCCTCATGTGGGTTTGTGATGCGGGAAGGTCAGCCGGAGGTGGATCGTCGAAGAGCTGACCTGGCCAAAATACCTACCAATCATCCTCTGAGGCCACTCATCCTTCAGTGCCTGCAGGACAACCCTGCCAAGCGACCGAGTTGCACTGAGGTCTGGAAAAAGTTGAGCAACTTATTTCGAGTGAGTACCTTTGATATATTCAATATTCAGTTATTATGAAATTGCACTACTTGAAAGACACTAATCTGAGAGCAGATTGTGTCTTCAAGCTTGATTCTCCTGCATTGGTTGTGTTTTATGACCTTTTGAACAATCACTTTGGTGCCCTTGCCATCTTGTATATATATATATAGAGAGAGAGATTTTCACTTGTTGCCATTCAGTCTTACCAGCTGACAAAATCAATCCTATATATATAAACTAATCATAACTGGCATATTTATGTACATGGCCAAATGCAGACTTAGTTTCAGCATAGATTATCTAAACTACGCAACGGTTGCGTAGTTTAGATAATCTATGGTTTCAGTCTCTTTCATTGACCCTATGTCATTGTGTGTCAATGAGTACATTATTGTGTATTTGATGTTGGTGTGCACATGGACATGCTTTGTTTCAGCTATGTACATTTGTCTTCAGCTGTTTACAAAACTTAGCAGAGCGCAAATTCTAAATAATGAAAATGTTGTGTCAAGTGCTGTCATTAAACATGAGCACTTGACACAACATTTTTGTTATTTAGAGTCGCGCTCTGCTACGTTTTGTAAACAGCTGAAGAAGATATACGGATCGAAACGTTCTGTGACCCAATAAAGTGTGTTTAAAGCTCATCAATCTTGTTCTCCGTTATACCTCATCCTACCATATCACCCAGATATATATCTCACTGAAGACAGTCCCATGCATGCATTGAATGCACCACAGCTTGTATGTTGTTAGGTGATTTGTAGTTATCAAAAGGGATCAACATTACACACCATACATACATTACTGTATGTACACATGTTTACTCAAACAGAATGTATGGTGTGCAACATCTTATGGCAGAAAATCTCTATGTTACCATGGCAATGTAATGTGACATGTAGAGAAAATAACTTTTCAAGCAAACACGTAGCAATAGAAAGTCAATAACAGAACGTTTCGGCCTCGAGGGCCTTCTCCAGCTGTTACACTGAAGTACTACAGAGTGACGCACTTACAAGTACAGCGTTGGGTGATGTCCCTCGAGGCTGAAACGTTCTGTTATTGACTTTCTATGCCACATGAATTGCTCACAAATTCACCCATTTCAAGTTCAACGACGTGGCAATGAGCCTGTACAATATAAACATAAAGTGCAGTAAATAAATTGGCTGAATCCACAATGTTCACAAGACCATGTCCCACATGTGTAGGTCACCACACAAGGCACTGATGCTGATCAACAGAAGGCAGTTGGAGGAGAAGCAGGCAAAACCACAGAGAAAGTCTCAACCAAAAAAGAAGTGAGTTAGGCCTAATTTTCTTTAATTTTGCTAGTGTGGTGCCCAATTGCTGTGTAGTCATCCATGCCTTGGGTGCAGGTTTTGACCTTGTATTGCCCGTGAAGCATGCAGCTAGCTATAGGACTGGCTCAACTGGGAAATCAGTGACTTATGATTTTGCTATAGTGTGGTACTTAATCTGTGGACTAACCATGTCGCACATGTGTAGGCTGCCACCACACAAGACTCTGAATCTGTTGCTGATCAGCTGAAGGGCAACAGAAGTGAAGCGGACAAAACCAGTGGGAAAGAGAGAATGATCTCAACTGAGAAAAGAGTGAGTTTGTTAATATATAAGATGATTTTGCTAGTGTGGTACTCATTTCAGTTGGACCACTCTGCTACAGCTAGAAGGAACAAGAAGTGAAGGTACAATAAAGGCCGGAGTGGCTAGGAAGACACATTTTGTAGGAATATGTGAAAACTCTAGCCAAAATACACTTGTAGTCAGACATTTTGGCACTTAACGCTTACAGGCAAGGATGTATAAATACAAACTTTGCAAATAATGATGTGATCACGTAGGACACGCATGTACAGGAAGCAAGGAAAGTGGCGCGAAAGTTAAAGAGGGAGTATAACAATACCTATGAGTTCAGTGTTCAGTCCAATAGAGCAGCATACAGTTGGACCACTCTGATACAGCTAGAAGGAACAAGAAGTGAAGGTGAAATTAGCTCATTCCTCATTGTTTACATAACCATGTCCCACATGTGTAGGCCACCACACAAGGCTCTGGTCAGCAGAAGGCAGATGGAAGAGAAGCATCCAAAACCAGTGGGAAAGGAAGAAAAGCCTCAAGTGAGAAAACAGTGAGTTAATCATTTATAAATTTGCTAGTGTGGTGCCTGATCTGTGGGTGGCACTGCATTGTTGACAGTGTAGTGGCAATGGTCAGCATTGGATTGTAGGGGAAAGGCTTTTGCATGTAGGACATGGCTATGTAAAATAATCGTTTTATATAATTATATACATTGCAAGTTGCAAAATCACATTCTTCTCCTGTTTACAGCTATGCCTGTACATGTGGCTGTGCAGGATGGATATTATGTCTATAGCGACTAGATAAACGTTTAAAGTAGTGTGACACTCGTACCCACTATTCTGGACCAGTTGAGAAAGTGCGTTCTTATACACATCTATACGTATACGTATGTAGATGTCAGAGTGCAGCTTTACAGAGGACCAGCACATCCCTACTGTGGGATGTGACTTTGTTCAATGTGTGTGACCTAAATGACAAAATTGATGGTACAGTATATGGCAGTACCGCACTTGTCATTTATCTCTATATACGTTGATTGTGAACAATGTTCCGAGTGAAGTGTCATGCATAAGCTGCTTGACGGAGGTTAGGCTGTCATTTGTTGGTGCTACCTTTTAGCATTTCATACGGCCGTCATGAGGATGTTGTGTGATTTTAATTAAGGCAGAAGAGGGCACAATGGTGTCAGTGTGACAAAACAGCTTTGTGGGAGTGTTTGCAGAAGTCTCTGAATGCTTTGGAACAGTGCTGAGCAGCCACCCTATTGACCGGGAACCAGTGATCGCCTTCCTAGCCAGCCCAAATGAAAACAAGTATTTCGAGTTAAAAAACACGTGGGGCTGCCGCCCCAACTCGAACTACTTGCTGACTCAGTCACAAGTAAGGTACATGACAATTTGTTCAAACTTGCCCATACAGAAAGCATTGGCATGCACAGAGCTTCACTCACACAGACATGGACAGACTGTGCAAATTTTTTCTTTCTTTCCTTTGCTCATTCGGAGCTGCACCAAACAATCCTGCTATTCATACCTAGCCACATAGTGTGTTTCTTGCTTGAAGACAGAAACACAATCAGAAGGTATTGAGACACACACACACACACACACACACACACACACACACACACACACACACACACACACACACACACACACACACACACACACACACACGCACAACACACACACACCGCACACACAACACACACACGCACACACACACACACACACCACACACACAGCCCTGAGGGACACGGTAACAGGTGTTTGGCCGAGGCAGAAAAGGATTCGTTCGAGTACAAACAGCGCGCCACTGGAGACAATTGTAGCTAGAGGCTTTCACTGCGTGCTGAGATTTTCTACGCGAAACACAGCTAGCAAGCCTAAGAAGAGAGGATTCACGCACTCACCAAGCTTGGCGTTACTCCTGTCAATTGTTCTCGGCAGCGTTGTGAAGATAGAAAGTCGGCAAGCCGCAAAAATTGAACACGCAGCAAACGATACGTCCGTTTTCTGAGCTTAGCGCCGCTCCTGTCCTTTGTCCGAGGCAATGGTGCAACAACACTGATGTTGGCATCCAATGAACAGAGCGGGACGTTCAAAGCGACGACTAACGGCGACCTGTGCTGCTTTCTGAGGTCTTTCTGTAGCTTTCTCCCCCTAGAGAGCCACAAACAAGTATTTCGAGTTAAAAAACTCGTGGGGCTGCCGCCCCAACTCGAACTACTTGCTGACTCAGTCACAAGTCAGGTACATGACAATTTGTTCAAACTTGCCCATACAGAAAGCATTGGCATGCACATACTTCACTCATGCATGGGCAGACAGACACGAACAGACTGTGCAATTATTTCTTTCTTTCCTTTGCTCATTCGGAGCTGCACTAAACAATCCTGCTATTCATACCTAGCTACATAGTGTGTTTCTTGCTTGAAGACAGAAACACAATCAGAAGGTATTAACACACACACATGCACACACGCACACACACACACACACACACACACACACACACACACACACACACACACACACACACCACACACACACACACACACAGCCCAGAGGGACACGGTAGCAGGTGTTTGGCCGAGGGAGAAATTAGGATTCGTTCGAGTACAAACAGCGCGCCACTGGAGACAATTGTAGCTGGAGGCTTTCACTGCGTGCTGAGATTTTCTACGCGAAACACAGCTAGCAGGCCTAAGAAGAGAGGATTCACGCCCTCACCAAGCTTGGCGTTACTCCTGCCAATTGTTCTCGGCAGCGTTGTGAAGATAGAAAGTCGGCAAGCCACAAATTGAACACGCAGCAAACGATACGGTTCGTTTTCTGAGCTTAGCGCCGCTCCTGTCCTTTGTCCGAGGCAATGGTGCAACAACGCTGATGTTGGCATCCAATGAACAGAGCGGGACGTTCAAAGCGACGACTAACGGCGACCTGTGCCGCTTTCTGAGGTCTTTCTGTAGCTTTCTCCCCCTAGCGAGCCACAAAAAATGGCCGACAATATAAATGTTTCGGAACGCAATACTTTGCCTGTACTTTACAATATAAATGTAAGTGCAGTTATACTACCGCCGCGTCAACATTATATATCTATCTATCTATATTTCCGTAACATGAAGCCATACAACGAGCGCAAAATGAAAACAAGTATTTCGAGTTAAAAAACTCGTGGGGCTGCCGCCCCAACTCGAACTACTTGCTGACTCAGTCACAAGTCAGGTACATGACAATTTGTTCAAATTTGCCCATACAGAAAGCATTGGCATGCACACAGGTTCACTCATGCAAGGGCACACAGACACGAACAGACTGTGCAATTATTTATTTCTTTCCTTTGCTCATTCGGAGCTGCACTAAACAATCCTGCTATTCATACCTAGCCACATAGTGTGTTTCTTGCTTGAAGACAGAAACACAATCAGAAGGTATTGACACACACACATGCACACATGCAGACACACAAACACACACACACACACACACACACACACACACACACACACACACACACACACACACACACACACACACACACACCACACACACACACACACACAGCCCAGAGGGACACGGTAGCAGGTGTTTGGCCGAGGCAGAAAAGGAGTCGTTCGAGTACAAACAGCGCGCCACTGGAGACAACTGTAGCTAGAGGCTTTCACTGCGTGCTGAGATTTTCTACGCGAAACACAGCTAGCAGGCCTAAGAAGAGAGGATTCACGCCCTCACCAAGCTTGGCGTTACTCCTGTCAATTGTTCTCGGCAGCGTTGTGAAGATAGAAAGTCGGCAAGCCACAAGTTGAACACGCAGCAAACGATACGGTTCGTTGTCTGAGCTTAGCGCCGCTCCAGTCCTTTGTCCGAGGCAAAGGTGCAACAACGCTGATGTTGGCATCCAATGAACAGAGCGGAACGTTCAAAGCGACGACTAACGGCGACCTGGGATGACTGGCTGCCTGTGTCTCCACCGCCAGTGCAAACACTTGTGGTTTGGCAGGGGCAGACAGTCTACAGACTAGCACTGCATAAGTTGATGGGGAGTTGGACTGTATATCACACAGTGAGGTAACATATACATCCTAAGTTAATCACTTGTGCAGCAGTCTGGTTCGGGGTAACATTATATATACTAGTGATTAGCTAGCACGTATCTCCTCACTGTGTGATATATATATAGTCCAACTCCCCTAGCACTACCTCTAGCACTACTCCTTAACCTACAACTAGTCTGTAGACTCTAGCCTCTCTGTGTGCCTGTGATCGCAAGTGTCTCACACTAGTACAAGCATACACTGCTATAAGTACTGGTCCATGGAATAAATAATAACCAAAGGATCATGCATAATAGATAATCCTAAAGGTGGGTGAGATATACATGCTAAGCTAATTACTAGTGCAGCAGTCCAGTTTGGGACAACATTAGTAGTGATTAGCTTATATATAGCACATATCTCCTCAACGTGTGATATGGTCCAACTCCCTAGTCAATATATAGGGCAGAGCAACAGTAGCTATAGTTCTCACCCGTGTTTGGTGTGCTTGCTAGATTTGAAGGCAAGGATTCATGTGGCATACATACACTCATATGTCTCCTTCACTCTTTGCTTCTCTTCCATCTGAAGCCAGAAGCAGCTGCTTGGAAACCCTATACTAAAGTTGTGGAGAAGTATCAGTTCAAAGGACCAGCACAGCATGTGAGTGACAGCCACTAGCTTCCTTTTGCTTCTTCCTTCCATTATATGGACTCCCTCGATTCGTGTGGCATGCATACATGCATATGTCTCTTTCCTTTTTTGCTTCTCTTCCATTTGACGCCAGAAACAGCTTCTTCTTTCTCTTCTATTTATAGCAGGGTGCTTGGATGCCCAATACTGCAGTTGTGGCTAAGTATCAGTTTAAGGGATCAGCACATCATGTGAGTGACAGCCACTAGCTTCCTTTTTCTTCCTTCCATCTTATGGTCTCCCTCGTTTACAATGAATGCCACAGCTAAACTTGACAGGTGTTGTGTACTACCTGAGGAATAGCTACTCACTGGGACAAGCCCCATGCATGTTGAGGGAACAAGAAAGAGCCCTGAAGAATAGTGAGCACTTTGTCATCAATTTCATGGATAGCTTACCAGGAGCACATTCTTATATAACTTCTTTTGGCCATTCTGGATAATCACTGGCTCACTGTAACCTGAATGTGCTGCTCCCAGTTAATTAGCAGAATGGTCTAATCACACAGTGGAATTCAGACTTTATACACTCATTCAGATGACAGGTCATGATCATGTTGCTGTATAAATGTCGATCTCCCCTGTGTTCAGTTTTGTAACTGATGGAGACCTTCATGGTTGAAATGTCATATATATTCTATCATTGCTCATTGTTGCTACATGAATGCTCAGTATTATAAATCAAGTTTTTACATTTATACCTAATTGTGACATGTCTACCAACATTTAAACATCATACAAAGTAAGGAAAGAAAAGACAAATATGAGAGGAAAGTATCAGGAAATACTTCTTATCATTCACACCTACTACACAATCTACACAGAAATAATGATAGATACAGAATGTGAGCTATATACCGTATGGACCTTAATTTTCGCGGTACTAAACTTTCGCGGTTTTCGCGGTTCGACAGCCATCCGCGACAGTTTAGTCCCGCGAAAATTTAGACCAGCGCTTACTGGGCAGCGAATAACGTTCATTTTAATGAACAGTGACGTCATAATTCTCCAAAATGGCTATCGTGGTTTAGGGCGTAGTGAACATCGGTGTTTGACGTAGCATCCAATCGCCTCTGTGGTGACTAATTCCGACTCGCGACTTCAAACATCCTTTGAGCGATCTTAGAAACGACAACTTTCGCGCGTCTTCGTAACTGTGAACGACGATTAACCGCGGTGGGTTTTACGCAGACCTTACAGAAGAATTTGGAATGGGCCGAATACGAAGGATTATACGACGAGGGACGAGTACACAGAGCAGAGTAGCGCTGAACGGCGTCATTGCTTTGCTATAGCTACTCCGACTCTTCGCGCAGCCCAGACATGCTTCGTTGGCTTATATGCGAAGCACATGTTAGTACAGATATATAGTCTATATATTCAATATAATATTGTGGGACGCGCATCCGCGAAAATAAAAATGCGAAAAACGCGAAAATTCTCAATCCGCGAAAGTTTAGTACCGCGAAAATTAAGGTCCATACGGTAGGTACCTGATCTTAGTCAACAAAATTCGATATTTCATTGGTCAGAGAAGGAAGCACTATCATATTTGTTTAGCAATAATCTTGTGTGGCTGTAGCTAGCATTACACTAGCATGCATGCATATAATGAACATCTTTAAAGGGCTATATTATATCACTGTGAAGAATGTTAGCAAATGTTCCTTATCCCCTCTTGATCTAGATACAACTCTGCTGTAATGTATAACAATGCTTCTTCAAGACCCCCTGATCTAGAGAAATGAGCCTCCTTACATTGTGTGGGTGAAAGGCTACATGCTGCTGCATGCTTGTGCCTTCTTTACTTTTCAGTATATGAATACTGTGGACAGAGCAGAGGGTACTGATAGTGAATTGATGAGCAACAACACAACTGTTATTAACACTCACTAGCAGGACGTTTCGACCCAGGATCTTTGTTAACTCCTTACAAGATGAGGAATGTTGTGAGAGGTGGATATTTTTATATTGTGGCTACTTGTATATTCTATATATAAAAGTAGCCACCTCTCACAACACTCCTCATCTTGTAAGCAGTTGACAAAGACCTTAAGGTCGAAACGTCCTGGGAGGGTGTTTATATACATGCAGGTCTGAATCATATCCTAGACACTGTACAAGAATATTTAGGGTTTATTTATCTAGGTTTTGGTTATACAATTGCTTCTATGCAGTTTTGTGTTTGTTTTAGGGACAATGTCACTCAGCAAAATAGGAAGTGATGTTTGATGCAGTGGTGTGTGATATGAACTCACGAAGGCAGCAATTTATATAGGGATGCATACCATTTCAATATTAGGACCTGCCATTCAAGAAGGGAGACTACCTCACCATAATCAGTGCATCACGGGTGAGTGTGAGAGTGAATCAGTGATGGAGGTACATACACATATATATGCATATTGATGTTGATACATAATTTTAAATTCTGCACATTCTCACACATGGAGCTATCCTAGCTGGAAAACCAGCCTGCCATTCTGGTTGCACCCTGCATTCTCCTACAGTGGTTTATTGTAGCCTCTATTTTGTCATCTCAGGTGGGGCAAAAGGCAAGTATATAGTCAGTGGTTAGGCCTGCAGTGTGTTCTCTAGCTGCTATATAATATAGCTCCTGCTATATCATCTCACACAGAGGGGAAAGCAAGAATAGCCTATCAGAATGTGTAAACCCTGCATTTCAAAATCAAAGTGAAATGTATACCTTCCTGGGTGTAGTGTAGATTACTCACTCTGTCTGCATTTAGCTACGGTACACGCAGTAAAAAGGTTAACGTTTTACAGGCGTACCACGCCTACGGCTACAGGCGAACTATGCCTACGGACACGGGCGTACTACAACTGTGGCTACAGGCATACTATATACTACTGCGGCTACGGGCATACTATGACTGCGGCTACGGGCATACATGCGCGCATACTACGTTAACATTTTTACTGTGTACACCGAGAGTACTTTAGTATTCTGCTGTTGAGTGTCTGTCTTGAAGCCTATAGTAGTAACCCTATACTTGTATAACCTGTTCAGCACCCAAACTGGTACAAGGCCCGTAGGGAGGATGGCCTTGAGGGAATGGTGCCTGCCAACTTCTTGCGGGAGGCTCAGCCAATGCCCTGGGCAAAAGTGAACCTGCATAAAATGGAGTGAGTTCTCAAGCAGGTGACAGGGCATGGAGAGAGAAGGGAGTTCTGGTGGTGGAAGGTGGCTCCCCATTTTAAACACTCTTAGATGGGACCATTAGTGCTCTTACTCCAAATGCGGATTATAAAGTCAGTTTAGGCATTGCCCTCATTTAAGGTATGTCCCTTATTACTCTGTGAGACCTTACCTGGATATTTCACTGTGGGTATTGTAGGTGCACTAAAGAAGACGTTGGATCCATGCTATATCACAGAGTGTAGCACTATAATGTACGATGTTAAAGAGCTTACATTTTGAATTCCACAAATATGCATAATATTGTATATTTATTATATGTTGCCGTGGCAATGTCGAAAAGATAAAAGGGCTTAACTGTGACATATATTGTAACAAATGTCTAGCTGGTTGTTAAATTCGCCAGGAGCCCTTAGCTTTTATTTACAGCCAATCAATTTGCTCCACCATGATAGCCTTCCCCTGGAGTTTGTTGTTTTCTTCCTAGTATACACCACAATTCTTCACGGAGCATATCTCTGTTATCAGTGAGTAGGCCCATTTTGGTAAGTCGAAACGGTGGTCAGAAGTTGGCTGAATACTTTATTTTCTTTGACAAGAGAACGATACCCCTAGCGTAAGCCGTTCTTGACCGAAGAGGATGCCGTTAGTGACAAAACGTTCGAAAATTTGGTGAATTTTGAATGGCAAAGCTTCTCACCCTCATGCAGTATGAAGTAAAAAGCATGTCGCCCAGCTTAGTGTACTATAATTATAACATACACAGAAAACTACAGAAAGAAGACTATGTAGAGCTACTATATAAGACAGTCATATTATATAATCTGACCTGGAAGACAATCGGTCAGGACAAGTGAATAAATTCCAATATTTTAGCTATTTCACTCTCTGAAACATATAGCTGGTTCCATGGTAAGATTGGGCGAGAAGATGCAGAAGCTCTACTGCACCCAAAGCAGAATGGCTTGTATCTGGTGAGAGAAAGCACCAACTTCCCTGGAGATTATGGCCTTTGTGTATGGTGAGTTTGACATGTGACACCTAAATACACATTAGGTTGGTTTCATAGTACACCTGTAATGTATGGAGTGCCTGACAGTGTCATGTACTGCACTTGCTGCATGTATGCAACTTGTCCATGTAAGTAGCACATAGAGGGAGTGGTTGGATGAGGCATCACCCAGCCACTCCCACTGGACTGGACTCAACCACTGACACTGAATATGAAAGTTCTCTTGTTACACTCTCTGTGCTGTACAGCCATGATGGCAAGATTGAACAATACCACATAAAGTACGAGAACAAGGAGTACACAATAGATGAGGAGGAGACTTTTGAGAGCCTCGTTCAACTGGTGGAGCACTACCAGAAGGATGCCGATGGATTGGTTACACGGCTTAAGGTACCAGCGGAGAAGAAGTCTGGAAAGGTGGAATACTCTGTGGACTCAGAAGACTTCAAGAAGAGTAAGTCTGGTGGCTTTGAAGAAGGGTAAGTTGGGAGGTGTCTGTATACAGCAGAGGTGCAGGGTGTCCCGGGTCTGTGGCACAATCTGTCAGGTCTATATACAATCGCGCAGGTGTACATGGGGTAAAGTTGGTTATTTGGGGTACAGTTGGGTGCGTGGTGGAGTGTGTTGTGTTGGGCCAACTGGGTTGGATGAGAAAGGGAATGTTGAACATAGATGGGATTGCCAGCACCCAATTGTAGTCAAAGAATTGAACTAAATGCCATTGCAGCAGTTCCTGGCTTACCTCTGTAATATGACTGTTGCCAGTATCCTGCATAGAGGAACTGTGAATATGCCTTAGATTTGAGTCAATCTCAAGTGCACATCTCCATGAGCTGCCATTGTAATCCTGCTTATATATATATATATAATTATAGTACTGTACATGTGAAGAGATTCTACATGGCTAGGCTTTTGCATGCTAACAATCAGGGAAACCACACTAGCCAGTAAAGTTAAAAGGGTGATATCAGACGTTTGGTTCAATCCAGGACCTTCATAGTGACATTGACACTTAGAAACTGAGATGGTAGAAATGAATGGTGGGAAAAAGATGGCAGTAGTAATTGTATGGACAAAACTAATAGGCCTCAGACAAAACGCTGTGAGTAAAAATTGGATAACATTTGGGCATGCACAGTTTACAGTTGCTATCTGTGGAAGTAGGTATAGAATGTAGTGGAACTGTCCTAAAGTCAGTGGGATGTGTGTGGGTGTAAGAGGTGGCTAAGAGGTACTGCTGGAAGAAGGACTTATCTCTGTTCATTTTGTGCTGCTCTGACCGAATGTACCAGGCTTCCAAGGTGTATCTTTGCTGGTACTGATGACTGTAGTTTATCGCCTCTACATTCTTCCACTTAATGGTGTGATACTCCTTCATCGCATATTTGCCACTGCTAGTGAATCCCCCCTTTATGTTTACTGGCTAGTGTGGTTTCCCTAGTCTTTAGCATATACAATTTATTACTGTGCATACATACTGTACATGTAGACATGCTAAATACCATGGATGGCTGACTCTTGCTTTATGTGTCCTTCAGGTTATTGGCACATTCCACGGGGGCATCTGAAAGTGGGCGCCATTCTGGGCATGGAAGGACAGTATGGAGGTGAGTTATCATACAAACATCCATTTCCTCAACATTGTGGTGTGGTGTGCTGTACTATACGGATGTGTGGTGTGGTGTGTGCTTGTAGGTTAGGCTGGATATGGTCTAGGTTGTTGGGGTACATGACCAACACTTCTTTCGGGGTTTCAGGGTGCAGAACTGTATACCTGGATGGAAAGTGTGCTGACTGAATTTGTATAATGACACAGACTGGCCACTGACAGGCTTACTCAATCTTCTCCTTGGTATTTTAGTGCATACATGGAACGTTTATCACTGAAAACAGGATGCATACACTCCTTGGCTATAATATCCACTAAAGTGCTTTCTGTTTCCATGGCAATGGAATGCAAGCATGTGAAGGTATATTGGGTGATAAGTTTGCATAAGTATATCATTATTGTATTCATGCATCATTGCTGTCCATTTGTTGCAAAATCCCCAAATCAGAGATACACCAGGGAGAATTCGAAGGCAAGAAGGTGGCCATCAAGTCTCTCAAAGATGACCACAGGGGGATGCAGCAATTCCTGGCTGAGGCCTCTGTGATGACGGACCTGAGACACCTGCACGTGGTCCAGCTGATTGGGGTCAGCCTGGACGAGAAGCCTGTGTTCATCATCAGAGAGTTCATGGAGAAGGGACCACTGGTTGACTACCTGAGGTTACAGGGCAGGGTCGTCATCCAGAAGAAGGACCAGCTTGGGTTTGCAAGGGACGTTGCAGATGGGATGGCCTATTTGGAGGGCAAGAACTTGATTCACAGGTAGGAGGATGGTCTATGAATGCAGTTGGTACATTTGTGTCATGTGAACTATTGGAAACAAGTTTGTAAGTTCACATACAGTATGGAATGCATACAGTGTATAGCAAGAACATTTGACCAGCTTCAAAAGTTACATTTTTGTGATTCACCTGAGTTGAAGGGTCTTCGCTTTACAACCTATTTTAAAAGCTTCCTAATCAAATATGAAGGCATCAGTTGCTGCTTGAAGAAGAACTTAATATATGTAGTCAGTAAATGTTATGCAAGCTAGTGTGTAACATGTCCAAGTTTGTCAACTACACAGCTTGAAAGTAGCGACTGGAGAAAAAGAACCACGACCCGGCGCCTGAACTCATAGCCTATGCCCTAACACGGAGCATCAGCCATCCAAGCCACCATTGTGGCCACAATTCTTCGTCCCCAATCGCCATATATATATGGTATGTAGAAGGCTGTCCTATATATGTGAGGACTGCATGTGTTGTGAAGATGACCAACATTTGTGAAAGGCATTCTTGGGATATATATATCGAGGATGAAGAATTATTTGTGAAATGGTAAATTTGAACAAGTAGCCCACCGGAGACTAGAAAGTGACCTGTCCCTCCCAGAAAGAACTGACCTGTCGGTAGATGATATTGTGGGTCTGTTGAGCCTATGTCTGGATGCAACCTTTCTGTCCTTTCGAGGAAAGGTGTACCGAAAAGTACATGGTACTGCAATTAGCTCTCCGGTGTCGGTAGTTGTTGCCAACCTTGTTATGGAGGATGTTGAAGAGAGAGCCTTGGCCACTTTTCATTCTCCTCCTCGCTTTTGGAAGCGTTATGTAGACGATACCTGTACAGCTCATCCCAGGAACATAGTCGAGTCTTTCCACAACCACCCGAACAGCATCGAGCCATGTATACAGCTCACGGTGGAGGAGGAGTCTACAGACAGGACATTACCCTTTCAGGACATTCAGCTATGCCGAGATCTGGATGGAAATATCACCACATCTGTTTATAGCAAGGCCACGCATACTGAGCAGTACCTCTCCTTTGCATCCCACCACCCAGTGGCACACAAGGCAGCAGTGGTGAGGACCCTCATGAGCAGAGCCGACACACTGTCACCCTCTGGTGTGCAATGAGCAGAGGAGGAGAAGAAGGTTGTAGAGGCACTAAAAGAGAATGGTTACCCCTCCAGCTTTAATTACAAACACTCATGCCCAACCAGACGCAGACAGGAAGTGGATGACAGGAGGCCCAAAACAACTCTGACCTTACCCTACATCAAGGTTCTCTCTGAGGCAGTGAGACGGATCTTCGCGCCGCTGGACGTCAAGGTAGTCTTTCGCCCGCTGAACACTCTCCGCAAGATGTTTGTACACCCCAAAGACCCAGTACCATCAGACCAACGCAAGGTGGTAGTGTACAGCATACCATGTGATGGAAGTCCCAAAGTTTACATCGGACAAACTTGCTGAACACACTTTGCTCAAAGCAGAAGTGATCGATCACCATCTGTACATCACCGCACGGTGCTTACTGGAGAGTTGGCACATACAACGGAATTGGGACACATTGAACAGGGAGAAGGGCACCTTACCAGAAGTGTACACAGCAGTCACAGTAATCACACAGGTATCAATTAACTCTTGGCATCTATTCATATTGTCATCGACTTCATTATGAAATTATTATTTTAACGTTAGGGTTAGGGTTAGGGTTAACATATCAACCACTGTCACCAACATTTAAACTGTAGGAGTGCTATGTATTGCCATCACTGATGAAGGTAACCATAGGTTACTGAAATGTCTGTATAACTGTGACTTTTCTGGCTAGTGTGAATGAAGTTATAGTACATTCAGGTTGCAGGCATGCTATATAATGTATTCATCACCGGTATAAGAATTTCAGTTTCAACAATTTCAGATAAGGAGGCTACAGTCTGTGGACTGATGCTAGAGAGAAAGGAGATGTGAACTACACTCAGTTTACAGGCTTGCAAGATGTGCTATGCCACACGAGACATGATGTGGCTGCTTTACCTATGTACTTGCTTGTAGTCATTGCCTTAGTAGTGACATTTGCCTTTCTGTCCTCCCTGCCCAGGGATCTGACTGCTCAGAATATTCTTATTTCAGAGAGGAATACAGCCAAAGTGTCTAACTTTGAGCTGGCTCGTGATGCAGCATACAACTATGTTGGTCTGAAGCTCCCCATCAAGTGGACTGCACCTGAGGCCATTTCTAATGGTGTAAGTGGAAGTAAATTAGAAGATGGGCAGAGGGATATCACAGAATTACTGCATGCCAACTGTGATATCATAATTTTACATACAACACTTCCACAGATTACATTACTGGCAATTCTGGTGATTTTTGGTGTACTTTGATAAAATGGCCAGTGTTGTGGTAATTACAGCTTACAGATATTTACAATTGTCATTATTTTGTTACTTTAATTAAGAACCAATTATCATTGCCATTACTCTAATATTACAAGTAATTAATTCGCATTACAACTACTTGAAAGCCATTACAATTACAATTACAATTACGATTACAATTGCATTAATTACATAAACTGGGCGTTCGTCTTCAACAATAGCAATGTTTCAAAGTTCTTTGGAATCATGCGACATCGTAGTAGACTTTAAAATCTTGCCTGCCGGACTAAAAACACGCCCAACTGGTGCAGATGTAGCTGGTACAGAGAATACCTGACGATCTAGGCTTGCAAGGGTAGAGTAATCAGTAGATTTTATCGTCCAATAGTCCAGGGGACTCTCGCAGTGGTATATAGACAATGGAGGAGAAAAGTAATTGTATGTAAATGTGTAATTATGTATAAATTACATGAATGTAATCATCTACCATTACAATTACTTCAGCAAAAATTCTCAATTCCAATTAAATTGCAATTACTGAGTAAAGTGTAGTTAATTACAGCCAATTACAATTACCAATTACCATTACCAGAACACAGCAGTACATATATACCTACCTGCCTGTGTGATTCCAGCATTTGGTTTTTTTCCAGTGTGTATGTTGCTACCTACATATATCCAATTTGAGTTGGAAAGAGGCCAAGATGGCGTAAAATTCAACTGCTGACTGTAGTACTGTATACTAAAAGGGAACAAGCAGTACCTACAGAGAGCCTGCATTGTGTTTCTGGTCGCAGCTGCTATATGTGGTGACAGTTTTGGATGTAACAATTTCATGGATTGAATGTGAACTGTAATGTATAGTGTGAATTTTGCCTCCTGCAAACTATTATTAATCGCGATATATAAATTCACGATACGATGCCAACATGGTTCTTCCTGTCGCGATACTGGCCTAATCTTTCCTGACTGGTGCAGCTAAGACTGAACGATTATCTGACAAATCAGTATATAGTCTTAGCTTACCTTCTGTCTGCGTGTATACAGAGATGTTGACTCTGAACGAATTCGACCAGATCGTGAAACCAAGCTTCGAGACAAAGAGCGCTATCTGGAAGCACTTTGGTTTTCCCGCGGACGATACTGGCACGATTACAGACCAGAAGAAGACCACTTGTCTACTTTGCCGGGCTGTAGTCACGTACTCTGGCAACACCTCTAACCTGAAGTCCCACCTTAAGCGGTGTCACGCTCAGGAACACCGTACGCTCCAGCAACATGACAGTGACGATCGACCTGGACCAAGCAGTGCCTATGCAGTGAAGACGTCGACACAGCTTACAATCAGCGGAACGCTCGCCAAGTCAAGCCCGTTTTCGAACGAAAGTGTGAAGTACAAGTAGCTAGTCCACCGCGACGCTACTGCAAATTTCATTTGTCAAGGCTTGGAGCCTCTAAGCGTAGTGGATGAACCTGCATTTAGGCGATTGTTGAAGATAGCTGAGCCTAGATTCAAGCTGACACACAGCACATACGTCACTGACACAGTGATAACTGCAAAGTATCGTGCAACCAGAGCTGTCATTGAAAATCAGCTAGCAGCAGTTGAGAACTGTGCAGTTACGACTGATCTGTGGACATCACTGCACTAGCAATGTGCCTACATTTCACTAACAGCACACTTTGTGGACAGTGATTTCAATCACAAAGCAAGTGTCTGCAGACACTGGAAATTCTACAGGATCATGATGCTAGTTCGCTGAAGGATGTCCTTTCCTCCATGTTCCATGACTGGAAATCACTGGAAAGCTGTCTGGAGGCATCACGGACAATGCTAGCAACATGGTCAATGCCTTAATTAGACTTCTGGCAATTGATTATTTTCTATGTGTAGCACACACACCGTAGCTCTCTATTGGAAGAGGTCTTGATGTACCCAGAGTTCAGCGAGTTATTGGTTGCTGCAAAATTTGGTCACACATTTCAAGAAGTCTACCAAGGAAACATACAAGCAATGGAAAAAGCAGGAAATGCTCCAGCTATCCAAACACATGCTCATACAAGACTGTGTGACACGTTGAGAAAGCGCTCTGGCCATGCTAGAGATGCTGATGGAGCAGCAGGCACCCATTGCTGCTGTACTGATGGATGGAAGAGTGAAGCATTTGATGCCAGACGGCGAGGAGTGGTCAATAATTGAAGTACTGGTCGACATTCTGAAGCCGTTCCAGCAAGCTACAGAAGCAATTAATGGGTGTGGTAAAGTACCCAACACTGAGCGCAGTCAAGCCACTTCTTTATAAGCTGGTCAACAGGACACTGGCAGTCAAAGTGAGTGACTCCAAGGTTGCAAAGAAGGTGAAGCTAGAAATCAAGAGGGACTTGCAGGAACGTCACAGTACCCCAACAGTAGCAAGGATCCTCAACATTGCTACATTCCTGGATCCCAGGTACAAGGAATTCCCCTTTAGTCCCCTTACTCCCGCCAGAGGTGTGCATTAGAAACCTGGCACATCCGTACAGAACACCAGACAATGAACCGTGACGAGGGCGCCTTGCCATCAGAGTACAACCCCTTGATTCGCCAACTGAGACCAGCTGCTGTCTGACTACATTAATATCACTGCATGGCTGTGACATATTGTGCAAATACTGACATTATTATTACTACTATATACTAATATTATTATTATTATTATTATTATTATTATTATTATTACTGTTATTATATTATTATTTTATCATTATTACTATCGTTCCTTACCTCACCTCACCTTCTGTCACCAATTCCCGCCATTTGTGCATAAAAAACACCAGCCGCTTTTTGTAACATTATCTTTTCTCACTGATGAGGACCCAGGATTGGGTTGAAACGTTTGAATCAAGTGACCTCGCAATCGTACTGTGAAATTTTGGCTAGTGGAGTTTCCAATCATTATAACTCCCCTTCTAGATAAGCCTACAAGAAGAAATATCACTAACCAAGTGTGGGGTGAGCTTCTGATCATGGAAGAAATGGAGGAGGAAGAGCCACCAGAAATTGAGGAAGAGATCCAAGGTGAACCACCAGCAAAGAAGAAGAAAGACCCAGTAGGGAATGTAATAGGAGAGTTGTTTGAGTTGCACACTCAGCAACATTTACTATTGCATTCACAAAAGGTGGAAAAAGAGCTAGACATGTACAAGACTGAACTGCAATGTATATAGTGTGAATTTTGTCTCTTGCAAACTATGTATAAATGATATGAAATATGAATGGTTGTCTTTGTGTGTCTAATTGTCTGTGTGCAGAATTTCTCCAACAAATCTGATGTATGGAGCTTTGGTGTACTTTTATGGGAAATCTTCTCATATGGAAACGTTCCCTACCCAGGAGTGGTGAGAACAGAGCACTCATCTAGTACTAACATGTTCACAGTGTCGCAGAATATTTGGACCACTAATATTTGGACCCCCTGGTCCAACTATTATACGATAAATGAACCGGGGTCCATTTCATCCCAGGATAGTTGGACTAGTGGGTCCAACTCTTCTAGGATGAAATTTTTGCGCTAAGCTGATCACCGTGGAATAACTGCATGTGCGACCCTAATCAGTCCTCAGAAAGAGTCTTGGCTATGTAACTCTTGACCCTGAAGAACATCTGATTAGGGATGCCTTGAGAAGTGGTTCATACACATTTGAAGGAGTCTAGGCAGTCCACTAAAAGTGTCCATGAGGTTGGCACAGAAGCTCTGACCTGGGTCCTCTCATGATCAGTGCACATTTAGGAGTGCTACTGTGCAAGGAACACTGCAAAGTAAGGTATGAGCCGCTTCTCACAGCATCCCTAGTTGAACGTTCTTCAGGTTCTCACGCAAGAGTTACATGGCTAACACCCTTTCTGCATTAGAACCAATTAGGATGATTCACGTAGTTCTTACATGGTGAACAGAGTGCAAAGATCTATCACGTATAAAGACGGCCAGGAGGATCCATAATTCACAAGAGGGTCTAATCAACCAGGGGTCGTCCTGTCCTAGGATGATCTCTTGCGGGGTGCCTCCTTGTTCCCCCCTCCTCTTGCTAGCTGCATAGCGGTGCTAGCTGCTATGTATATACAGTCCTTTAATCCCTGGGAGTAGCATCCGTACACCCTGCTATTAATTAAGACTGGGGGTCCATATTTTGCAGGTCCAATCATCCTCCAACAATGCCATATTCAGTGCCTTCCATAGTTGTGTGACTGCTCTGGAAATTCAGATGGGCATTGACCCTCACACACTGTTTCCAGCCTCTCCCACTGATTCTGGATACGGTAGACATACTATTTGCTGTATATTGTGTTGCTATTCTGTTGAAGGTCACGCATGCAGCAGTATATAGTTCGGTGATGGGGTAATAGACAAACTGAGAATTGAAGTACAGTGAACTGGGTGGAAAACCCGGAAGGAAACCTTGGGTTTGTATATACATGTGGTGATGTACAGGTATGTATCATGCTAGAAGTGTATACACCTTGTACTGTATAATAGCCATGTTTGTCACTAGTGGAGCATATGTACCTGCAACACACTTCACTTCCTTCGCCTTTCCCCATGTACTACAGCCTGGGATTGACGTTATGAGCTTCATCAAAAGAGGTGGGCGGCTAATAAGGCCAGAGCACTGCCCAGAAGAGGTGTACACTATCATGAGGTTGTGCTGGGCAGACGAACCTAGAGACCGACCCATGTTCAAGCAGCTCCTGGAGCAGCTGACAAAGCTAGCCCAGTCTGCCTAACTAACAGTGTAAAGGAGAGGAAAGATGAGCAGGCTGCCCATCTCTCGTTTTTAGTTGTAGGTGTAGGTGCAACATGTACATATCAGTGGCAAATAAAGTATACTCTGATGGATAGGCAGTCAAGCATGCACTTCTTTGTTTGTAGTCAAATGGCATATGTATGCAGCTAACTAGCTAGCTATAGCAAATTGTTCTAGCGTACATATCTGTGTGTATGAGACATAACAGTGTATTTTAAATGCTATTATGGCAGAATTAGTCAGTGATTTAATTGATGATGATGAATACAGTCTACTCTGATGGATAGGCTCTGTCACGCTTGCACATCTTTGTTGGTAGTTAATAAATAGCACACATATATGTATGTAGCTATCTAGATAGCAATAGTTAATTTTTCTAGCATACATATTATAATGTTACACACTCAGCAGGATTGCAGATAGTAGAATAAATAATGAAAGGTTGATCAGCATTTAATAGCAGTAAGTATATAATTATTTTAAACATGAGATTAGATAATAACCTTCGAAATCAAATGAGCTATGCATGGTCTCCATTCAGTGTGCACTGACATCAAAACCATGAGGCATATGTCTTATTGCTGCCATTCTGCTTTTGTGGTAGATCACTCATAATCTCCTCACACAAATAGTTTTCAAATTACTTGTTGTCGGTGCCGTACGGTCCATATGTCCTGGTGGAGATAATTACTACAGCCTTCCAATCTGTGAGATCATCAGTAGCCATGCTACTGCTTGGGACTTGATTAAAGTTTTATTATTGGTTACATTAGCTACACCCCATGCCTAACTGCACACTATCTACAGTACTTATCAGTACTGCGCTGTATTGTTAAACTGCAAGCAGCTGTCACACACACTCAGGCTCTCCCTCCATGTGAGTACTGGTCCCGTCGTCATCTCACACTTTCACGAGGGTTTGGCTGACAGTTGTGCGCTGGGGGTTAACGCATATTTAGACTATAAGGAAGAGTGCCCTATTTCCGAACAAACTTAAAATTTCTTATGCTGGTCTAACGGATGGCAACGCATTTGCATCCATAAGTCGATTAAAACGTTGTGGTGTACTCTTACTGTGACGTAAGCGAAATTCAGTACGAAGTGATGTGGGTGCCACTATCGTAGAAAGTAAGGACTAAGGTAAGCTGTGACGCGTTAACATCTGTGGTCGATGCCTCCAAGACGACGCTAGAAGAAAGTTTCGACGCTCGAGCAGATATTTATGTGACGAAGATGCCAAGGCGATTGTGTCACAGACAAGTGAGCCACAACCAAATCGTTATCATCGTACTGAAGAGCAAGGGCTACGGTATAATTTGACAGGCGTACAAATAGGTTGAGTTCTGATTGAGCCTCGCAATCCACCTAGTTACCGGTATTGTTCGGAAGTAGGGCGTGTTCGGAAATTGCACTTTATATACCTGATTACATCCTATAACAAACGCATCAGCGTTGGATTCAGTGCGCTACGCTCCATCAGGGCCGGCCCGTGCAGAGTCTTCTGCACATAATGTGATATGGAGAAAGTCGCTTCTAAGACCCGCTCTCGAGCAGACACTTTGATTGTGAATGAAAGGATCGGAAAAGGAGGCTATGCAGAAGTGTTCCGAGGTACGCTTGGATCGAGACCGGTGGCAGTCAAGAAGATCTACGACATTTTGATCGACGCTGCGCGAGAAAGAAGACAGGATTTGAAACACGTTCTCGGAGAGTTTCGTCACGAGTGTGACATTTTGAAGGCAGCTAAGCATCCGAATGTCGTGGAGTTCCTGGGCACATTCAACCTGGAGCAGGGTGATGAGAGCGCCGTCTTAGTCATGGAGCTGATGGAACAGACGTTGGAGCAGTTCCTCAGAAGCAACAGAGGGACACTGCCACAAGAGAAGCAAATTTCCATTTGCCTGCTAATAGCAACAGGTTTACAGTACCTCCACCAGCACGATCCCCAAATCCTTCATCGCGACCTGACGGCAAAGAACGTGCTGATGGACAAAGATGGCACCACTGCTAAGATAAGCGACTTCGGTCAGGCCAAGTACCGTCCCACCAGTGCACAGTACCTGACCAGTAGACAACCCGGCACTGTTCTGTATATGCCTCCAGAGGCATTGGTAGAAAGCCCCTACTTCACAGACAAAGGAGACATCTTCTCCTTTGGTGTGGTGATGCTTCAGGTTGCTACACAGGAGCCTCCCTCATGTGGGTTTGTGATGCGGGAAGGTCAACCGGAGGTGGATCGTCGAAGAGCTGACCTGGCCAAAATACCTATCAATCATCCTATGCAGCCACTAATTCTTCAGTGCCTGCAGGACAATCCTGCCAAGCGACCGAGTTGCACTGAGGTCTGGAAGAAGTTGAGCAATTTATTTCCAGTGAGTATAACTTCGGTATAATTCATAATTCATAATTCATTATTAGAGTGCACCATGTGCCACAGCACACTAGGGCCTCAGTGCCCCATGCAGCACTATATAGGAGTAAGAAAATAAGTAAGATGACATCAGTAATCAGTCCACATTGCGAGAGTCATATCATTCAGGATATATAGTATATATACAGTATATATACAATTCTTATGAAATTGCACTACTTGAAAGAGACCTAATCTGAGAGCAGATTATGTCTTTCAGACTTGATTCTCCTGCATTGGTTGTGTTTCCTTACATTTTGAACCATCACTTTGGTGCCCTTGCCATCTTGTATATATATCCCAGATTTTCACTTGTTCATAATTGGTCTATTTATGAACATGGCCAAATGCAGTCTTAAGTTTCAGTCTCTTTCATTGACCCTATGTAATTGTGTCAATGAGTATACGTTATTGTGTATTTGATGTTGGTGTGCACATGGACATGCTTTGTTTCAGCTATGTAGCTAGATACATTTGATCTTCTTCAGCTGTTTACAAAACTTAGCAGAGTGCAAACTCTAAATAATGAAAATGTTGTGTCAAGTGCTGTCATTAAACTTGAGCACTTGACACAACATTTTCGTTATTTAGATTCGCGCTCTGCGAAGTTTTGTAAACACCTCTGTCTGTTTAAAGCTCATCAATCTTGTTCTTCATTATACCTCACACAGCAAAGAACCCCTACCATATCACCCAGATACACAGCTTGTATGTTGTTAGGTGATTAGTAGTTATCAAAAGGGATCAACCTTACACACTATGCATTCATTACTGTATGTACACATGTTTACTCAAACAGAATGTATAGTGTGAAACATCTTATGGCAGGAAATCTCTATGTTACCATGGCAATGTAATGTGACATGTAGAGAAAATCACGTTTCAAGCAAACATGTGATTAGCTTATAATATATAGCACATATCTTCTCAACATGTGATACGGTCCAACTCCCTAGGCACTTCGTAGACAACACCCTTTCTCCTCAGCTCAGGGGTGGGCTCTTGCAGTGAATGCGACCATGTGTGTGTACATTGTGGAAACAGGAAGGACACTAGAGAAACGACTGAGTGAGCACAGGTCCGCAGTGAGAAAGAATGACTAGAAGAATGGGATTGCAGTCCATGCATGGGACAAAGGCCATCAAGTGAAATGGGAATCAGCCAAAGTGAAGGAGGTCGAAACCAACCTTGCCAACAGGAGAATAATGGAGGCCCTGCACATCCAGCAGCTGCCACACACCACCAACCTGAATTGTGGGCTAACCAATGACCCTGTCTGGTTCCCCCTCCTGTCCTAACCCTAACACCCTACCCTCTCTGTCTTAGATCACTGTACCTTAAGTTAGGTTTATTGTCACAACCAGCTCTATCCACAGCCTGCATCACTATCCCTTAAGTCACCTTTCTCTCACAATAAATTTCCCGCCACATTTCCGCATAAATACAGTAACGTCTCACCTATGTTTTGTATACAACTGATGAAGATCCACGGATCGAAACGTCTTGTTCTACTGAATGTATTCCTGTTGTAATCTGCTCCAATAATTCCTCCTATCAACGATACTACGCAGCAATGAACCTCTACTTTATCTCCTACCAAACAGGTCTAATAAACAATGGTATTTAAAACGTTTTGATCACAAAGGTCTTTGTCAGTTACAAAACTGAAGTGTAGGTAAGAGGAGACTGATTTATATACAGCAGCATGTGACTTCAGAGGCAAGAGTTTTCAGTGACAGGTCATGAGCATGTTGCTGTATAAATGTCAATCTCCCCTGTTCTGTTTTGTAACTGATGGAGACCTTCATGGTTGAACGTCTTATATATTGTACCATTGCTCATTGCTGCTACATGAAAGCTCAGTATTATAAATCAAGTTCTTACATTCATACCTAATTGTGACATGTCTACCAACATTTAAACATCATGCAAAGTAAGGGGAAAAAAGATTAATGTGAGAGGAAAGTATCAAGAAATACTTGTTATGATTCACACCTACTGTCAAGTAGATTTTATTACACAATCTACACAGAAATAATGATGATTTAAAGATACAGAATGTGAGCTATATAATAATATAGTGGCTATGGGGGTATATATAAGGGATTCAGGCTACTTGGGACAGGAAGAAGGATACTAATGAATACTACTAGACCTCCGTGTCTTCTTTCAGTTGTGTTTGCAGCATACTCTGTACAACATTTGCACATACTCTATACAGTTTTCACATGCATGCTGGTGATGGAGATTAGGTATGTATATGATTGTAGTGTTGTGAGGCTTGAACTTGCTACTCTACTTAGTTCCTCGCCCCTTACCAAACGGGGACCACAAGTTCCTCACAAACAAAGATAATCGTAATCTTGCTCTGCTCTATCTGCACTCTCTGGACTCTTGGTAGGAGCCTCTTAAGTACAAAATTTTGTCCAAAAATTATCTAAACTGAGGACATGAAGATAATATCTGAACTACACTCAGGTGAGGGGAGATGGCTTAATGTCCACACACAAAGTCAATCCTATGTCAGTACATCAGAAATCATATCAAAGCCAACTCAACTAGCAAAATAACTAAATATTTTGATGTGCTACAACAACAGAAAGGTGTAAACAGGTGATTCTCAAACCATGCTGACAATAGCAGGATGTTTTGACCCGGAGATCTTTGTCAACTGCTTACAAGATGAGGAGTGTTGTGATAGTGAGAGGTGGCTACTTTTACATTGTGGCTACTATTATACACAGAAACGTACCACCTCTCACAGCACTCCTCATCTTGTAAGCAGTTGACAAAGACCTCTGGGTTGAAATGTCCTGCTAGTGAGTATTAGTAACAGTTGTGTTTTTGCTCATCAATTCTCTATTGGTATCAGTCAACGCAACTATGAGCCTCTACAATATCAAAGCAGAGGGTGTTTACATGCACGTATAGGTCTGAAACATATCTTAGACACTGTACATACAAGAATATTTAGGGTATATTTAATGTAGATTTTTAGTTATACACAATTGCTTCTACACAGTTTTGTGTTTCTTTAGGACAAGGTCTTTCAGCAATGATGTTTTATGCAGTGGTGTGCGATATGAGTTTTGAAGGCAGTACTTTAAATAGGAATGTCATTTCAATATTAGGATCTGCAATTCAAGAAGGGAGACTGCCTCACCATAATCAGCGCAACACGGGTGAGTGAGAGAGTGAATCAGTGATGAAGTTACATACACATATATTATATATACATATTGACGTTGATACTTCACTTTAAATTCTGCACATTCTCACACATGAGGTATCCTAGATGGTAAACCAGCCTGCCACCCTGGTTGCACCCTGCATTCTCCTACAGTGGTTTACTGTAGCCGCTATTTGTCATCTCAGGTGGGGCAACAGGCAAGCACGTATATAGTCTAGTGGAAGTGCACTCTGAATGCACTCTATTATACTTTCTTGTATATAAAGTGGTTAGGTTAGGCCTGCAGTGTGTTGTCTAGCTGCTATACATTATAGCTCCTGCTATATTATCTCACACGATGGGGAGGGCAAGAATACCATATAAGAATGTGTAAACTCTGCATTTCAAAATCAACGTGAAAATATACCTTCCTTGATGTAGTGTAGATTACTCACTCTGTGTGAATTTAGCTATGTAAAGTAGTATTCTGATGTTGAGTGTCAGTCTGGAAGCCTATAGTAGTAACCCTATACTTGTATGACCTGTTCAGGATCCAAACTGGTACAAGGCCCGTAGGGAAGATGGCCTTGAGGGAATGGTGTTTGTCAATTTCATACAGAAGGCTCAGCCAATGACCAGGGAAAAAGTAAATCTGCATAAAATGAAGTGAGTTTTTCTCAATCTGGTGACAGAGCATGGAGTACAGTGAAGGGAGTTCTCCATTTCAAACACTTTAGGATGGGCCCATTAGTACTAGTATTATTACTTCAGATGCCAATTAACAAGTATTTCGAGTTAAAAAGAACTTGTGGGGCGCCAATAGGGCACCCAAAACTCGAACTACTTGCTAGCAATGGTGTCCACATTTGTGATGCCATTTAGCATCCCTCTAAGTCCTAGAATGACCCAAGGATGCACCATGCAGAAGTAGCACGAATGCATCAGGGTTTTAAATACAAAAAAAGAAGCTTTGCCTAAACATCCACACTCATTGGAAAGTTGGCAATTGCATGGGAAAGTGCATTAAGTGTTTGGATGCTTTGCACAGGACAGAGCCCTGCAGTTACACAGCTTCAGGCACTTTGATACCCAACTGTTCTAACCCAGCTAGCTAGCTAGCTATTCAGTTGCCTTGCCCTGAATAATACCATCTACACAAACTGATAGCACCGAAGCTAACAGCTGAAGCAGTAGTCTTCGTGTTACGTGCAGAATGGACTACATCTATCAGGACATTGTGGACATGATGAAAAGGAACCTGAAAGAGGTAGTTCAGAGGAGAGGGGCAGAGAAGGGGCGGGGTCAGGTTTGGTTTCACAGAGGGTTACAGAAATTGAGGAAAGCATTCAATAAGGTGGAGAAGCAGTGGATGGAAAGTAGGAATGACGAACAGAGGAAAGCACGCAGAGAGACCTACCTGAAGATCAGAAGGTCGTATAACAAAGCATTGAGAAGAGCGAAGAGAGAGCCTGAGGAAAAGGAGAGTGACAGACTGGAGGCAACCCTGCGGGACCCAAAGAAGTGGTGGCGGCTCCTGAGTAAGAAAAAGGTTACCAGCAAGAAAGTAGCACAGGTAGACATGAGCAGAGTTATTGATGGAGAGGGGAAGATAAGAGAGGGAGGCGGGGCAAGGAAGGTATGGAAGGCCCACTTTGAGCAGCTACTGAATGAGGGGGCAGCAGATGTTAGGGGCCAGAGGGAAACAGTAGTAGATGATGACATCAGAAATGAGCAGTTGGACAAATGAGATCACAGCTGAGGAAGTGGCAGCAGCAATGGGGAAGATAAAGAGGAAAGCAGCACCCGGGAAAGATGGCCTGACAGCAGAGATGGTGGATAGGGACATACTAAGGAATCTGTGGGGAGCCCTATTTAATGCATGTTGGAGAACAGGAGTAGTCCCAAAAGCATGGAAGGAGAGTGTGGTAGTCCCTGTACCGAAGAAGCCTAGGACAGGTCCCTGCATCCCAGATGATTTAGAAGGATTGCACTTACTTCTGTGGTCTACAAAGCTATGTGTACTGTCATAAAGGAGCACGTGGTGGAAGTGGGAGAGGATGCAGAGATCAGCTGCTGACTCTAATGCTACTGGGGAAGATGAAGATGACAGCTAAGAAGAGGGGAATGTTTGGGACCTTCATTGACCTGAAGAAGACATATGACACCATCGACCAAGCAAAGCTTATGGGCGCATCTGCAGAGCATGGGGCTAGGAGGAAGGTTGGTAACATTCATGGAAGCAGCATACAAGGACGTGAAGTGTGAGGTCAGGGTCGGAGAAGCTATGTCGGAGGCATTTGAAGTAAGAGCAGAGCTGCGGCAATGGTGTGTGTTGTCGCCTATTCTATTCTCATTGTACATTGATGAGATTACAACAAGACTGAGGCAGAGAGGGATGGGGGTGACATGTGGGAACAGGCTGATACCAGCTCTGCTGTACGCAGACGATATGGTGCTTTTGGCAGAGGATGAGAAGGGGATGGGAGAAAGCTTGAAGGTGTTGCAAGAATGGTGTGTGGACTGGTCATTAAGGGTGAATGGAAGCAAGTGTGGGGTAATCCACTTCAGAAGGAAAGGAGAAGAGAGGAGTAAAGCATCGTTCAATGTTGGGCAGGAAGCAATAAGAATGGTACAAGAGTACAAGTACCTATGATGTGCGGTGGACGAGTACTTGGGGGTATAAGAGCATGATCGAAGCAAGGGCAAAGGCAGGGATGAAGGCACTGTATGCATGGCTGCAAAGGTGTAAGGCGTGTGTGGGAGGGTTGAGAAGAGGAACATTTGGGAAACTATTGGAGATGTTGGCCAAGTCAGTGGTGATGTATGGAGCAGAAGTCTGGGGATGTTGCAGACAGCTTGGGGAGGTTGAGCAAGTGCAGTTGCAGGCCATGCGAATCTTCATGGGAGTTGGAAGGCTGCACCCCAAAGTGTCGCTACTGGTGGAAATGGAGGTGTTACCATTAGAGTGGGTAGCGAAACTGAAGTGTGTGGAATTCTGGTATAGGGTAATGAAACTAGGGGATGAAAGACTGGTGAAGCATGTGGCAGTGGAAGCTTGGAAGCAGAGAGATTGGATGAACTGGATGAAGGACCTAAGGCAAAGCATACGAGAGATGGGATGGGGGGAGGTTAAGCTGGAGGATGTTGAGAGAAGCTGAGCAACTTCCAACTGAAGGAGATGTTGAAGAGCTGTACATGGAGAGAAGTGAGGGTATCTTGGGAGCAGGAGATGAGTGAGAAGCCGAAGCTGGAAGTTCTAAGGATGATTGTGGACAAGGACTGCAAGGGGAGGAGTGCACATATTGAGAGCAAGGAAGTAAGGAGGATGGCCACTAAGCTAAGAGGAGGGACAGCACAGCTGCGCATTGAAACCGGAAGATGGAAAGGGGAAGGTAGAGAAGAGAGAAAATGTAAAGAATGCAGTGGGCAAGAAGTGGAGGATGCAAAGAACTTCCTTCTAAAGTGTGCAAGATGGCAGGATGAGAGAGAAGAACTGATAGGAAGAGTCAAGGGCACCCAGAGAGGGGGGGAATTTGAAGCAGCAGATTATGATGGGAAGTTGGCAAGATCTTGGATGGCGCATGCAAGGAAAGAGGAGTGGGGATGGTGATCAGAAAGATGTGCATGGAAGAAGAGATTTGTGTGACGGTCAACATTCTTTGTAGTATCTCAGTAAACTTTTTTTGTGTGTTTGTTTTTCTTGAACAGTGGCTCATGGTGAGCAATCCCTAGTGCTTGTTTTGTACTCTGCACGTGTGCACTCAAATATAATAATAATAATAATAATAATATATATATATAAAGGGAGTAAAAATGTTTTCCACCAAAATCGGTAGAGATGTAGGGATGGTGCCCTCCGATCAAGTAGCTGCATGGAAAATCCAACTGGCGGAAAAAGTGTAGTAACAAGGAGGGGATGCCATGACATTCGAACAACCCAGGTCAACATTTGCCAGCTGCAAGGCACGTTGGATACGTACTTCACCATCCCTACATCTGGCAACATTTTAGCTAAGTCAGTATGATAAACCCCCACTGAGAAATGTTAAGGTTAGGATTAGGCAAGTATTTGCAGCTTCTGTATACAGGTAACAATACTATCAGAGCATGGAACAGACATGAGCTTCACAGCATGCATTCGCTGGTGACATCAACATTCCTGCATGACACATCACACTTGCAGTTGGATTACTCATAGTTGTAGTAGCAATGGCTACTAACTCACAACTGACTGTAAGTATTCCTAATGAGCAATAAACCACTTCGAGAGTGCCACTGCCTCAGTCAAGATATTACAATTGTGTTTTATGATAGTATGTTATGCAGGTAAGTAATTACTGACATACACAAATTGAATGATGATTGCATGGTCACAGACTGCTCTTGCATGGCAAGTGAATGCACGCCCCTTGCATGACTTGGTGAATTATTGTAAAATTGTGCAATCCAACAGACATTAGAATAAAGTTGAGGCATGAAAGTGGGTGCACTGGATTTCAGACTGCTGTGCAGTAGCTTCAGTAGTGTAGATCAGAGTAGCATTGTCTAAAATAGTAGCCTAGGTAGACGAACCAAATGTTGCCAGATGTACGGATGGTGAAGTACGTATCCAACGTGCCTTAAAGCTGGCAAATGTTGACCTGGGTTGTTCGAATGTCATGGCATCCCCCTCTTTGTTCCTACACTTTTTCTGCCAGTTGGTTTTTCTATGCAGCTACTTGATCGGGGGCACCATGCATCCCTACATCTCTACTGGTTTGGTGGAAAACATTTTTACTCCCTTGTTTCTGAACTTTTTATGGTGTGCAAGCTGCACACATGCAGTCGATTAAGTTTTAAATCAAAGTGATACTATGCAGCTACCAGTGGCATCAGAGCCAACGTGCCTGGAAGCTGACGAATGGTGCCCTGGGTTGTTAGAATGTCATGATATACCCCTCCTCTCAGTACCTTAATTAGAACTCATTATCTCCATGCTTCGTTCAGTACGATGTGGGTAACAGCACACACTCTGCCAATCCATCCCAGGGAACGGGCCACTATCTGACGCAAACTCAATGAAATGTGCCGGGTTTCTTGTTTCTACGTATTCCAAATTGTGCCACGTAATATGGTGTCCGACAATCTGCTCTGCTGCCTGAGTGAGCAACTATCCCCGCGCGACAGTTATTCCGATATATAGGCGGCCATTTGTATGAAAGACGTCATTGCAAACGGCGTCTCACCGATGAGCGGCGTACGAAGAAGCTGGAAAATCGTCATATGCAGACTGCATCGCGCTGATCTAAGGTACAAAGGAAAACAGTGGGTCGAACGCCGCGTAGTTCTGTGATTAAACCATATCTACAATCCCCAGCGTTCGTGCGCTAGAGCGACGGGAGAAGAAGAAGAAGACGACATGCGAAAAATGTCATGGACATGGCGAAGGACAAGAGCGACGCTGAACTCGGTGAGCGCATAATATTGTCATCGTCTTCGCTGTGACTTGTAGACTAGTGGTCTTCACCGCGGTGCCGAGGATGATTGACAGGAGCAACGACAAGCTTTGCGAAGACCGTGAATCATCTACGCTAAGGTTATCTGACTGTCTCTAGCGCAGGAATACGTGGCACACACTGGAATCGTCTTCAGCACTGACGCGTTGTGTTGCGCTCGAACGAATGGTCAGAACAAAAACATGGTACGGCGCATTTATGCTTCTGTGACTCGTGTGTTTTTCTCGTGTATGTTTGCACTTTCTGTTGGAGAAGCTATTAAACTTTGTTAACGTTCAAACAAACATGTTTTACTTGTGCACAGTGTACCAATCCTGTGCAAACCTGTATGTGTGAATGCTGGTACTGTGTGCTTGTATGCATGTTTGATTGCATGCACTAATAAACTTTCATCACGTGGCCCTGGTGCACAACTATCCTAACCAGCAATTGAGAGCTAGAGCAAGTAGTTCGAGTTGGGGCGGCAGCCCCACGAGTTTTTTAACTCGAAATACTTGTTCCTGTGCGTATTGTAGGTTTACTAAAGAAGTGTTGAATGCATGCTATATCACAGAGTGCAGCGCTATAATATACAATGCTAAAGAGCTTACATTTAGACTTCCCAAAATATGTATAACATTATATAGACTGAAAACCACAGAAACAAGACTGTAAAGCTAACTATATAAGACAGTCATACGTATTGCATATATAACCTGACCTGAAAGACGAGCGGTCATGTCCTGCTGACAAATGAATAAATTCAAGTACTACGTATATTTTCACTCTCTGAAATATATAGCTGGCTCTATCGTGCGATTGGCCGGGAGGAGGAAGAATTCCTACTGCACCCAAAGCGGAATGGTTTGTATCTGGTGAGAGAAAGCACCAACTTCCCTGGAGATTATTGCCTTTCTGTATGGTGAGTTTGACATGTGACAGGCTCCTATATACACATTACGTTGGTTTCATAGTGTACCTAATACACCTGTAATGTATGGAGTGCCTGACAATGTCAAGTACTGCACTTGCTGCATGTATGCAACTTGTCCATGTAAGTAGCATATAGAGGGAGTGGCTGGATGAGGCATCACCCATGCAGCCACTCCCACTGGACTGGATTCAACTATTGCCACTGAATATGAGAGTGTACTCTTGTTACACTCTCTGTGCTGTACAGCTATGATGGCACGATTGAACACTACCACATAAAATACAAGGACAATGAGTACACAATAGATGATGAGAATACATTTGAGAGCCTCACTCAACTGGTGGAGCACTACCAGAAGGGTGCCAATGGACTGGTTACACGGCTTAAGGTACCAGTGGAGAAGAAGTCTGGAAAGGTTGAATACTCTGTGGACTCAGAGGATTTCAAGAAGAGTAAGTCTGGTGGTTTTGAAGAAGGGTAATTTGGGAGGTGTCTGTATATATAGCAGAGATGCAGGGTGTCCAGGGTCTGTGGCACAATCTGTCAGGTCTACAATCGACCAGGTGTACATGGGGTATCAATCCAGGACCTTCATGAGTGAAATTGACACTGACAAACTGAGATGGTAGACTTTATATAGACTTTGATTCTGTTCCTAGGGAACTCTTGTGGCGTAAACTTATCAAAATTGGCATCAGACGAGAGCTCCTGAAATCACTGAAAGCACTCTACACAAATCTATATAGTTCAGTAAAAGTAAATGACAGACTATCCCCAGCATTTAAAGTTGGTTGTGGTGTGAAACAAGGATGTACACTCTCCCCCATCCTCCTTAACATATTTATCAGTGATCTAATTGAGTACCTAAATGAAGCTGTGGAAAGAATAAAAATAGGAAATACCAAAATCAATACATTAGTGTTTGCAGATGATGTAGTACTTATAGCGGACTGCCCAATCAAATTGCAAAATCTATTAGATGCCTTAGGCAAATGGTGCAAGGACAACCAAATGATGATTAACCACGACAAGACTAAAATTATACATTTTAGACATCCAAAAAAGAAATAGTCACATTGATAGGAGATATGGGGTGGGCACCAATCTCGATAATCACAAAATATTCATGTATTAGATTTTGGCTGAGACTAAGTAATATGTCCCATGATAGAATAAACTATAAAATATTTACTGAATTCTGCAGACTATCTGAAAATGATAAAAAGAACTGGGCTTCATCCATGAAAGTCTACCTAAATTACCTAAACTCACACCTTGGATTTAGACCTTCCATTACTGATAAGCACTTTCTACAGTACTACCAAGATATAGCAACAAACTTGTACAAATCTGAATGGCGGGAGCAGGTAAATCATATTAGAGATAACTCAGAATCAGGGGGTAGGCTAAACATCTATAGGAATATTAAAAGTGATTTAGTAACATAGAGTTATGTAGCCAATGAACAATCTGTGGGTGTGAGGAGGGTGCTGGCAGTCTCAGGGTGGGCTGTCTGCCGCTGGGCATAGAGACTGGCCGGTACACTGGGATTGCTTACTACCAACGGACATGTCGCTTATGTGATCTTGGGGAGGTGGAAGACCAACACCATTTTCTGATTATTTGCCCCACCTTTAAAGACCTGAGATTGCAACTATTCAACTACTGCTATTCCTTATCACAAACGTTTTTGAACTCCCCATGGCTAGTAAAATACATTTTATTTTAAATAATTACAATAGCCTGTATACCCAAAGACAATTACTCCTATTTAGCCACTAATGTAACTCACTAACTCCCCCCCCCCCCTACGCACATCTCCTTTATAATTCTCTGTATCCCCATCAACTGGGTACTTTTACTGTCTTTTGTCCTCTTTTGCTCTACCCCTTTTCTTTTCTTTTCTTTTTCCTGTGACCAGTAAGCCAACGCTGGCTGCGCAGCCTCTGACACATGCTGCTGTCACATTAATAACAAGTATTATTATTATAGAAATGAACGGTGGGAAAAAATGGCAGTAGTAATTGTATGGAGAAAACTAATAGGCCTCAGACAAAACCCTGTGAATAAAATGGGATAAAATTTGGGCTTGCACAGTTCACAGTTGCTATCTGTGGAAGTAGGTATAGAAGGCAGTGGAACTATCCTAAAGTCAGTGGGATGTGTGTGGGTGTATATAATAGATGGCTAAGAGGGTACACTGCTGGAAGAAGGACTCATCTCTGTTCATTTTGTGCTGCTCTGACTGAATGTGCCAGGCTTCCAAGGTGTATCTTTGCCGGTACTGATGACTATGGTTCATTACCTCCACATGCTCCCACTTAATGGTGTGATACTCTTTCACCGCATGTTTTCCACTGCTAGTGAATCCCCCTTTATGTTTACTAGCTAGTGTGGTTTCCCTAGTCTTTAGCATATACAATTTATTACTGTGCATACATACTGTTCATGTAGACATGCTAAATACCATGGATGGCTGACTCTTGCTTTATGTGTCCTTCAGGTGGTTGGCACATTCCACGAAGGTGTCTGAAAGTCGGTGCCACTCTGGACAAGGGAGGACAGTATGGAGGTGAGTGATCATACAAACATCCATTTCCTCAGGAGTGTGGTGTGGTGTGCTGTACTGTACTGATGTGTGGTGTGGTGTGTGCTTGTGTGTGTGCTTGTGTGTGTTGATGTGTGCGAGTATTTGTGCATGCATGTACAGTGGAACCTTTCTATTGAGGACACCTTTGGGACCCAGATGGCTGTCCTTTATATAGAGGTGTCCCTAATCCAGAGGTAGATTTGAACATAGCTGTATGTGGTTGGGACTGCAGAGAGTGTCCTCATTATAGAAGTGTCCCTTATTCAGAGTGTCCTTTAAAGAGAGGTTGCACAGTGACTATAGTAGCTATCTTCTATGGGATGCTGTACACAACTCTGTTCCACTCAGATAAACTATACTGTCTGTTGTATTGGGTACATGACCAACACTTCTTTCAAGGATGTAGAACAGTATACCTGGATAAAAAGTGTGCTGAATGAATTGTATAATGACACAGACTGGCCATACATGGAACGTTATCACTGAAAACATGCATACACCCCTTGACTATAATATCCACTAAAGTGCAGGTATACTGGCTGATAATTTTGCATAAGTATACATTATTATGTTCATGCATCATTACTATCCCTTTGTTGCTAAATCCCCTAATCAGTGATACACCAGGGAGAATATGAAGGTAAGAAGGTGGCCATCAAGTCTCTCAAAGATGACCACAGGGAGCTGCAGCAACTCATGGCTGAGGCCGCTGTGATGACGGACCTGAGACACCCGCACCTGGTCCAGCTGATTGGGGTCAGCCTGGATGAGAAGCCAGTGTTCATCATCACAGAGTTCGTAGAGAAGGGACCACTGGTTGACTACCTGAGGTTACAGGGTAGGGCCATAATCCGGAAGAAGGACCAGCTTGGGTTTGCAAGGGATGTTGCAGATGGGATGGCCTATTTAGAGCACAAGGACTTGATTCACAGGTGGGAGGACCGTCTATGAATGCAATTGTTAAATTCATGTCATGTGAACCTTTGGAAAGCAAGTTTAAAGTTCACATACAGTACGGAATGCATACAGTGTATAGCAAGAACATTTGACAAACTTCAATATTCACATTTTTGTGATTGGCCTGATTTGAAGGGCCTTTGCTTAACAACCCATTTTAAATAGCTTCCCAATCAAATATGCAGGCAACAGGTGCTGCTTGAAGAAGAACTTAATGTATACAGAAGGGTGTCCTATATATATATAGATAGATAGATAGAGATAGATATAGATATAGATATAGATATATACATATGTAGAAACAGTTTTGTGAAGATGACCAACTATTGAAAGTCATATTTGGTATATAACAAGGATGAAAAATTATTTGTGAAATGGTAGATTTGAACAAAATCAAATTATTTTAGTACAATACTTTTACCACTCAATATTTACAATATACATGCCACTCATGCAGTCAAAACATTTTGTGTCTCAACTGCACACTGTACGTTGCAATATGATATATAATATCATGTATGAATACAATATTGAAGATGTGGAGTCTTAAGTGTACGTAGCTTGTGAGCTGGTCAATGCACAGTGGAATTGGTCGCTGCAGTATATCAGGTCATTCCAAGCCTGCATGCTGCACTGAAACAATGTTAAGCAAGTTGGGGCAGTAATGCATCCCTACTAACTAGTGATCCTCCGTTTAGGCCAAGAAGCTAGTATACTAGCCCAAACATGTTTGTTTGTTTGTTGCTCTTGTTGGGTCTACTGTACATGACATTCTGATGGATGTGTTAAGATAGCTAACCAGTATAAGAATTGCAGTTTCAACAAATTCAGATAAGGAGGCTACAGTCTGTGGACTGATCGATGCTAGAGAGAATGGGGATGTGTACTACACTCGCTTTACAGGCTTGTAATATGTGCTATGCCATATATACAAGACATGACGTACTTGTAGTCATGTGCCTTTGTGCTGACATTTGCCCTTCTGTCCTCCCTGCCCAGGGAACTGATTGCTCGGAATATTCTCATTTCAGAGAAGAATACAGCCAAAGTGTCTAACTTTGAGTGGGCTCGTGATGCCGCATTCAACACTGCTGGATACAAGTCACCCATCAAGTGGGCTGCACCTGAGGCCATTTATGATTGTGTAAGTGGAAGTAAATTAGAAAATGGCAGAAGGATATCACAGAATAAGAGATGTAGATAGGGAGGAGAGAAGCCTGAAGGCAGATAGATGAAGATGCATATGTCACAGAATTACTGCCAACTGTGATATCATATCAGTATTCATTGTGCACAACTGTGTAACACTGTATAGCTTAATTTCCACAGATTACAATATTGGCAATTCTGGTGATTTTGGTGTAGCTATTTAGATAAAATGACAGCACATATATACCTGCCTGTGTGATTCCCACATTTGGGGTTATTATATGCACCAGTGTGTATGAGTATGTTACTAACGACATATATCCAATTAGAGTTGGAAAAAGGCCAAGATGGCTTAAATTTTGACCGGTTGTAATTTCATGGATTGGATGTTAACTGCAATGTATATAGTGTGAAGTTTGCCTTCAGCAAACTATAAATAATATGAAATATGAATGGTTTTCTTTGTGTGTCTAATTGTCTGTGTGCAGAATTACTCCAATAAATCTGATGTATGGAGCTATGGCATACTCTTATGGGAAGTCTTCTCATATGGAAGAGTTCCCTACCCACGAGTGGTGAGATCAGAGCTTTCATCTAGTACTAGTGTGCATGTTCACAGTGTCGCAGAATATTTGGACCACCAATATTTGGACCCCCTGGTCCAACTATCCTACGATAAATGGACTGGGGTCCATTTCATCCTAGGATAGTTGGACTGGTGGGTGAAATTTTTGCACTACAGCTGATCACTGTGGAATAACTGCATGAGCAACCCTAATCAGTCCTCACAAAGAGTCTTGGCTATGTAACTCTTGACCCTGAAGAACATCTGATTAGGGCTGCATGCCTTGAGAAGCGGCTCATACACATTTGAAGGAGTCTAGACAGTCCACTAAAAGTGTCCATGAGGTTGGCACAGAAGCTCTGACCTGGGTCCACTCATGATCAGTGCACATTTAGGAGTGCTACTGTGCAAGGAACACTGCAAAGTAAAGTATGAGCCGCTTCTCACAGCATCCCGGACGTCGGACGTTCTTCAGGTTCTCACGCAAGAGTTACGTGGCCAACACCCTTTCTGCATTAGAACTAATTAGGATGGTTCAGTTCGGTGATGGGGTAATAGACAAACTGAGAATTGAAGTACACTGAACTGGGTGAAAAACCTTGAAGGAAACCTTGGGTTTGTATATACATGTGGCGATGTACAGGTATATATACTATATATCATGCTAGAAGTGCATACACCTTGTACTGTATAATAGGCGCATTTGTCACTAGTGGAGCATATGTACCTGCAACACACTTCACTTCCTTGCCCTTTCCCCATGTACTACAGCCTGTGAGTGACGTTATGAGCTTCATCAAAAGAGGTGGGCGGCTAATAAGGCCAGAGCACTGCCCAGAAGAGGTGTACACTATCATGAGGTTGTGCTGGGCAGACGAACCTAGAGACCGACCCATGTTCAAGCAGCTCCTGGAGCAGCTGACAAAGCTAGCCCAGTCTGCCTAACTAACAGTGTAAAGGAGAGGAAAGATGAGCAGGCTGCCCATCTCTCGTTTTTAGTTGTAGGTGTAGGTGCAACATGTACATATCAGTGACAAATAAAGTATACTCTGATGGATAGGCAGTCAAGCATGCACTTCTTTGTTTGTAGTCAAATGGCATATGTATGCAGCTAACTAGCTAGCTATAGCAAATTGTTCTAACGTACGTATCTGTGTGCATAAGACATGGCAGTGTATTTTAAATGCTACTATGGCAGAATTAGTGAGTGATTTAATTGAAGGAAACATAAATAATGTCACAGTGTTGTGACATTATTATAATGTTATGTTATAATGTTGATAGCTACACGAATGGCCAGGGGCCCATTTATATAGCAGCTGTGATATACTTATAGCATGCTGTCAAAACATGGAATGTCTCGGGTCCCATGCCACACCTGTGCACACGGCACATTTAATAACACTTATTTCTCTGCTCATGAGAAAGGGATGTTCAACTGACTTCATGCAATTGAATACAAGAGCCTGAGATGGTTTTGCTTTGCAAACAATTACCACACATGTACATTCATTTTGGGCTTTTTGTCAGTGGTTGATCATATGGACAATGCATGCACAGTGACTTATTATGCAGACAAGTGTGAGGAGGGGAACTGCAGGAAATTATGGGTGGGCAGAACATGTGCAGATGGGAACACAGCTTATTGCTTGAGCAAAATACTCAAAAAATTAGGAGGGAAACAAATGGTGGCGAAGACGGTGAAAATGTATAGGAAAGAAAGAATGAATTTAATAACGATGATCGATTGGCTGATTGGAGTGGAACTGAGATAAGATGCATACACCACAGAACATGTGTGGGATTCACATACTATGGGGTGAGAAGGTAGATATATTATGCAGTATTAGCCTGATGTATTAAGTTGACTTTGTCCTGTATGTTTGTAGTAGTGATTTCTAACCTTTCTATCAATGTGCCCCACACCTTATATAGTTTTCTTAAGGTGATATTAGTGTTGCATGGAGCATGCAGTGATGAAGCAGTTGGAAAGGTAATGGACAGAATGTGTTTGAAGGGGGAGGGGGAGGGGGAGGAGGAGGAGGAATGTGTGGTGTGATGAACGGATGCCAATAGCAAAGAGATGCGCAATACCACAACTGCTGTTAATGCTCACTAGCAGCACGTTTTGAACAGGAAGTCTTTGTCAACTGCATCCAAGATGAGTGCTAGAGTGCATTATTAACAGTTGTGTTATTGCCATCAATTGCTTTCAGTAACATATTCTGAAGACTCCTGTCTGTCTGGTTTCTGTCTGTTGAAGTGCTACATGGGGCTATTATTTCTAACCTTCCTATCAATGTGCCCCACACCTTATATAGTTTTCTTAAGGTGATATTAGTGTTGCATGGAGCATGCAGTGGTGAAGCAGTTGGACAAGTAAAGGAGAGAATGTGTTTGAAGGGGGAGGGGGAGGGGGAGGAGGAGGAGGAGGAATGTGTGTTGTGAAGGCTCACATAGTTGTGATGAACTGATACTAATAGCAAAGAGATGCGCAATACCACAACTGCTATTAATGCTCACTAGCAGCACGTTTCGAACAGGAGGTCTTTGTCAACTGCATGTGCACCTATGTGAAAACCCCTACACCTAGCTACCAGCTACACTAGTAATACTTCGTTTATAGATTACGCACGACTGCTTCTGTGCATGCAATAAGAATGTCATTGGAATGATGGCAGACTTCAAAAGTTCAAACGATAGCTTGCACCAGATCCAGCAGAGCACTTACGAATATGGCAGTTGGTTTTCACACTCAGGAGGTCATCCAACTGTTTGAAGAAAGTGGTACATCGCGCGCCATCCCACCTGTGGATGAGAAAACTAGTGGAGTGAACACGCCTCTCTCTACTTCTCTGACTCTCTCTTCATATTCCTGTTTCTCTGTAGCTTCATGGGCTCGGAAAAGCGTCACAAGTTCCTTGTTTCGATACGAGGGGGCGCTAGGGTAAAAAACGTGCGTCAAACAAGGCCTCCAGTCCTCTACTCCAGAAACCTGCAGCCCTGAGAGTTCGAGCCTTGCCTCAACAAACAAACAACTGACACACACTGACTCGGGCTCTCTCCCCATGTCAGTGCTGTCCCTGACGTCATCTTAAGCTTACACCTTCACGAGGTACGCCGGATTAGAGGATGGTGCCTACGAAGTCAATGCATGGACGAAGGCGCCGCGAAGGAGCCGACGACAGCTTGCATGCGCGGTTGTGCGCTGGGGCTATATACCGCCATATTTAATAATTACATTCCAATAACAAACGCATCAGCGTTGGAATCAGTGCGCTGCACTCAAGAAGGCCCGTGGAGTCTTCTACACATAATGTGATATGGAGAAAGTTGTTTCTAAGACCCGATCTCGAGCAGACACTTTGATTGTGAATGAAAGGATCGGAAAAGGAGGCTATGCAGAAGTGTTCCGAGGTACGCTTGGATCGAGACCGGTGGCAGTCAAGAAGATCTACGACATTTTGATCGACGCTGCGCGAGAAAGAAGACAGGATTTGGAACACGTTATCGGGGAGTTTCGTCACGAGTGTGACCTTTTGAAGGCAGCCAAGCATCCGAATGTCGTGGAGTTCCTGGGCACATTCAACCTGGAGCAGGGTGAGGAGAGCGCCGTCTTAGTCATGGAGCTGATGGAGCAGACGTTGGAGCAGTTCCTCAGAAGCAATAGAGGGACACTGCCACAAGAGAAGCAAATTTCCATTTGCCTGCTAATAGCAACAGGTTTACAGTACCTCCACCAGCACGATCCCCAAATCCTTCATCGCGACCTGACGGCAAAGAACGTGCTGATGGACAAAGACGGCGCCACTGCTAAGATAAGCGACTTCGGTCAGGCCAAGTACCGTCCCACCAGTGCACAGTACCTGACCAGTAGACAACCCGGCACTGTTCTGTATATGCCTCCAGAGGCATTGGTGGAAAGCCCCTACTTCACAGACAAAGGAGACATCTTCTCCTTTGGTGTGGTGATGCTTCAGGTTGCTACACAGGAGCCTCCCTCATGTGGGTTTGTGATGCGGGATGGTCAGCCGGAGGTGGAGCGTCGAAGAGCCGACCTGGCCAAAATACCTACCAATCATCCTCTGAGGCCACTCATCCTTCAGTGCCTGCAGGACAACCCTGCCAAGCGACCGAGTTGCACTGTGATCTGGAAGAAGTTGGGCAACTTATTTCGAGTGAGTACCTTCGGTATATATGCAATTATTATGAAATTGCACTACTTGAAAGAGACCTAATCTTAGAGCAGATTGTGTCTTTCAGATTTGATTCTCCTGCATTGGTTGTGTTTCCTTACATTTTGAACCATCACTTTGGTACCATCGCCATCTTAGATCCCAGATTTTCACTTGTTGCCATTCAGTCTTACCAGCTGACAAAATCAATCCTATATGAATTATTCATAACGGGCCTATTTATGCACATGGCCAAATGCAGTCTCAGTTTTCAAGTGTCTTTCATTGACCCTATGTAATTGTGTGTCAATGGGTACATTATTGTTTATTTTATGTCGGTGTGCACATGGACATGCTTTACTTTAGCTACGTACCTTTTGAATGATGAATGTCTTGATGTACATTATATTTAAATATACCTCTTCATACCTCATAATATACCTTACACAGCAATGAATGCCTACCATATCACCCAGATATATATCTCACTGAAGACAGTCCCACGCATGCATTGAATGCATCATAGTCTGTATATATTGTTATGACGTGATTTGTTGTAAAAGGATCAACATTACACACAATGCATACACTACTGTATGTACACATGTACACTCATTTACATTAGCAGAATGTATAGTGTGGAACATTTTATGGTGTGACATTCCTATGTTACCATGGCAATGGAATGTGACGAACTGGTAATCACATTTCAAGTGAACACGTAGCAATAGAGTACAGTAAATTTATTTTTGACCGCAAAGATGTCTGTAATGAGCACATAATCAATCAACAATATACACATAATATAGCATATAATGCTAAGCCAATTGAGAAACAACACGCAATGTTATGTCTATATTCAGTAGTAGGAAAGTGGTCAGTAACATGTGTGATCCGTTCAGAAACAACCCTCGTTGAAAACAAGGTCAACGGGGGTGTCGATCAAGTCAAGTGCCTTCATTGGCTTGTGGGATGACGATCGGGCTCCCCTCAGGCACATCGCCATTGAGTCGATTAGGGAAAATGCAATCTTGCATCTGATCATTCACATTGTCGCACTGTAGGGGGCTGTATACTTTGTAGCGATCAATGATGTGAGCTTCTTGTACGTGATTATTGCAGATGGACGCCACCCTCCTGTAGAAGATATGACGATTGGTGTAAATGATCCATGTTCCACTTCAACAACTCGCTTCTTGTATGCCCTTCTCTTTTCATTCTCGTGGCGTCTGTAGCTTGCTGGAATGGTTTGGTTGCAATTGGTTGGCGCGTGAGGGTTGAACACCCTGACATCGAAGTATGCGCATTGCCTATTGCTCCCCCAAAACCCTTGAGCTTTGACATCAAGTCTCGCGTTGTCTTCTACATTGGCTGTCCTGTTCCGGAATGTTTCTCCTGTTAGTGGTTGGAGGGATGGTTCCACCTCAACATTAGGGCAAACCTCAGAGAGCAGTTGGGCTGTCATATCTCTGATCCGATCGTGTCAGATTGAGGGAAAGGCTCCCTTCGCGCAGCTGAAAGCATGGGTTGTTGTGAACTGTGCCTCACACATGCAATGGCTGGGTAGTCTGGTTGGCTCCCATCCATAGCGGACACAGAGTGCATCTCTGAACGCCTATTTGTGTAGAGAGAACCCATGTTCCTCAAGTGGAATAGTCGTCAGCCATGCAGATGCACCCTTTTCAGATGCAAGTTCCAGTGATTTCTGAAGGGATGCAGGAAGTGTTTGCCGGAGGGCAATTGCTTCTTCCTGCTGTTTCTCCCTGTGATGTTTGCTGGTCTCCTCCTCCTGGGTGGTGTGAATGTTGCTGACAGAGTCCAGACACAGTATCAGCATTCTGTTGGAGTGGTAGGAGATTAACTAGGGGCTGGGTGATGAAGGTTGAGGATTTGAGCTGGTTGGCTGCTGCAGTAGTGGGAACGGGAATGCCTAGCCCACCATCTCGCACTGGAAGTGCAAGCACTCTCCTTTCTGCATCACTGAGGGCATCGTGACCAGTGATGGGTGGTAGCAGGTGGAGTCTGATTGCATCTTCCAAGGGCTGTAGCATTTCGCTTATGCCGGGTACTACCCGCATCAGGAAGGTCCACCTGCCTACCAGGCCATTTGTCAGTGCAGAGTATGCAGCGTGGGGGTGTGATTCAGCGATGATAGAGAGTTGCTTGATTTCGTCCACCCATTTTTCAACTTTGGCTGAGATGAAAGATTTGCCAAATACATCAGTCCCCAGGGGTGCTCCAAGGTGTTTCTTCCCTTCTACAGTTATGTTAATCCCCGTCCCGCTAAACATACTCTCTACTCGATGGAGGTCCTCTTCTTTGACAATCAGTGAGCTCCTTGCCTGCATTGCAAAGGTATCCAAACTCCAGGCCCATTTCTTGGATACTATCCCACCAGGTTCTGAGATGGTCTAGTTGTCCACCCGTGGAAGGATCGTCTGCAAACCAAATGTGTTGCACACAGTTAGGGAGCTTATGGATGAGGGGAAGAGTACTGATAGCATACATGTCCATGGCTAGGGGATTCCCTTGAGTGGTTCCTTCCTGGGAGTAAATAACCTCGTGGTCAATGAACAGTGGGGAGCCATCTCTGTAGGTGTTGATCAGGATTCTGGCCAATGAGGGGCAGAGTATCTTGGCATTTCTCATGGCAGCTTCTCGACTAAGGGAATTGAAGGCATTACTCGCATCTACAAGTAAAATGGCTCCTGTGTTGGATTCTGTCCATAAATTCCTCATAGCATGTATCTCGGCTTTGCATCCACTGATCTGACCAACACATAGTTGAAGGGTCCCTACCACCTTCCGAATGTCGTCTGTAGTGACTTCCAACACGGCCTTTCTGATGACCCTCAGAAGGATTTCTCCCACTCCAATTGGTCTAACTTATCCAGGACAATCAGTCTGCAGGTGACAAAGCTTTCAAGTCCTTTAGGGTCCACGTAGGTTGAGCACAACCTTCTGGCCACCCGAGCGACCGCACTGCATAAATCGTTCAATGATTGACCAAAGGAGGAGCAAATCCTTCTCCACCCCGCCGCATCAAGGCCGGAGGGTCCTGCTGAGCCTGTTGACTTCTGTACAATTGACCTTTTAAGAACACCGTGTATTCCCTCAAAGATCACTGGGTGTGGCTCCAGCTCTGGCTCATCTTGACATATAGCTGTGCCATGAACCTGCTGTCTGGGAGGGTGCTTTTCCAGTTGGTGCTCTTTCACAGACCGGCCATCGGGTTGGAAGCTGTCTAGTGGCAGTGACCCAGTATCTGCCTACTCTGTTATCAATCTCAATGCTCCTTTGACGTTGCCAGTCCCCATCAGTCTTGCAAAGGCCCGTGCTGTATTTCCTTTTTTGTCGGGACCTCTACTGAGGTTCTTTAAGCGGGACTGGATGGAACGACACTCATGAATAAGACTGTCTATCTCACCCTTCTTCCAACGTTCCATTCTGTCTTTGAGACATGCGATAAGATCTGCACTTCTTGATCTTGGGTGTGGCCTCTGAAGAAGCAAGGCAGGCATTGTCATAGCTGCCTTCATGGCGATGTTCTCCATTGTTGTCCCATCTGCATAGGCTGATAGGAGGAGGGTTAACTCATTAACAAAGAGCGTACCTGCCTTACCGGAGGGAATCTTAAACAGGTTCCGCCTCCAGTGGACGATGTCACTGTATGCCCTATCGATTAGGCCCGTGATTGTCGTGCTGTCCTGTCCTCCCCATAGGAAGTTGGGTGGGCTAAGGGCCTCGAATACGGGTAAGGCTGGGACTGTACCAACAAGGGCTTCAGCGTCGTCCCTGTTGCAATTGATGCCAATTGTTCTGTGATCGTGTTCTTCTTGAGGGTCTTCTTGGTCTGCCGTGTTTTCCGATCCATCGCAAATCTCGACTGGCACTGATGATTCGATGTTGTCGCATCGTCCTCTTCTGGTTGGGAGGCAATCAACGCAGCGATTCCCAGATCGAGTGCAGGAGCAATGTCTGCACCGGACACTGCCGTTGCACTGACAGCATGTTGGCGTTCTTCAAGAAATCTCTGTGCGACTCTCGATCAAGAGGATCGCTGGTCCATCATCTTTTGTGCCTCCGTGTCCCAGGCAAAGATATTTGTCAGTTGTATGCAGAAACTGAAGTGTGTGTGGAGAACACATTATGACATAAAGGTGGGAATGATAGTGACATATACATGAGAAATGCTAATGATGATTATGTTGTCAACACGTATATACCCTGAAGCAGCTTGTAATCAAGGAATCCCAGATTAGAAGTGTCTGACTTACTCTCCTCTGATATTAACTCCTCTGCCCCAGTTTCGACACCCTGATTTGAGCTAAATTTAAACAAGAAACAAGAATGTAAAAATGTAAAGGAATATCACCATGTCCCACACATGTAGGCTGCCACCACACAAAGCTGTGATCATGATCAGCAGAAGCCAGACAAAGGAGAAGCAGCGGAAGCCAGTGAGAAAGAAAGGGAAGTCGCAACCAGGAAAATTGTGAGTTTTCACAATCTTTGAGATGATTTTGCTGTTGTTTGTTTGTGGTGCTCAATCTGTGGGCTTTACTAGCACCAGCTAAACGACAGGTAGAATTCTTGAATGTACTTGGTTCACCCCGACATGTGGTAAACTTAAACAAGGAACAAGAATGGGGATAATTGGCTGAGTTCCATGGTGTTCACGCACATGTATTACCATGTCCCACATGTGTAGGCCACAACACAAAAAGGATCTGAATCTGATGTTGATCATCAGAAGGCAGGAAGTGTAGTGAACAAAACCGATGAGAAAGCAACGAAAGTCTGTGAGAAGTTGAGAGTGAGTTTAATAATCTTCAAAGTGACTTTGTTAGGGTAGTGCGTTAATGTGTGGGTGTTTCAAGCACCACTCAAACTACAGATAGGTCCTAGTCCATCATGATTAAGTTAAATGTAAGCAAGAAACAAAAAGTGAAGTAAAGAATTGGCTTACTGACTGAATCCACATTGTTCACATGACCATGTCCCACATGTGTAGGTCACCACACAAGGCACTGATGCTGATCAACAGAAGGCAGTTGAAGGAGAAGCAGGCAGAACCACAGAGAAAGTCTCAACTGAGAAAGAAGTGAGTTAGGCCTAATTTTTAGATGATTTTTGTAGTGAGGCGATACGGACACTTGCACGCGTTCAAACAACAATGATAAAAAACAACAACACAACCAGCAATAGAACAAAGTCTCACTCAGCAAAAATATATGCTGTTCTAGACACGGAGTTTCCTACTGCGCATACGTAGAATACATGTGAGTCTAACTTAAAGTACAATCTGTAAAACACACTTAATAAGCAACAGGTAAGTTACTATTCTTAGAGATTACACACACACACAGGTTACATGCACAAGTTACTACAATGTTGCTAGGGTATTGCTTAATTTGTGGGTGTTTCAAGCACCACTCAAACTACAGATAGGTCTTAGTCCATCATGATTAAGCTAAACGTAAACAAAAAGCATAAAGTCTGCCCATCACGTATTCCTACAAGAAGTAAAGGTGAAATTAGCTGAGATCCACATTGTTTACATAAACATGTCCCACATATGTAGGGAACCACACAAGGCTCTGGTGCTGATCAGCAGAAGACAGATGGAAGAGAAGCAGCCCAAACCAGTGAGAAAGCAATGAAAACTTTCACCAGGAAAACTGTGAGTTTTAATTATTCTTGCTCTTCCACTAGAGTGGTGCTCATTCTGTCGGCTATATTATAGCATTAATAAAACTAGATGCAGAATTTTTCTTATCTACTTGGTCCACCTGTTTGAGGTAAAGTTAAACAACGAACAAGAATGTGAAGGAAAATTGGCTGAGTTCCACATTGTCACATATAATATGTATAATCGTGTGCCACATTGTGTAGGCTGCCAACACACAAGGCTCTGTATCTGATGCTGATCAGCAAAAGGCCGACGGAAGTGAAGTAGATAAAACCAGTGAGAAAGAGAGGATGGTCTCAAGTGAGAAAACAGTGAGTCTTCGAGATGGTATTGCTGGTGTGGTGCTCAACTTGTGGGCATTGCTACCACAAGTCAAAATTATAGTTGGATATTTCTTGTACAAGCTCGTTTACTACACAGCTTGAGGAAAGTGGCAATCGGAACAAAAGAACCATGACCTGGCGCTCGAACTTGTGGCCTAGGCTTTAACTTGCAGTTCCAGCCACATGAGCCAACACTCAAGCCACAATTCTTTGTCCCTAATCTCTGTAGATATGGTCATGGGTAGGCCACAAAGGCTGCAACCACTTAGGACTCACACCTTGAGGCTTAATTTGTGCGATGGTGCGCTTGCCACTTTCCTCAAGCTGTGCAGTTAGTGAACTTGTACAAGTTACACACCAGCTTGCATAACACTTACTGACAACATACAAACGATAGGATCAGTGCACCATCATCCACCTCAGGCTTGTGAGTTCATGCACATGCTAGCTGAGCATACCATCACACAGATAAAGCCTCAAGGCGCGGGTCCTAAGTGATCGCAGCCTTGGGGCCCATCTGTGACCATATCTATGATGATTGGAGACAAAAATAGTGGCTAGATCAGTGGCAAAGTTCCGTGTTGTAGGCCACAATTTCAGGTGCTAGGTCGTGGTTCTATTTCTCCAATTGCCACTTTCCTCAGGCTGTGTAGTTACACACCAGCTTGCATACCACTCACTGGATAATTCTTTACTTTTCTTTACTTGGTTTGCTGCCATGATTGGGCTAAACTTAAACAAGGAACAAGAATAACAACAAAATCGGCTGAGTTCCACATTGTTCACATAACCATGTCCCACATGTGTGTTGGCCACCACACAAGACTCTGTTCAGCAGGAGATAGTTGAAAGAGAAGCAGCCAAAGCAATTGAGAAGGCAAGTAAAGCCTCAACCGATAAAGCAGTGATTTAATTGTATTTAAATTTGCTAGTGTGGTGCCCAATCTGTGGGTGGCACTGCATCGTCATCAATCTATATATGCCGAGGGTATATATGTGCAGTTAATTGTTGACTGCTAGCCAGCACTGCATTGTTGGTGAAAGGCTTTTGAATGTAGACATGGCTATGTAAACTGATAGTTTTATATGGATATATATGGATATATATATACAGTGCAAGTTCAAAATCTCCACCACCAGTGCAAACACGTGGTTTGGCAGAGGCAGACAGTCTACAGACTAGCACTGCATAAGTTGATGGGGAGTTGGACTGTATATCACAAAGTGAGGAAATATAATATATATACATGCTAAGTCAATCACTTGTGCAGCAGTCTGGCTTGAGACAACATTTTATACACTAGTGATTAGCTAGCACGTATATATCTCCTCACTGTGTGATATATATATATTTATGGTTCAACTCCCTATCAACCTAGCGCTAGCCTCCCTGTCTGCTTGAAATCACAAGTGTCTGCACTGGTGGTGAATACCTATGCAGCCAGGCATCCCAACATCTCCATCAGTAGACCACACTGATGAGGCCCAATAAGGGCAAAATAGCAGTCTGTGGCTCTTCCATCGTTAATTTGTTTGGGATGACTGGGGAGGTAATCACACTGGTTACTAGTCAATTGGGTGCAGTAACCATCCCCCAGACTGCTTAGCACTGTTCTAGTACAACAGTCAGGTTTGGAGTAATATTATACCAGTGATTAACTTAGCTCATGATTATGTAATAGTTAAATGCCTACCAAGAGGTGTCTACGGGATTTAGATCACGAAGCTCGAGGGCGCGAAGCGCCCGAGTGCTGAGTGGTCTAAATCCCGTAGACACCGATTGGTCGGCATTTAACTATTATAGATCCAAAACGACTCACTAACCCAATCACGTCTCTACTGATTGGCGACAAACCCGGTCCTCTAGTCAACGTACGCCGTCTAGAACGCCGCTTCTTCGGTTTGAATGGCTTCAGGAACGTCTGGTTGCTTCTGCGTCGCCAAAAAAGAGTTCGGTGTTGGCTCCTGTGTCGCCTGCCAAAAGGGAGCTTCCCTTTCGGGCTCAAGCTCCGCCTCTGAAGCGCCTACAGTTCCAGCAAAAGGTCCCGTTTCTCCGCACAACAGCTCACAGCTGCCACCGCTCTATTCAAAGCCGACGTCCCTGAAAACATAATTCAAGAGAGTACAGGCCATCGCTCTTTGGACGCTTTAGGATGTATGGTCGACGTTCTACAGAAAGGCAACATGGCGCAGCCGCCAAGATCCTCAAGAGGTAGAAGAAACTCCAGTGACTTCTGACTATTTTTTATTATATATTACTATTATTACACTTCTATCTATTATGTATAATAATTGTGTATGGATGACGTCATTAATATCGTCACGCGCACTCTGCCCGCAACGTACGTATACGGGATTTATCGTCACGCGCACTCTGCCCGCAACGTACGTATATGGGATTTATCGTCACGCGCACTCTGCCCGCCACGTACGTATATGGGATATCATCGTCACGCGCCAAGATATGGAATGATTCTATGAGATTTAGAATCATCGTATATACGCACGTTACCATGGCAACGGGATCTATGCTGTAGTATAATAGATACCTATAGAAAGCAACTAAGTTCTCACCCATGTTTGATGTACTTTTCAGAACTATAATTATACAGCAAAGATTAATGTGGCATACAGACATGCATACGTCTCCTTCTCTCTTTTCTTTTCTATCATCACCACTATATACTTTATTGTAGCTTATATTGTATTTGGCTTACATATGAAGTTGTTCCGCGCAGAAGTCACTTACAGGGCCCTTTGAAGTTGACGGGTGTCAATCAACTGGAATGCTGTTGCGATCCGATTCGTATCATGAACACCTTACGTGTTTACCAGACGACGCCGAGTAAGACGACGAAACAATACCGCAAACGATAATGACGATAAACTTACCGCACCTAATTACTGACTATAACGCGTCTCGCCGGTTGCCCAACGAAGGAACTGGGAGGAAACGCACTTCCACGCGTTGTTAGCGTTAACATTATTCGCCGAAGTTGCGTTCGCCCAGTTAGCGCTTTTAAGACTTCAAACAGGATTGCGTTGCGTTGATTTCCCGAAGAAACCTCATCAGTGCTGTTACAGGAGTAGCCCTGCCACAAGTAAGCAATTTCGCACGAAACCGCCTTGGCGAATTGCGTTGAAATGTACATCACACGAAATGTTAGAGCACGTACAATACCGTGCCGGGTTAAGCTAAGTTATAAACATCCGCGCTTTTAAGTTAGGGAAGAAAATGTTGCAAAATTCACAAATTTCCTTTGATCTATCCGCATCTATCCGCACCTTACAGGTGTGGAATGCGCGCAACAACTTCATATGTACCGTATTCTCTCTAAAAATTCGTCACCAACTGTGGCCAGAAAAATTCGTCACTTGGTCACCATTAGAATTGGAATGAGCAAGATGGCCGAGGGTGACGAATATTTAGATTATCACGACGAAACATTAGAGCGACGGCGAAACCTTGGAGCGTTTCGTTAGGGGCGTTTCTTGAGACGAAATAGCGGGTTTTGAACTCAACGTATGGACAGCAGTTCGAGTTCACATTTACAAAGACTCCTGAGCGCCGACACACAGTCGGGGAAGAGTTCGTCTGCTACCTGTAGGGTGATCCACCGACTGCTGCGCATCAGTAGCTGACGCTTGCTTTTGTGCACCTCCAGGCTGAGGGTCATATTGACGGAGACCGTTCGGGAATGCTGGCGTCCTCGTTTTGGCGGACTTGAAGAAGTCCGTAAGTTTCTCCTTTGGTGATGGAGGTTCGTCGCTCTCGCCACTACTGATGCAGACTACATCACTGCTGTTCGAGAAATTGGCACCATCGCTCAGCCGCGGAGACCGTGGGTCTGACAGGTTAGGCTCGGGAGTACTCCGAGCACTCTCTGAAGCGTCCACATCGGACAGGTAGGGGGAAGACGGGTAATCCGCAGGCCCATCCATTTCGCGTTAGTTCTCTCCCGAGTACACAACAACGAGGTGCGAGATTGAAGCCTTAACATATTATACTTGCGAGTTGTCTTTTGTGTATACCTCACAAAAAGACAACTAGCAAGGAAGAACTTGACTGCGGCGCAGCGAGAGGCCGTTTTGTGACGAAATATTGGAATGCCCTTTCTGTCTGGCGAATTATTAGAGCGATGTGACGAATATTTGAAACCGGAAATTCGTCAGCAATTAGAATGCATTTGGACAGGTTTTTAGCGGGTGACGAATATTTAGAGTGACGAATTTTTAGAGAGAATACGGTATTATACATAATGCATATACAAGTAGCCACAATATATATATATATAATATATATATATCTAATATCTATATATAAAAGTAGCCACCTCTCACTATCACAACACTCCTCATCTTGTAAGCAGGTGACAAAGGTCTCCAGGTTGAAATGTCCTCGGAGGGTGTTATATACATCCATAGGTCAGAAACATATCTTAGACACTGTATATTAGGGTATATTTTAACCTAGGTTTTGGTTATACAATTGCTTCTACACATTTTTGTGTTTGTTTTAGGGACAATGTGTTTCAGCAAAATATGAAGTGATGTGTTATGCAGTGGTGTGTGATATGAATTCACGAAGGCAGTAATTTATATAGTGATGTCATTTCAATATTAGGACCTGCAATTCAAGAAGGGAGACTGCCTCACCATAATCAGTGCAACACGGGTGAGTGAGAATGAATGGAGGTACATACACATATATTATATAATTATACATATTGATGTTGATACATACGTACTTTTAAATTCTGCACATTCTCACACATGGAGCTATCCTAGCTGGTAAACCAGCCTGCCACCCTGGTTGCACCCTGCATTCTCCTACAGTGGTTTACTGTAGCCTCTATTTTGTCATCTCGGGTGGGGCAAAAGGCAAGTATGTAGTCTAGTGGAAGTGCACTCTGATTGCACTCTATTATACATTCTTGTATATACAGTGGTTAGCTAGGTTAGGCCTGCAGTGTGTTCTCTAGCTGCTATATATTATAGCTCCTGCTATATCATCTCACACGGAGGGGAAGGCAAGAATAGCCTACAAGAATGTGTAAATTCCGCATTTCAAAATCAACGTGAGAAATATACCTTCCTGGATGTAATGCAGATTACTCACTCTGTGTGAATGCAAAGTAGCTCTATTCTGATTTTGAGTGTCTGTCTGGAAGCCTATAGTAGTAACCCTATATACTTGTATGACCTGTTCAGGATCCAAACTGGTACAAGGCCCGTAGGGAGGATGGCCTTGAGGGGATGGTGTTTGTCAACTTCCTACAGGAGGCTCAGCCAATGTCCCAGAAAAAAGTAAATCTGTATAAAATGAAGTGAGTTTTCTCAATCTGGTGACAGAGCATGGAGTACAGTGAAGAGATCGAGCTCTCCATTTCAAACATTTTGGGATGGGCCCACTAGTACTAGTATTATTACTACAGATGCCGATTAAAATGTCAGTTTAGGCATTGAAAGTGTGATTTAAGGTGTATCCCTTAAATCTTCGAGAGACTTTATCTGGATTTTTTTCCTGTGTGTATTGTAGGTTTACTAAAGAAGATGTTGTTGAATGCATGCTATACCACAAAGTGCAGCAACAATCTCTATAATATACAATGTTAAAGAGCTTAATTTAGACTTCCCGAAATATGCATAACATTATATAGGCAGAAAACCACAGAAACAAGACTATATATGTAAAGCTAACTATATAAGACAGTCATACGTATTACATATATAACCTGACCTGAAAGACGAGCGGTCATGTCCTGCTGACAAATGAATAAAATTCAAATACTACGTATATTTTCACTCTCTGAAATATATAGCTGGCTCTATCGTGAGATTGGCCGGGAAGAGGAAGAAGCCCTACTGCACCCAAAGCAGAATGGTTTGTATTTAGTGAGAGAAAGCACCAACTTCCCTGGAGATTATTGCCTTTCTGTATGGTGAGTTTGACATGTGACACCTATATACACATTAGGTTGGTTTCATAGTGTACCAAATACACCTGTAATGTATGGAGTGCCTGACAATGTCATGTACTGTACTTGCTGCATGTATGCAACTTGTTCATGTAAGTAGCATATAGAGGGAGTGGCTGGATGAGGCATCACCCATGCAGCCACTCCCACGGGACTGGACTCAACTATTGCCACTCAATATGAGAGTGTACTCTTGTTACACTCTCTGTGCTGTACAGCTATGATGGCAAGATTGAACACTACCACATAAAATACGAGAACAATGAGTACACAATAGATGATGAGGATATATTTGAGAGCCTCACTCAACTGGTGGAGCACTACCAGAAGGATTCCGATGGACTGGTTACACGGCTTAGACTACCGATAAAGAAGAAGTCTGGAAAGGTTGAATACTCTGTGAACTCGGAGGACTTCATGAAGAGTAAGCTTAAGTCTAGTGGTGAAAGTGGGGAGATGGGAGAGGGAGGAGGTTCTGGGGGATATATAGACAGCCTTGGTAAATATGGCACATATATCTATAAGGTGAAGTTGAGTGTTTGGGGTACAGTTGTCAGGTGGACTGTGTTGTGCTGGACTAGCTAGTTTAGAAAGGCAAAGTTGAACATGAATGGGAATTGAGAGCACCCAGTTGACAGCTAACTTTAGCAATACTACATAACACTACAACTATATGACGATGTGTCTTTCACACAACCAGTTTCGTGTTTACCTCTTTAATATGACTGTTGAATATACCCCGTGATTGAATGGTACCCAGAGGAACTATTAAAATGGTCCACAGTCATGTGAATTGTGTTTGGACACAAGCATGGGCCTTTACAATCCCCCTTTACATACATACGTATTATGCACATACGGTATTGTACTTAGTTGTATCCATGGACATTGATGGCTGGCTCTTTGTGTGTGCTTCAGATGGCTGGCACATTCCACGGTGGCAGCTGAAAGTGGGTGACACCTTGGCCAAGGGACAGTATGGAGGTGAGTGAACTAACTAAAAGCTATATATGCATGTGTTTACTTACCTATGTGGTGTGCTAGCTGTACTGTGGTGTGGTGTGGTGTGTGTGTGTATATATATGGGTGAATTGTCAGATTAATTCAGGACTGTTAGTACATGCGTGTAGTACCGTATACGCTTTAACTTTCGCGGGGTTAAACTTTCGCGGTTTTCGCGGATCAGCAGCCATCCGCGAAAGTTTCATCCCGCGAAAATTTTGACCTGTCTGGCAACGAGTCTCCATTTGTAAGACGATTGCGTCACAAAAATGCAAAAATGGCGGCGATTCGCTAGGGTAACTTCATATGCAGCTAAGAACCTCCACCGAAGCAATTGATTACATCAATATACGACAAGGATTCAGAGGAAACGACGAATCGACGAATCAAAGACTAAGACCCTGCATCCTCGAAAATAAAAACGCGAAAATTGCTAAAATCCGCGATCCGCGAAAGTTTAACCCCGCGAAAGTTAAAGCGTATACGGTAGTTAACATGAGACACTTCCGCAAAGTAAAATACAGACAGAATATAGTATGCGTGAAGCTGAGTATACAGAATTGTGTTTTCATGGAAAGTTTGAGGATTGGGCTATAAACAGTTTGTACCCATGCCATGGCAGGAGGGCATATCTTGTATTTGGAATACTATTGACAGACTAATGCCAACTGTGAGCTGTGAGGCATCAGAAACCTGATACGAATCACTGGTGTCATTTGCCGGAGTGATTAAATATAGCTTCAGTTCATATCTGTAGGGCACCTACATATAGTTAGCTATCTTTTCCTTCTAGAGGGGGTACCTGGTTAGCCAGTCTATTAGTTGGGTTTAGAATGTCCTGGCAAAAGGTCTTCTTTGTTGACAGTTGCATGAATGTGCTGGATGTGCCAGAACTCCAGTAGGCAGCAACTCTGCGTGTGATGTGCAAGTCTATACATCGACCCAGACATGTACCTATAGTATATTGTTTGGCCAACTTCAAGTATACAAGCTCTGTGACAGTAGAGGCTCCAACATATGCATCCTTAAGGCCTCTAGGCCTGCATGATGTTCCTGCAAGTGAATGTCAAGTGACCTCCTGGTCTGTTACATGCATAAGTGTGAAGGTATTCAGTACACAGGATACTGTACATATACAAAAGTAGGTCCTGTAGTGACCAACAACTGTTTCAGGGCCTTGAAGGTGCACAATACCTTGATAGAAAGTGGGATGAGGATTTATCAAATTACATAACTCAGACAAGCCACTCACAGGCTTACTCATTTCTCTCCCTGGTATTACAGTTTGTGTGGGAAACTTTTAGGGGTAGCATTTGCATTAGTGCACTGTACCGGTACCATTCTTGCATAAAGTATATATGTTACCCACCAATGTCTTGTATAGTGCCATAGCAACGGTGTGGAATCATATATATGTGCATGTACCACTGTGTGTAATTTAGTATTGGTATGTTTGTGTGCACATTCAGTGCTACTCATTTGCTGCTATGTCCCTTGTCCTTAAATTTGATCAGAGATATACCAGGGATTGTATAGGGGCCAGAAGGTGGCTATCAAGTCTATAAAAATTGACCACAGAGGGCTGCAGCAATTCCTGGCTGAGGCCGCTGTGATGACGGAGCTGAGCCACCCGCACCTGATCCAGTTGATTGGGGTCAGCCTGGATGAGAAGCCAGTGTTTATTGTCACAGAGTTCATGGAGAAGGGTTCACTGGTTGAGTACCTGAGGTCACGAGGCAAGGCCATCATCCAGAAGAAGGACCAGCTTGGGTTTGCAAGGGATGTTGCAGATGGGATGGCCTACTTGGAGCAAAAGGACTTGGTTCACAGGTGAGAGAGCCCTCTATATATAATATGCCAAATTTTTGCGTAACACTAGCCAACTGAGAACTGTTTTGCCAACGCTTGGTAACATATATACAGCTACTACCAGCAGGGAATAATGACAAGCAGAGTACTCATGTGCATATATATGTAGAGCGGTCTACATAATGTCTAGGCAGAGTTCCTCTCTCACAGTTCTATGTGTTGGGGTGGCGCTGAAGAGGCCAGCTCTCAAGGAAGCACCGTGTGGTGCTGAAGGGGTGGCTGTTGATGAGCTCTGTCTTGGACAGGTTCACACTCTGGGCTGGTGGAACATGCATGCTCTACTGGACTAGCAGAGTATAAACTTACATGGTATTTCACTTCTTTGTTCATCTGCAAGCAAGCAATATGTATAATTATTCATAATTTATTTACATCTTTTTTACGTTATTCATTAACACACTGCCATTTCATCATTCACTACCACCACCATCCGTGCATGAGTGCTATGCTTGTCATTATCCCTCATGTTGGTAGCTATATATGCCTAGCCACTCAGCCAATCTCAAAGGCCATGTAACTTGCATTTGATAATATAAATTCATATCATGCGAAGTTATGGAAACCAAGGTTGTAACTACAGAACGCATACAGTATGGTGGGAAAAATTGAGGTTACAACACTCACATTATGTGAAGGACTTCTGCATGGCTAGGTTCTTGCATATCGGTACGATCGAGGGAACCACACTAGCCAAAATCAACTTAGAATAGATCGGGTAGTTTCGGTCCAATCCAGGACCTTCATCAGTGGAATTAATTCCACTGATGAAGGTCCTGGATTGGACCCAAACGTTTGGAATCTATTCTAAGTTGATTTTGGCTAGTGTGGTTCCCTCGATAGTACCGATAACACTCACATTAATTTTGAAAATTATCTGAATTTGCATGTAGAGACAGTAGCTGTTGTTGCTGGAAGAGTAACATGATATGAATGTGAACCCTATGTGTATGTAGATGTATGTATAAGTGAGCTTGGCATGCACATTTGTGAAACCAACATTAGGTATTCTTGGTAAGAAGGATGGAGATGTGCTGCATGATGTATTTGTTTGGAATCAGCATCAAGGAGGTAGTCCTGTGGCAAATGTTGGGTGCATTAGGATGTCTACTGCAGATAAGTCAACCAGTAATTATAAAATGCCAGTACAAATGCTGATAAGAAGGCTTTATGCAATCTGTAGACTGTGAGAGAAGGGATAAGTATACACTACGTAAGCAACAATCATGACTGTGCTTCTTTACATGATTGCTTCCTTTGTGTGTACACTATTGCATGCTTGCAATGTGTGCAACATATGAGACGAGATATAGTGAACCTGCTTTACATAAGTGCAGCTACATATTTGTTGGCATTCTTAGTGGCTTTCTACTTTCTTCTGACTAGGGATCTGACTGCTCAGAATATTCTCATTTCAGAGAAGAATACAGCCAAAGTGTCTAACTTTGAGCTGACTCGGGATGCTACCTTCAACGTTGCTGGATGCATGCTTCCCATCAAATGGACTGCACCTGAGGCCATTTCTAATGGTGTAAGTGGATTGGTAGATGTGGAATAAAGGAATGGAAAGGTCAAAATGAAGATTGAATGGAAGAAAATGAAGGAAGAAGTTGCATAGTGGAATTGTAAATGCTATATTTTTGTTCATGTTAACACAATTTGTTAAAACATCCATGTCTATTACATATTTTCACAGATTTAAACTTCTGTGAAACCATGATTGTACTATATAAGACAGATGGCAGCAAATGTCTGTTTGTGTGATCCCCGCAATACTTATTGCATGCACCAGACAGTCTGAGAATTCTATGCTACTGTACTGGTCACAGTCAGTGTTTATTGCTTAGCCAATAGATCCATTGCCGTTAGGCATAATTTTACATATGTATATAATATAATATTATATATATATATATACCCAAGAATATATACCTTCAGAGAGCCTGTATAATTCTCACTTTCTTCGTGGCTGCAGCTGCTATGTGCATAATTTCTTGTGTTGAAAGTTAATGAAATGTAGAAATGTTGTCTCTCACAATCTTAATGATTAATGCTATAGTCATTGTATGTATGCACTTCTTACGTATCTGTCTGTAGGACTTCTCCAACAAATCAGATGTGTGGAGCTTTGGTGTACTATTATGGGAAGTCTTCTCATATGGAGGAGTTCCCTACCCAGGAGTGGTAAGATCAAAGTACACATCTGGGCATGTGACTGCCATGTGTGCATAAAATGTGGGACGTACTGCTCCACTGTTAACAATTTTTCTTCATGTCTCTTCCACACAATGCTTGATAGTGAACGGAACAATACATAGTGTTGCTGCTCTGTTGAGGGTCATGTGGTGTATAGTTCGGTGAAGAAATAATATACAAATTTTAAGTATATACCCAGCTGGCTATGGGTACTATATGATAATCCTGAAGGAAACTTCAAGTTAGTACACTTGGTGGTGTACAAGTATTATGTTAAAAGTGTAGTATATATACAGTAGATGCGCTTGGGTTAGTAGTTGAACACATCCCCGCGACACACTGCACTTCCCCTTTGCCCATGTACTGCAGCCTGTGGATAAGGTTATGAGCTTCATTAAAAGAGGTGGACGACTAATGAGGACAGAGCACTGCCCAGAAGAGGTGTACACAATCATGAGGTCGTGCTGGGAGGATGAACCTAGAGACCGACCCATGTTCAAGCAGCTGCTGGAACAGCTGACAAAGCTAGCCCAGTTTGCCTAGCTACATGATGGCCCCAGAGAGAAGAGTGGGCTGCCCAACGTTAACTATATTATGGTGACTTGTAGCTCCGTCTATAATTATACGTACGAAGGTGTAACATGTGTTAATGTATAAGTCTTGCTCTGGTAGATAAACTGACAACCATGTATTTTTGTTTGTGCTCACGGACATGCATGCAGTACAAGCAGCTAGCAAACCATATAGCTATTTGTCTTGCATATATATTATAGATATTTGTGTTCTGTCTTTATCATGGTGCAGTATGAATTTTCACAATCATGCCTTAGTAGGAGATTAATTAATTGCATTCTGTGCCGATCGCTGCATGCATGGCCAGGGGCCCATCTTAGTTGCATGTAGTGGCATGACTATACCTTCAAAGTGGCAGATCTGACAGAGTATCTCAGGTCCCATCTGTTTACATGATGATTTCCAAGACAATTAATAATTGCATGTATATATATATATATATATAGGACCATGCATCAATTCGGCCTCGCCAAAACTTCTTTGCATGTACCTGGTCTATGTGCAAGGCACTGGAGTGGTCTGCAGACCCTATTATTGGAAATAGGGTGTTTCAGAAAAACCCGCAAAACAATTGTGGACGTCTAGACATGACTCAGCCATAACATGCAGTAACATTTGTAGGTATACACAGGGTAAATTATGCAGCCTGTATATGAACAGAAACAAGTCGCACAATCACAACATACATCACCATGCAGAAGACATGCAGTTGCAAACACATGCATGTTCGTCACAAACGTCTTATTGTTGACTGAATGCCCTATTCAAGAATTAATATGAGATTAAGCAGCGTATCTGAGCATGAAACTGCATGTCATATGTGTGCATATGCATCATTAGATTTAGACAGTGTAGCTATCTTTTAGAATGTTCAGGGAAGTGGAAGGACACTGTCACTGTATAACACTTACATTCTCTAGTTTTCTCGCTCCCACAAGATGATTCATAGGAAAGACCGACAATAATTACCTTATTTTATGTATATATACATGCATTGTCTTGCTGTTTGATAACAGTCATGCAGTGTAGATATCATATAATTCAATTCAAGATAATAAAACAGAGAAGCCAGAGGTCTGCCCAGAAGAGGTGTACACTATCATGAGGTTGTGCTGGGAGGTTGCGCGACAGGACCAACCCATGTTCAAGCAGCTCCTGACAACACCCGACAGACTCACGTGAAATGAAGAACGAAGGAATGGTGCCTTTCTACTTTTATTTCATAGTAGTTCAATGGAATCCAAACACATGCATCAGTATGTATTTGCACATGTACTGTATAAATTTCATGTGCATTTGCATGTTGTGTTTGCAAAGAAGGTATATATAGGAATATGGCCGACCATTGGGACAGCCTCAGAGCATAAGTGTAGCCTGCCCTTTGATCTACAGTGTGGTCGTGCTTATTAAACACAAAGTAACGAACACAGAATTAGGCAGTGTTCAGATGCACTTCAGTTGTCTTCAGTAGATCAGCATATTATGCATGTGATACTGCCTCGCCCCGAGCTAACCACAGTCTTAGAAGCGTCCAGTTGTTACCTGCGTTCAGAGTTTAGAACTACATTCCACAACACGTCTGCATGCGATATGGGAGACGGTCTAGCGAGCCAGACTAAATCGAATGCAATCGTCCCGGTCCCTAGTCTAGCGCGCTAGACTACCCGTCCCGTGACAGTAGACCCACATCCATTTCCTCGTAACAAGTTGGGAGTGTGAAGGTGAGTCAAGGAGAGGGGTTTGTGGCTACTCTGTGCATAGCCGGTTCTGTTGCCGCACATGGATCTAGATAAAACAAAGGGGTTTGGTACTAATCAAAACCATCCCAACATTTACGAGGATCAAGGGGCCGAGTGTCGCACAGGGAAATGGGATTACATCACCATTTCTCAGGATGGCATAGAGTAGGTAGTTCTACTAGAGTCTGCCTCACTATCTCACTGTACACATTAAATTGTAATATCTCAAGCTCGTCTGTCTTACTATGTACTGTTGTGTAGCTCGCCAGTTTGGCTAATTCCAGGCAAGTGTGCACTTCAACACTCGGCCGGGACTAGGGCGGCTCAAGTCTCGCGTCCAGGTGAAAGCGGTTTGGCTACGCGAGACCAACTTCCAGTCAGGGCTGGGGGCTACAGTCTGATACGAGAGAGACAGTCTGACACAGGAGACACGTTTTAATTGGAGTATGTAAACAACGACAATTCTTGGCAGAAATCTTATAGCTATTTACATAAGGAAGTGAGCGGGTGAACAAGTACAAGGGGGGAAACATCGCACAAGGACGCAGATGTGAGCAGTTAACATCAAACAAACACGCAAGCACAATGTTTTACGACAGCAGATAATTCGCTACAGTATACATTTGCTCTCACTATTGTAAATCTCGCCCCTTCAAGTCCGTTATAACTGTAGCTACTTTAGGCTGGAAGTGGGTCTGGCTACGTCAGACTATATATCTCTAGCATTTGTGGGTAGTACTAGCTGAATGAGATGTTGACTGTTATCTGAATGTACTGCTGAAGAAACAACAAAGCTGAATTCCCAAAATTGTGGGCTGAAAAATGCTACTGCATGGTATGGAATTGGGGGCATGTTGAGGCAAATTCCTGACATTTCAGTTGAATCTAAAGCCTTCGTCAGTGATAGAGATCAACTAAATGGCATGGTTGCTTCTATTATGTTTCACCAATTTCTTAATATATCAACAAATTAAAAGTCTTTACACAACAGATATTCTATACTGCCATGATCGGTGAAGTTATATGCAAAGCATGTTCATTCAAATATGTGTACACTATGCTACCAGTGGCATGCAGAGCACTGAATGCATGTTTCCTCCATCTTTCCTTGTAGCTCAGGATTCTATTAATTTGCACATTTCCGGCAGCATAAAGTGACTGACTGTAGTGTGTACGTATGCGGCAATGCCAGTAGTGCGGCACATACAACCATTAGGCTCGTATGGACACTACGATGTACGTGAAACAAACACAGAGAACAAGGAGATCAGTACCTCCGAAGCGTCATGTCGAATGCTTCTTGTTGTTTGCATCACTCTACTGTCCCATGCTGCATTCTTTGTGATAGCAGGACTGTCTACCTCGCTGAATGAGGAGCTTGGATTTGTTTCTTTTGGTGTGATGTGGTTTTGCTGGCTCATAGCAGCGTGTCTGGCTGCTCCTGTTGCTGCCATCATTGGACAGAAGTACTCTGTAGTCCTTTCAGTGTTCTGCATGTGCTTCTTCTTTGCCAGTAACTACTACCCTGCCTGGTACACACTCATCCCTGGTTCAGTCTTCATGGCTATTGGAGGAGGCTTATTATGGGTGCTGATTTTTCCCTACATTGCCAACACTGCGGAGGAGTATGCTGCCAACACAGGTGGCACAGCTGATCACTATGCCAGTCAATACTTTGGCATGTTCTACTTTGCATATGGGATGGCCGCTGTATTCGGAAGCATCATTTCATCGGGATTCCTTCTGCCAGACCAGCTGACTACTGGCAATGGCTCATTTACTGGTAGTCGGAATCACTCATGCTCTAATGACACACAAGACATTTCTCCTTCACCATGGGCAGTGTACGGTCTTTTGACAATTACCACAGTGTTTGGGATCCTTTCCGTCTTGCTTGCTTGTGCTCTCCCGAAGACAGCCAAAGACAAACTGGTTGCACCAAATGCATGTTTAGTGAATGTCCGCCTCTATCTTAAGAGTCTAATTCAGTTGCCCTTGCTACTAATTATACCTATTACGATGTATGAGGGATTCAGCTTTGCCAGTTACTTTGGACTATTTACAAAGGTTTGTCTGATTGTAAGCATGCATGTTTAATACAGTGGTAATGTGCGTCCTTATATGCTTCCTGACATGGTACTTTCTGGATACTATAACAATAGTGCACGGTGTACGCGCACTTCATTTAATTAATGTGGACCACTATTTTACTATGCAAAACTGTTAGAGCCAGACAATCATGCTTTGCTAATTAATTTGTGGGGCTGTAATTTAGTCAGGAGGACAATAACGGTGTGTAATATTCAAACATTGTTGTGGTGATAGTTGTATCAACTACTATTATGTACATTGTTAAAGTTGATTTTGACATGTATATGTAACCATTACCCTTCTGCAGCACTTCATCTCTGAGTGTGTTGGTGTTGGTGTTGTTGGCTTGGCAGTGGTACCATGGGGGCTCAGCATGGCCTTCTCAAGTCTTGTGTTTGGCAGGATATCTTTCTACACCCCCTGCACTGTCCTGACTGCTGTGTCGATTACTGTAGTACAGGGAGGAGTTCTTGTATTCCTGCTATGCTGGGAAAGACAGCCCAGCTATGTTGTGGTCTTCCTTGCATCCATAAGTTGGGGGATTGTTGACGGAATGTGGCTGACCATCTCAACAGGTGAGCTGCAGCATAGGATTGCTGTGCGGTTAGTTGGTACATGTGTATTTGGGCAAGTGGGAGTGATACTGTTGCAAAACCTGCAGTGTACAGTGTAAGCAGTCTGTGTCTATACTATGGTGCTATCAATATAATTATAATTAGTCGAGAGAACATATATATATACAAATATCGCGGAATCTCGAATAGACTGCGATTATTGGCCTCGCTTCGCTCACTATGGTAGCCGCTCGGCAATTAGTTGAGGACAGCCAGGGCACCACTGTTTAGAATGCATGAGATTGTCACTACAACACACTGCCACTTTCCCTACCACTGTTCTGGCTGATCAATGCTGGCAGCTTTCCGCGAACCCGCGAGCACTGTTACTATCACAAACCCACAAGCTACTACTGGAGTTGTCCCTACCTGAGAGGCCATGGCCGAACACCCCCACACAGCCACCCCAGGAGCGCTGAAGATTCCTCCTTTCTGGCCTGCCAACCCTGCCGTCTGGTTTGCGCAGGTGGAGGCCCAGTTTTGCAACTGGGGAGTGGCGCAGCAACAGCACTCACAGCATTTTGACTACGTCATCGCTACACTTGACCCAGACATGGCTACGGAGGTCAGAGACCTGAACCTACATCCCCCGGCGGAGCAGCCCTATGACCGCCTGAAGGAGACCCTCATCCAGAGGACTGAGGCCTCCGAGCAGCGACGCCTTCAGCAACTACTAATGGCTGATGAGCTTGGGAGCTGGAAACCCTCCCAGCTGTTGCGCCGTATGCAGCAATTTTTCAACGACTCGGGCCCGGTGCCCGACAGTGCTTTTGTCCACCAGCTGTTCCTCCAACGTCTCCCACCCTCGGTCAGCATGGTCCTAGCTTCGTCGTCTGCCACCTCGTCTCTTGCCTCTGCAGTTGGCCGTGATGGCAGATAGGATTCTTGAGGTGGCGAACCCCCCATCGGTCACGTCTGTGAGTGATCCCAACGGCAGTGACATGCGACAGCTGACTGACACCCTCACCCGCCTGATAGCTACACTGGAATCCTCCCTTGGCCACGTCCAAGGGTCTCAACCACGATCTCAACAGTCATGCTCCTCCTTGCGCTCAGCATCTCGATCATCCTCCCGTTCTGCCAGCCCAACTGGTGTGTGCTGGTATCACTGTCGCTTTGGCCCCAACGCCCGCAATGTCGCCCCCCTGCACCCAGTCCGGAAATGGCTCGGCCATCCGCTAATGGTGACAAGTGCAACTGGCTGTCCTATAAGTCGCCTTTTCTTTTCGAAGGATCTTACTTCCAGTTTAAGTTTCTTGGTGGACACCGGTGCAGAAGTCAGTGTGCTTCCTCCCTCGGGCTCACCACCCTCACGTTGCACCACCGGATACTCCCTCCATGCTGCGAACCATTCGCTTATCGCCACTTATGGGACTCGCTCAATGACGCTCAACCTAGGACTTCGGTGCGTCTTCCACTGGATCTTCATCATTGCTGAGGTTCGACATGCCATTCTGGGTGCCGATTTCCTTCACCACTTTGGACTTTCTGTCGATGTTAGGATATCACGCCTCTAGGATACGCTAACGCAGATACAGGTGCACGGCATTTCCACGAATATAGTATCTGTCAGCCCTGCCCTTTTGTGCCTCAATCGCAATGACCCTAATGCAAACGTGCTGGCGGAGTTTCCCAACATCCTTAGCCCTCGCGCCAATACGCTCCTGCCTCAACATTCCATTACCCACCACATCCGTACCACCGGCCCTGTGGTGTCAGTACACCCTCGCCGGCTACCCCCAGACCGTCTACAGGTGGCCAAACAGGAGTTTGACCATATGCTGGACCTCGGGATCATCTGTCCTTCCTCAAGTTGTTGGGCGTCCCCACTCCACTTGGTGCCAAAGGAGACCCTTGGGGATTGGCATCTCGGTGGCGATTACCGTGCCCTCAACCGAATCACAGAGCCTGATCGCTATCCAATTCCGCACATCCAAGACTTTTCTTCATCTCTTCATGGGGCCACGGTTTTCTCTCTGATCGACCTGGTGCGCGCTTATCACCAAATCCCATTGGAACCAGCGGGCATGCCCAAGACGGCCATCACAACACCTTTCGGCCTCTTCGAGTTCGCCAGCATGCCATTTGGCTTACGAAATGCGGCCCAGACTTTCTAACGTTTCATGGGCCAGGTGCTACGAGGCTTCCCTTTCGCATACGACTACATTGACGACACACCAAGGAAGAGTTCGCCAAGTCTGTCGTCGCCTGGATGCACATAGTATAGTGGTGAACCTAGACAAGTGTGTACTGGGTGTCCCGGAACTTGACTTTCTGGGCCATCGGGTGAACAAGCATGGTGTCCATCCCTTGGAGGAGAAGGTTGACACTATTCGCCAATTTCCACAACCCACATCTCAGCGGGAGTTGCGCCGCTTCCTGGGACTTGTCAACTTCTATCATCGGTTCGTTCTGGGTTATGCACATATCCTGCAACCACTCCACCGTCTCCTGGCCAAATCTTCCCAGGGTAATCAGCACCTTACCTGGAACCCGAAAGCGGCGATCGCCTTCACCCAAGTCAAGGATGCCCTGGCAGATGCTACCCTGCTGGTTCATCCTCAAGCCGAGGCCTCAACCTGCCTAATCACCGATGCCTCAGACAATGCTGTTGGCGCAGTCTTACAACAACAGATCCAGTCTGTCTTGTCCCCCCGGCCTACTTCTCTCGGAAGCTATCCCCCATGGGGGCCAGGAACAGCACATTTGACTGCGAACTACTACCTGTGTACCTAGCGATCAGACATTCCGACACTTCCTCAAGGGCAGGCAGTTCTTCATGGTCACGGATCACAAGCCACTCACCTTTGCAATTATCTCTTCCTCCAAGCACCACTCACCGCGTCAGATTCGCCATCTAGACTTTATCACGTAATTCACTACAGACATCCGGTTCCTATAGGGATCCTTGAATGCGGCAGTGGACGCCTTGTCCCGCTTGGAGATGGATGCTATTCACACCGGTGACAGGCAGACCATCAACTTCACTGCCATGGCTCGAGTGCAACAAGAGGACCCAAAGTTGCAGGACGCACAGTATTCCTCGCTCCAGTTGCGCACGGTCTACCTACCCACTGTGGATGCCACCGTACTGTGCAATTATGGCAATATGAGCACTGGCACACCACGACCCTACGTGCCACAGCCATTTCGTCATGCTGTGTTCGACGCCCTGCATTCCCTGTCCCACCCAGGCATTTGCGCCAGACAACGCCTTGTGACAGCTCGTTATGTGTGGCCTTGTATTAATGCCGATGTATGCAAGTGGGCTCGCTCATGTCTGCAGTGCCAAAGAACTAAGGTGCAGCAGCACACTGTCACCTCTTCGGGTACCTTTACACCGCCTGATGCACGATTTGATCACATCCACTTTGACCTGGTGGGACCCTTGGCCCCCTGTCAAGGGTACTCCTACCTCCTAACCTGTGTGGACAGATTCACTCGTTGGCCCGAGACCATCCCGCTCCCGGACATCACGGCACCCATGGTTGCGCAGGCTTTTGTCTCCAGCTGGGTCACACGCTTTGGTACCCCCTCCACCATTACCACTAACCACGGTGTGCAGTTTGAGTCAGCTCTTTGGCATGAACTCCTGCGCCTGCTTGGAACCACCCGTATACGGAGCACAGCCTACCACCCTGCTGCCAACAGGCTTGTATGATGCTTGCATAGACAGCTGAAAGCTGGTCTGAGTGTCATACCACGCACTCAGTGAGTTGGGACCCTGCCACTGGTGCTCCTGGGCATCCGTTCAAGTCTGAAGGAGGATCTACACTGCACCGCAGAGTTGGTATACGGTTCCACACTAGGCCTAACAGGAGAGTTTTTTGAGAGCACTGATATTCACACGGCACCTGACCCCCAGCACTATGCCACACAGCTCCACCACATCATGCAACGACTACAGCCAGTGCCACCAGCACATCACACGTCCTGCAAGCCTCACCAGAGCAAGGACTTGTCTACCTGCACCCATGTCTTCGTCCACAGGAATGCTGTTCGTAGGGCCCTGCAACCACCGTATAATGGGCCGTTTGAGGTGCTTAAGCGCGCTGCAAATTTTTTCGTAGTTTTGGTGAACGGTCAACGACAGACAATCTCCATCCACCGTGTCAAGCCAGCCCACCTGGAGGTGCCGTTGGTTAGGTCCACAACTGAACTGCCCAGTCTATCCCCTCCGCCTCCACAAGTTAACGCCCCCGCATGCCCACTTCCCTGAAAGATTTGTCCCTTGACATCGTTCGCCCCGCTCACTGGGGGGGGGGGAGTATTGTGGCGTACACATTGTTTATTTTCTGTGTGTCTTCGTGTATTTACGTTTTGTGTTAGTTTGTGTTGTTTTTGGACCACGCATGCACACTTTTAGGCGGACTCGGGTAGTTAGGGCATAGCTCAGTGTATGGTGCAGTGAGTTCGTTGGTTCATTGATTTATTGTGCTCAACTTGTTGCCTGTGCGTTGTCCTCGCCAGTCAACGTCCACACATCTTACATAATTATAATGGATTTTTATACAGTGTGTTCTGGTGACGGTGTGTGTGGGGGGGGGGGCACTCAAATAACCAGCATTATAATCTCGACGTGTCATACATTGTAGCAGCTTGCTAAACTTGAGCCTAGGGTGGACTATCCTGTTGCTATCCATTTTGCCCAGGCTGCAACGTATACGCTTTGTTCACTGTGAGGTACTGTGTATACATACCTGCATGATGACCTGTAGAATCGTGCATATTATGGCAACTTGCTTCCATTTTCCTGTTCCACCTACAGCATTCATATCTGCTACCACTTCAAGTGAGCTACACAATGCTACGTTTGGTGTATGTATGAGTTCTTACTGCTTTGGAGGGACGCTCAGCTACTTCCTTGCAGCCTACATCCCAGTGTTCTTTAACCTCCTTGCACTCCTAATGCTGATGGTGTTTGGTGCCATTCTGTACCTCACTGGAGTAGCAATCTACCAGAAACTCACATGCAAGTGCAAAATGGCCCACAGGGATAGCACTACATCTGACATGCAAGCAATAGCAAGTTGAAAGGAGGATGACTGTATATAGATGTACTTTAGGTTCATTTGAACACACACAAGTGAATGATGCACTACATGTATGTGAATTAGTATATTCATGTACAGAATTTTATTACATTTTTATGTCATCTAGCACTCTAGAACTTGTGAATATTGTAATAAATTATTGTAATATTGCTGCCAAATGTTTTACTTTTACACATATTCTCATCAGATTCTCTCCAATTTCCTATTAGGGATGGTATATTTAGCTAGCCAGATTATTTGAACAATTATAATATAGTTTTATAATTATTATATAATAGTACGCCTGAATTGGTCAGAATACCCTTGGGGACACCAACCTTATCTCAAAGTACTTGGATCAAAAAAGGCTCACTTGTGAAGGACAAAATCATGGTGAATGGATGAGTGCCATGAGGATTTGAAGCATCCTCAGCTGCAGGCAATTGGTGCTGATGTGTATCTCTCCCATAAATAATTAATTTTAGTGGAAGGAGCTTCTAGCTCACCATGCAATCTGTAAGAGATCTGATGTTCGAATTCGCTGCAGTATATATAATTCATAATTCATAATTTAAGTGCACATCGTGTTCATACAATAATACAAACACCAGGGTGTTCACCCCATATAGCACTATGATTAAACAAATAATTATAAGTCATTAGGGTCTGCTTCCACTTCATTCAATCCAATCGCTTTCTATATAATCTCTCCACTTCCCTTCGTACTCGTCCATTTACACATGCCTTATCAACCACACATACCACCTTGTCTTACCATCCATCTCTTGCCACCCCTCCATAATCTCATTCATTACCTTCACCATCTCCTTTCTCTCCTCTGCCATACCATTACAGTGCAGTAGAAAATGCTCTACATCTTCCATTTCTCTCTCGTCACACATCTTACAGATTCGTTCATCCCTCTGTAATCCACACCACCTGCCAGTTTCAATTCGCAATTCTGCTGTCCCACCTCTCAACTTCATTAACATCCTCCTCTGCCTTTTACAATCAACCCCTACACACCTTGCCTCACACCTACAATCCATCAATCTCCCCATCACTTCTAACTTTGGACGTACCTTAACTTCTTCTCTCCACCCCTCCCTAGCTCTCCTCCATGCCGTACACTTCAATATGTGCTTCACTTCAATGAGTGACAGTCCTTTCAATGCCTGCATGTCCAATCCTTGCCACCCGAAAGCCTCCAATCCAACCTTCAGATCTTTCACCCATTGCACCCTGCCTCCAAACTTCATAGCTTCCCTCACGACTTCCTTCAACAGCCTGCCTTCACCCAGTCTCATTACATGTACCCAAAACTCAATACTCCTTTTCATTGCCTCCCACTTCACTGGCAGCATATTCATTTCGAACTGCAGGGAAGCCAGTGGGTGCAGCCTCCCCACCCGCATAAATATCCTCACTGCTCTTAACTGCACCTCCTCTATTGGCTTAAGCTGCCTCCCACAGCCCCATACTTCAACTCCATACAGAAGCACCGAGCCAACAAGCATTTCCAGCAACTTTCCAAATGTCCCCCCTCTGACTTCCCCCACCGAGGCTCTACACCTCCTGAGCCAGTCACTCAGGGCTACTGCTACTATATAGCTGTTGCATACACACACAGAGTCCTTTTGCCAATTCACAAATGGCAGAAGATTTCTTCAAGGGAGGTCTGAATGCATTGCTCCACTGAATATTTGCAAAGTAAACCTGGCGGTCCACTTGCAGTGGGGTTTTGGCCATAATTAGCTAAGTATACCAATGAAAAGTATTGCGCATTTTGCTGAGCTGAAATACATCTCGCTAACCAATCCATCTAACCAAATGTTTGTACTCCTTGAATCATTACACTGGTTGTTGGTTTTGTATGAATAAATAAGGTAAGGCTTAACTTATTTGTACAATCCCCCCAAAAATATCCTTTTCCCACTATACCTCAAACATTACATGTTTCGGTTAATATAGTTCACTGTGGGTGTTGTGCCTTAAGCTGTATGAATGGGAGGTAATAAATATATATTATAATATAACCGATAGAATAATCGAGGAATAACATGTCCAACACAATGCTCACTACATAACGTAGTCAACCCCTCTCCAGTGTCTCACTTCCCCAATGACGTCATTAATTGATATATAAAATGGAGGAAGCGGTCAGCTGGGCCACGAGACGAGACTGGTGTCTCCAGATTTCGCAATCTCCTTCTCCTGTCACGAGTTCGCACCATCCTGTGTGGTGTTGCCAGGTCCTGTGACGTTTGTACTCACGAGCAAGCTACCACGTGCGCTGCAGTTAAAAGAGAGCCGAATCGATCACAGTGCAGGTCAACTTCATTGATTCAGACGTGCTTCGTTCGCCCATCATTTGTTGAGTCACCAGAAGATGTCGAAACCAGTGATCTTTGTGATTGGCGCCACTGGAAACATTGGAGCAGCAACGGTGCAAGCACTCTCCAACAAGTATGCCGGAAAATTCGACATCCGCGCAGGCGTACGCGATCCCAGCAAAGCTGACAAGCTGAGGGCCCTAGCCGGGGTTACTGTAGTGCAGGCGGCTCAGGGAGATAAGGACAGCCTTGTGGATGTCTTCAAAGGTGTAGACGCGTTGTACATGGTCACTCCCTCAACGAATAACCGCGCTGAATTGGTCGTCAAGACGGCTGAAGCGGCGAAAACCGCCGGTGTCAAGTTTTTACTCGCAGTCAGTCTCCCTTCAGCAGACCTCACCGACACTTATTTTGGGAAGCAGTTTAACGAGATTGAAACAGGTGTGAAGAACCAGAATGTGGGGTATGCATTCATCCGCCTTCCTTTCTTCTATGAAAACTTCTTGTCCTTGATGAAAGACATGATTGAATCAGAGAGCATCCGCACTCCAGTGGATCCCAGTAAGCCATTCACATCGATTGTAGCGGAGGATGCCGGCAAAGCTTCAGCAGCTGTGCTTGCAGACTGGCAGAAGCATGTGGGGAAAGCTTACACCATTGTGAGTGAGCGCCACTCCTTCGACTTTGTAGCAAGCACAATCTCGGAAGCTCTTGGGAAGAACATAAAGCATGTGCGAGTATCATATGAGGAGGCGAAGAAGTCAGTCCTGGATGCTGGTGCACCTGATTGGCAAGTTAATGGCCTTGTGGATTGGTACAAACAGGTCGATAGTGGCTCGCATGGTGCCAACCAGGTGGACATTGGTGACTTTGAAAGGTTAACAGGGGAGAAGCCGACAAGTCTCAAGACATGGCTGGCCACGGTGGCAGGAGATTTCAAGTGACAGTGTGTTATTCAATGAAACTCATTATTGCATCATGTATTCTGCTGTTGCTGGCACTAGGTTACTTAACAGTGTATATGAACATAGAGTACAGTATCATTAATTGTATGAAATATCATTGAGTCAATGTGTCTGAAGTGAATTGGAGTAGATAACTATAATTATGGCAATACATGGGAGAATATAAATGATATTATATATATAATATCCTAGTTATAACTTTAAGTGCACACCTGCAGTGGTGCAGTATGTCTACAGGAAATTGAAAGGACTGTCACTGCATGTGCATCCACATTCTCTAGCTTTTCTCAATCCCATATGCATAAGGGGGTTGTTAATGTAAATATTTTGTTCACTGATTGATAATACGGCCAATATGAAATTGCAGTGTGTTAGCATAAGCTATGGGCAGTAGCTGAATTGGTGGAAACTCTGAATTTGGTGCAGGTGATGTTGTACACAGGCAAGAAGTATATATATTGATACCTTTTCATGTACGTAGCTAATAAATGTAATATACTTGAGCACGTGTTCATGTGAGCAACACATGGTCATTCCCTCTTTTGCCATGGATGCAGTGCAGCCTGTGAGTGATGTTTTCAGCTTCAACCAAGAAGATGATAGACTATATAGAGAAACTCGAGTATTGCCTAAAAGAGGTGTACACTATCATGAGGTTGTGCTGGGAGGATGAGCCGAGGGAGCAACCCATGTTCAAGTAACTGCTGGAACAGTGGACACACCTAGTCCAGTCTGCATATAGCCACATGAAAGAAAGAACAAGGGAATAGTGCCCATCTATTTTAATGTAGTTCTTGTATGGATTGCAAACACATGCATCATGTATGTAGCTAGCTACGAGCTGGCTACAACCACTCGATCTTGCTACTACAATTTGATCTTCATGTGGTCACTTATTTACTGGTTGAGGACATTCTACAAAACACAGAACACAGAATTCAATTAGGCAGTGATGGAGTGCACTTCAGTTGGCCCTACGGCTAGCTATTGTTTCAACTCCAGTAACTATATCACCATAGCTAGCTAGCAAGCTAGTAGCATATATAGAATATCTGTGCTAGTAGCTAGCTATGTGTTGGTGCCTCGCTCTACCCGTAAGCGAAGCGTTACCAGTTGCTCAGATCTTTCGATCAGAGTGTAGAAACACGCCATCCCACAACACGCCCGCAAGTGCCGAAGCGTCCGACAGACAGATATGTACTACCTAATGAAAAGCCGACAGGCGTGAAGTAGTTATTAGGTAGTGGTCTCAGACCGCCTTCCATTTCCTCGCCAACCGGAAAGCTGGAAGTTCAGTTGTACGGTGAGTGGAGGAGAGAGGGTTTGGAGGGGTTGTGATCGGCTACCTTGCAAGGCTGTCTGTTTGTCTGTCCTTTTTGGGTTTCGCACTCTCACGGAGGAAGTGACCCCCCGGAGTAAGTCCTCTCCGGGCGTGTTACTCCGGAGTAGGATGCCCCCTATGGTAGCTAGGCCGTTTCTTTCAAAATTGGGGGGTCAAATTCTGCGCGGTGTCAGCATTTAGGCCGAGCGACAAAAGCATTAAATCTAGTGACTAAAGCATTAAATCGAGAGACTGAGGAATTAAATCGAGCGATTAAAACATAGCGTTAAATCGAGCATCAAATCGAGCGATTGAAATATACCATGGGCGAGTGAGCAAGCATTACTTAGATCAAGTGATTGATGTATTTAAAGCCAGCGACGAAAGTCGAAACCAAGCGAGCGTCAAACGCGTGAGATCGATTAAAGGAAGTCCTGTCGTTGCGAACGCGCAGTTCCCCATGAGTGGCGCGGCAATGGTATAGCTGTGTAGCTAAGTTCAAGTCTCGGTTCAAGTTCTCAGCTCTATATGGAGGACGGAAATAGAGAAGAACGAGTCAGAACAGGGGTACCTACACCATCGGCATCTGAAGAGGAGCAGGAAGTGGTGAGATGAAGGCAGCGTGTAGCTGGCTAGCTACAGTGTGGGCAATGTCTGCAAATAGCTAGTTGCTTGGTTGTGCTTCTATTTTAGATTCCCGCAGACTTTGTACAGAGTGTTGATGTGCCTTTTCAGCAGTGTGCTGCTAGAATGCATTCAAACGATCTTCTGTTAAAGGATTCGCTGTGTTTACGACTGGAAGACGTGCTGAATTCAGATGAGAGTTCTTTACAGATTTTAGAGTCCTTCAGATATGAAGATGATGTGGAGTACCTCAGGCAGATCTGCGTACTTGGCAATGAGTAACATCGAGTACTGCTTTCAAGTTTGAACATTTCCTCTGTCACATCATCAACCATCAGTCCTCAACAGCATGTGCTGCGTACTGGGACTACTTAAGGTAGACCTCGTCTGATGGTTAACATAGAACAGGTTGAACCACTCTAAACTTCAGGATTTACATTGGAAGAGGTGGCCCAAATATTAGGCCTAAGCCATACTACATGCTGGAGAAGATTTCAGGAACTTGGAATTCCTCTGTGCAAGTACACAGACATCAGTGACTATGACCTGGGCCTCCAAGTTAGAAATATACGGAGCAATAATCCCAATATTGGTGTTTCAATGCTAAAGGGGGCCTGAAAAGTCAAAAGAGTTTTTGTACAGAGGCACTGGGCCCGTGAATGTGCATTGCGAACTAACCCTATCAGAGCACTTAGTAGGTGGCAGGAGGTTGTCTGATGTAGGTCCTACTCAGTCCCAGGCCCAAATTCACTTTGGCATGTTGATGGTCACCACAGCTTCATTTGCTGGCAATTCACGATTCATGGCTGCATAGATGGCTTCTCCAGACTGATCAGATTCTTGGCTTGCAATACCAATAATCGGACAGAATCTGTGCTTCAGTTGTTTAGGAAGGCCCCCAGGTTCCTAATCTGGATAAAGTAGTCCATAAAGTAGTGGGGAAGGGGAGGGGCGCTTGATCCAGAGTTAGCTGCCCCCCATTAGAGTAGATTGCCCCCTCAAGCCTGTACGTGAGAAACTAGAATTAAGGCAAATGCTCTGTAACAGTGTTATATGTGCATGACTATCGCTGCCTATCAAATGCATATAGACATACAGAGATACACTACCATTTGCATGTAGACCCATTATAATAGGTAGCTAGTAGAGAGGAACAGTGCACATCTGTACTAAAGATGAATTGCCTATGCACGCATGTCATAGCTGGGACTGTTTGTGTCCCTAAGCTTGCAAGTGGAGTAGTTATTTGCTCCATTTTTAGCAGTGCTTCATACAATACACTGTACACTCAAGAAGAGTACAGGTTTATCATGTTACATGTCAAGAGAATTTATAGTGCCCACTGCAAACAAATGTCCCACCTAAATGAGCCATGTACGTATGGTAGCAATTTGTATTTTGGTAGAACATTTGTTTCAGACTACTGGCCCTCATCATGTGCAGTGCTGACAGCAAATAGTGCAAGTAGACACATGATCACTTGGCAATCACATGCCTGAATCGCATGTGGGACATGGCTAAATAAACTAAAATGTTTTCATAACAGTTCATTGTTTTGATAACATTGAAAATATCGCTGATTCCACGGCTACAAATGTGACTGCACGTGATGTGCGCTTGTTTTAGAGGAATGCTTTGCCTTAATATGGCATTTGCTGCACAAATCTACACCAGTTGTGAAGGAAAGCATTCCTGTTTGCATCTAAACAGCAGCGCGTGGCTTTGCGCTGGCATAACTTGCCATTTTACAAGGCTGTGAATTACATAATATGATGTTTCATTAGAAATTCACGAGAATGTCATGTGACAGTAGCAATTCGGCCTGGCCGAAACTAGGTAAAGGCAGTGCATTTAAAATTTGGCCCAGCAGTCTTCGTTGAGAGGGCTTCTGAATGCGCTCAAGGTTAAATGGCTAGTTGAGGACATGACGATCGATGTAATCGCATGTTTCATGTCATAACAACAGAACAGATTGGTTTACACCAAGCGCCCAGATGGCAAAGTTAGATAATAGGGTTTTAAACCTAGTGAAGTACTTATCTACAAACTCTGACGTTTCCTTTCAGACTGCTCGGGCATTTGCTGTTATTTTACCAGCGTCGTTATTGGTTACTTGAGCCTCATCCATCAAAGCCTGTAGAAGATACAATAAAAAATGCAAAGATAAATATCACGCACGGCGGCAGCCATTTTTGTTTGTTTAGCCATGTCCCACATGTAAGTATTTTAACTAAACTTACATACATACTGGTGCTAGTAGCGAATGTTCATTAACGTAATACAGCCAGCTATGCAGTCTGATACGGCTCTCACATTATGACAAGCATTCCAATAATAATTGACGATAATGCATCTGCGAACATGCCACACCACACACCCTTCCCCCACACACATACGTGTGCTCATTGCCCATTCAACCATAAACCACTGGTAGCTGTGCATACTTGCGAAGGTGGCTGACGACCATAGACCTCAATTAAAAGTAGCAGGTTGTTAACGTTGTCAGTGGGTAGCGTGTGAGAAGGGGAGAAGGGGGGTTCAGAGCTCAAAAAACTATTCACTGAAGTGATACATACACACACACGCACACACACAGACACCAGACAATAGTAACAAGATGAACAAGTTGTGGTAACAAGTAAATAGTAACAATATGACCTATGCTTTCTACATTGGCACGCTAAGGTTTTAGGATTGAATGACGTGTGATGTACGTATGCATCTATGAGGAGAACTGCTGTGCATAAGTCAGGTGGCGCAAAGGAGGCCGTTCACTCCAGTGGGGGCATCATATACTCCGGAGTAACATGCCCAAGAGGGGCCATTTCCTCCATGACAGGACCATTACTGCCGTGACAGCACGTTTAGCCAAAAAGTATCTATAGTTTAAGGCACGTAAAAAGGGCCATTTAGCTCGAGCTCCTGAAATATAGACCTTGTACACAAATTAGGCTGTACATGAGAGAACCACACAGAAGCTGTTATGGTCCATCATTTTGTTTCTGCACATTTATACTGGAGAACTATGGTTCGAAAAGGAAGGAAAGAAGGAGGAACGTTGTCCGCCAAAGTCACAGGCATTGTTACTAAAGTTGGCAACATGCTTCCCAATGAAAAAGGCCTTACAGAATACTTCCACGTCACGTTGATGAACGGGCAGGATGGCACCGCGCTCAAGAAGCGCCTAACTCTCTAGCTATCTGACCTATACCTAGCTATCAGGGGCAGTGGCAGCTCCAAAAGGTGTGTGGGGTGGAGCGTATCCATGGACAGTGATAAGAACATTTTAATCGCTATACATAGGCTTGCGAAGTCATTGCTTCACAACTTACATGTAAATCCCCTATATCTAGATAGCTAGCTAGCTACGTGTCCCTCCTTGCAATTTCTATCGTCTCCACTTATTACTTGTAATAATTGGAATTTGAATATCACTGTAGCTATGTGTACATATTCTTCTTAGTACGTAGCTAGCTACTTTAGCATTTGTAGGTAGTGCTAGCAGTGGCTGCCGAATGAGAGTATGCCTTACTGTCAGTAGTGATGTTGAGCATTTCACATAGCATAGCAGATTGAAATGGTACAATGTTTCAACCACAAAGACCTTCTGGGTTAAAACACTGTAATTGCTGTATGCGACGAAGACCTTCGTGGTGGAAACGTTGTAATGCTCCACATCACTACTGACATTTAAGACGTAGCCACGACCCCCTACCAAATTATATGTGTTGCTGTTACAGCTGAAGTTACATGGTGTACTGTGCTAAAGAAACAGTGTACTATTTCCTCAAGGAAAGGACTGAGACTCCTTCAATAGCTAGGATCAGCTGCAGGGACAGATGATTGTTACAAATTACCATAGGTTCTGTCTAATCTAGAGCCTTCATCAGTGGTATAGCATATATATTAGGCATATAGTATGGTGATTGCAAAACCATAGAAACCTATGTGATATAGTCTTTTGGCCAAAAATGGTGTCATTTCGGGAAGCGTTTTCAGGCAATAGGTTTAATTGTCTGTTGGGCACTCACTGTACTGTACAGTATATATGGACTTAGAGCAAGGATTAGAGGGCTTTGGTTGGAAAGATGTTGGAGTAGAAGGCCTGGGAAGGCTGACTGACTTACGGAAATAGGACACATGCTGAGAGGCATTGCATGGAGAGAAGTAAAAGAGTGGAAAGCTGAAACACACAAGGTGTCAAGGTTGAAAATGTGTGGACTGTTGACCATTGACAGTATTACAAAATGTGGTAGGTCGATCTATAGCCTCTATGTATGACCTCGGTGGTATATTTACCTTGGCGTGAAATATGGAGCCAGGTCGCATATATTGGCTATAGACCTCCCTACTGTACTATATGTAATATGTAAATATACTCCAGATGGGACAAGGTAATTGTGAAATTTCAGATAACTAGCTGCTATAAAAGATATAGAACTTAGCTGTATATGCTTCCATGAATTAATCATGTGTTTCTTAACTGACTAACCTAGCCTATATATTCTATACTGCCATGGTCAATGAAGTTATATGCAAAGCATGTTCATTCATATATATACACACAAATATGTGTACACTATGCTACCAGTGGCATGCACGGCACTGAATGCATGTTTTCTCCATCTTTCCTTGTAGCTCAGCACATTTGTGGCAGCATAAATGGCAGAAATCTTATAGCTATTTACATAAGGAAGTGAGCGGGTGAACAAGTACAAGGGGGGAAACATCGCACAAGGACGCAGATGTGAGCAGTTAACATCAAACAAACACGCAAGCACAATGTTCTACGACAGCAGATAATTCGCTACAGTATACATTTGCTCTCACTATTGTAAATCTCGCCCCTTCAAGTCCGTTATAACTGTAGCTACTTTAGGCTGGAAGTGGGTCTGGCTACGTCAGACTATATATCTCTAGCATTTGTGGGTAGTACTAGCTGAATGAGATGTTGACTGTTATCTGCATGGTATGGAATTGGGGGCATGTTGAGGCAAATTCCTGACATTTCAGTTGAATCTAAAGCCTTCGTCAGTGATAGAGATCAACTAAATGGCATGGTTGCTTCTATTATGTTTCACCAATTTCTTAATCAACAAATTAAAAGTCTTTACACAACAGATATTCTATACTGCCATGATCGGTGAAGTTATATGCAAAGCATGTTCATACAATAATGTGTACACTATGCTACCAGTGGCATGCAGAGCACTGAATGCATGTTTCCTCCATCTTTCCTTGTAGCTCAGCACATTTGTGGCAGCATAAAGTGACTGACTGTAGTGTGTACGTATGTGGCAATGCCAGTAGTGCGGCACATACAACCATTAGGCTCATTTGGACACTACGATGTACGTGAAACAAACACGGAGAACAAGGAGATCAGTACCTCAGAAGCGTCATGTCGAATGCTTCTTGTTGTTTGCATCACTCTACTGTCCCATGCTGCATTCTTTGTGATAGCAGGGCTGTCTACCACTTTGAACCAGGAGCTTGGATTTGTTTCTTTTGGTGTGATGTGGTTTTGTTGGATCATAACATCCTGCCTGGCTGCTCCCGTTGCTGCCATCATTGGACAGAAGTACTCTGTAGTCCTTTCAGTGTTCTGCATGTGCTTCTTCTTTGCCAGTAACTACTACCCTGCCTGGTACACACTCATCCCTGGTTCAGTCTTCATGGCTATTGGAGGAGGCTTATTTTGGGTGCTGATCTTTCCCTACCTGGCCAACACTGCGGAGGAGTATGCTGCCAACACAGGTGGCACAGCTGATCACTATGCCAGTCAATACTTTGGCATGTTCTACTGTGCATATGGGATGGCCGCTGTATTCGGAAGCATCATTTCATCGGGATTCCTTCTGCCAGACCAGCTGACTACTGGCAATAGCTCATTTACTGGTAGTAGGAATCATTCATGCTCTAATGACACACAAGACATTTCTCCTTCGCCGTGGGCAGTATATGGTCTTCTCTCAATTATCTCCATGTTTGGGATCCTTTCCGTCTTGCTTGCTTGTGCTCTCCCAAAGACAGCCAAAGACAAACTGGTTGCACCAAATGCATTTTTGGTGAATGTCCGCTGCTACCTTAAGAGTCTAATTCAGTTGCCCCTGCTACTAGTTATACCTATCTTGATCTACAGTGGATTCAGCTCTGGCACCTACTTTGGACTCTTTACAAAGGTTCGTCTGACTGTGTTATTGCAGTTTGTACGTACATGATATGTGATGGATGGACCTTATGTTTTGTGCGATGGTACTTGTGTACTATCCACATGTGTATCAGAACTGCATTTGGCATATACTTACTCTAGATTGAAAGACATGAAACCAGATGACCATAGAATCAAGCTTTGCTGATACTGTGTTGTTGAGTCACAGGAAAATCTAAATGATGTTTGGCAATACTCGCACATTATTGTATATACGTTGTTATACATTGTTGTTCATACGTAGGTGATTTCTCTTTCTTAGCTGCTATGTATATATACCTATTACCCTTCTGCAGCACTTCATCTCTGAGTGTGTTGGTGTTGGTGTTGTTGGCTTGGCAGTGGTACCTTGGGGGCTCAGCATGGCCTTCTCAAGTCTTGTGTTTGGCAGGATATCTTTCTACACCCCCTGCACTGTCCTGACTGCTGTGTCGATTACTGTAGTACAGGGAGGAGTTCTTGTATTCCTGCTATGCTGGGAAAGACAGCCCAGCTATGTCGTGGTCTTCCTTGCATCCATAACTTGGGGGATTGTTGATGGAATGTGGCTGACCGTCTCAGCAGGTAAGCTGCAGCATTTAGGATTATTAGTTTGTGGGCAAGCAGTTGAGCAAATGTGCAAGGAAAACACTATGATGTGCCTGCAGACTGAGTGGTACTCTGTCCATGTGTTATATAGCAGTCTGATCACAGTAGAAGTGTACAGTATAATGGTCATATATAGTCAGTTGAATGAGCAGCATCTTCTGCACTACTGGTGCCCCTTCTTCACTCTGCATTCTGCTACGGCACTTCTTGACATCTATCGTACGTTCTGGTGCAAATTTTGCTCAAGATATACCACATGCAAGCACTCAAACTATACAGGTATCAGTATTTTAATGCTATATAGCGTGAGATGTGCTATGTCAGCTGGGCTGAAGTTGGGCTCTCCTTTCTTGTCTTCTCCTACCACCTGCAGCATTTATATCTGCTACCACTTCAAGTGAGCTACACAATGCTACGTTTGGTATATGTAGGAGTTCCTACTGCTTTGGAGGGACGCTCAGCTACTTCCTTGCAGCCTACATCCCAGTGTTCTTTAACCTCCTTGCACTCCTAATGCTGATGGTGTTTGGTGCCATTCTGTACCTCACTGGAGTAGCAATCTACAAGAAACTCACATGCAAGTGCCAAAATAGTTAGCACTGCATCTGACATGTAAGCAGTATCAGGTTGAAAGACAGAGGATGACTGTATAATATTGATTAGATGTACTTTAGTTCGTTTGAAGAACCCACGCATCCAAATGTATCATGAACTACATGCATGTAAAGCGTAACAAAATTTGCTTTTATTGATGGTGGAAATTTGCTTTTTATATATTCTTATGTAATTTTAGCACTCAGACAACCTATTTTATATTGTTAATGCTAGTTTATTTATTACGTGTGAATATTGTAATTATTTATTCTGCTGTTGCTGGAACTGGGTTACTTAACACTAGGGTGAATACGAACATACAGTGCTTTATCATTGTAATTATATAAAATATCATTAATTGAGTCAATGTGACTGAAGTGAATTGAGGGAATAGATAACTGTATAATAATGACTTACATGAATTATGCATGCAATGGAAGTTATATATAATACAGGACCGGAGTATACACATATATATATACATCTGTGGACATGCTATACATACTGTAGGAGTATATAAATGATGTCATTATAATATCCTAATAATAACTTTCAGTGCACACCTGCCGAGCACACATTAGGGTAGTATATATCCCCATGCAGTACTGTAAATACATAAAAATTATTCAATACTTACATGCACATCTATCTCACCAACATTCCACAGGAGAATACACATGTACAGTGCTCCACACTCTCCACCTCTCTCAAACCGGCAACATTGCAATTGAGCACAGTTCCTGTCTTTTCTCTTCAAAACAGCCAATCCATTCACAGCTCAGGTGTGCTTTCAACCTTAAATAACTATATGAAAGAAAGTTTGGCTTACCCCAACGCCCATCAGACTCTTCATCATCGCCCCCCCCCCCCCCCCCCCCAACTTTGACCTCCCTTGAACTCTGTCATGCTTCATCCTGCAGCTGCATTGCAAAGGCAGTATTTAGAATGTGGAAGGACTGTCATTGCATGTGCATCCACATTCTCTAGTTTTTCTCACTCCCATAAGATGATTTTCAAAGTGTAGATAGTTCAATGATTGGATAATACGGTCAATACGAGATTGCAGTATGTTGGTGTAGACTGTGGGCAGTAGCTGAATAGGAAAGACTGAAATTGGTGCATGTGACGTTGCACACAGGTACTGTGTAGAATAAGTACACTTATACTTTTTTAATGTCTGTAGCTAAAATTAATAATTATACTTAAGCACGCATGTGAGCAACACATGGTCATTCCCTCTTTTGCCATGGATGCAGTGCAGCCTGTGAGTGATGTTTTCAGCTTCAACCAAGAAGATGATAGACTATATAGAGAAACTCGAGTATTGCCTAAAAGAGGTGTACACTATCATGAGGTTGTGCTGGGAGGATGAGCCGAGGGAGCAACCCATGTTCAAGTAACTGCTGGAACAGTGGACAGACCTAGTCCAGTTTGCATATAGCCACATGAAAGAAGAACAAGGGAATAGTGCCCATATAATTTAATGTAGATCTTCTATGGATTGCAAACACATGCATCATGTATGTAGCTAGCTACGAGCTGGCTACAACCACTCGATCTTGCTATGTTATACTAAAATTTGGTCTTCATGTGGCCACTAATTCACAGGTTGAGGACATTCTACAAAATACAGAACACAGAATTCTATTAGGAAGTGATGGAATGCACTTCAGTTGGCCCTACGTCTAGCTATTGTTTCAACTCCAGTAACTACGTATCTCACTATAGCTAGCTAGCAAGCTAGTAGCATATATAGAATATCTGTGCTAGTAGCTAGCTATGTGTTGGTGCCTCGCTCTACCCGTAAGCGAAGCGTTACCATTTGCTCAGATCTTTCGATCAGAGTGTAGGAACACGCCATCCCACAACACGCCTGCAAGTACCGAATAAAGGGTCGATCGATCCGACAGTACAGACAGATGTATACTACCTAAAGCCGACAGGCGTGAAGTAGTTATTAGTAGTGGTCTCAGACCGTCTTCCATTTCCTCGCCAACCGGAAAGCTGGAAGTTCAGTTGTACGGTGAGTGGAGGAGAGAGGGTTTGGAGGGGTTGTGATCGGCTACCTTGCAAGGCTGTCTGTTTGTCTGTCCTTTTTGGGTTTTGCACTTTCACGGAGGAAGTGACCCCCCGGAGTAAGTCCCTCCGGGCACTTATAAATGGAGGGAGAATAACTGAACGATTGATTGCACGGTTTAATAGTTTTGTCCTTCAACGTTATGTTTCCATCGTTTTCTTTAATGCTAGTACCAATCGCTCTCTGTAATACTACAATCGCTAGTTCTATCTAATGCTTGTGCGCACACCCATACTATATTGAGGGGGGTTCAGAGCTCAAAAAATCTATTCACTGAAGTAATACGTACACATGCACGCACATACACAGATACCAGACATTAGTAACAAGATGACGGATAGGTATGCGTAGCAAAGTCAGTGAGGATGTCCATGCTGCAATATATACCAGCAGGCAGCTAAGACTGCCTTTAATATCAACAGGACTCGTGCGTGTCTCCCTAGCTAAAAGCAACACTCCGCCGACTTGCCACTCCATTGGGTTCCACCTACGCTTCCTACGTTGGCACGGTAAGGTTAGGATTGAATGACGCGTGAAGTACGTATGTACGTATGTGCAGAAGTCGGGTGGCGTGGAGGGGGCCATTTACTCCGGTGGGGGGGGGGGCATCATGCTCTGGAGTAACATCCCCAAAGGGGGCCATTTAAAGCCTGTTTAGCTAAGAATTATATCTATAGTTTAAAGGCACGTAAAAAGTGGGTGGGTGTGGAGGTTGGAGCTTATCCATGGACAGATGATAAGAACATTGTGGCTCCCAGGTTGTGTGATCTGCTGACTGTGGATCATCTGCATCTCGTTGGTAGCGCTGCTGTAGGCGATTGACATGAACTGTCCTGAACCTCTTCCCGTCTGTAATGGTGTAGGATGTTGGCCCAGGGATGGAATGCACTACCCACCTCCCCTCCCACCTAGGATCTAACCCGGCGGTGGTATAGACAACCATACTAAATCCCCAACTTGGAAAGTCCGAGATTGAGCATGGCGATCAAAGGAGGTCTTCTGATGGTGTGCGTTCTCTGCTATGTACGTTTCCACGAAGTCTCGCAGTTTGGCCTGTAGTTGGTCATAGTAAGAGCTAGGGTCATGGGCAAGGTTTGGATGAAGGACAGGTTTCTGCAGTGTACGCCCAAACATGAGCTCAAAGGGGGCAAAGCCTGTTGATAAATGTACCGCCGTATGGTAAGCATATCAGGGTATCAGGGTAGCATACAGGACAAGAGGGAGAAAGCGTTCCCAGTCAGCCTCTTCCTGGACATATGCTCGTAGCATTTGTAGGAGTGAATGGTTGAAGCGTTCAAGCATGCAATCCCCTTGTGTATGGTATGCCATGGTCCTCGATTTCATGACTCCAAATACATCCAAGGTTTGGTGAAGTATAGCACTTTCAAAATTTCGCCCGTGATCGGAGTGTAAAATATCGGGAACACCAAAGGTGGTGAAGACCTTAGTCAGCTCCTTTGTGATTCGGTCTGCAGTTTGATCTAGAAGTGGAATCGCCTCTGCCCACTTGGTAAAGTAGTCTTGGATGACCAGTAAGTATCGATTATTATGATACGAAAGAGGGACTTGCAGGATATCGACAGCCACCATTTCCCAAGGGCTGCCAACAGGACATTCTGTAGTGGTGCCCTAGTAGGCGATGGGAGCTTTGAACTCTGGCAGATGGCACATTGTCGACAATATTCCTCGATGTCATGGCTGATGGCAATCACAGCACAGCTGGAGCCTGTTAGGTCGTGTTGCAGGTCTGCCCAGAGCAGCTACCTGCTCCGTTAGGGCTGAGATCTGTTCCCTTTGAGCCTTAACTTCAGACGGTTCCTCCTTCGCCTCGATTGCTGCCGATTTTTCCTGCTTCTCGATTGTCAAGAGCAGTTGCGCCCTCTCTAGCACCTTGTCCAGTAGCCGGTAGCGTGTAGCTGCTTGCTAACGTGGATGGGTAGACCAGTGATGAACTGGTGTAGGACCAGCTGTGTTCTGGTGGTGGCCTCTGCTTCTGGCATGGCCTGATCGAGCAGCTGCTTCAACTTGTGAAGGAACACCAATAGCGAATCCTCTGGGCTCAACCATCTGGCGTGGAAATCTCCCTGGGACACGAACTTTACTGGGGCAACAAATGAACCAGCAGCAACTCAACAGCAATACTCAACAGTACACTGAACTACAGACTTGCATGTGCATTCCCTAAACACGTGGTCAGCACTCTAGAATGTTTTCTAGCCTAGCAATCTGTTAGTAACACAACAAGAAAGGTCAAGTGAATTTGGCAATGTCATAAATCTTCTTACATGAGTGATTACAGTGTGCAAAGGCAGACAGGACTAGAACCTTGAAATGACTGTAGCTTCCGTTTATCTAAGTAAGGAAATCTCTGTGCAAGAAATGCTTCAAATTAAAAATGGATTGTTGGATCTCATTTTATGCCTTTCTGTATCCTTTTGACAAGTTCCCTCTGCTCTGTACTGGCACAGTGGGTGCTATGTGCCTGCCTCCATGGCTGTCAGCACACATGCTGGTACAAGCCACTGGTGGGGCCACGTTCTGCCAACTGTAGTGTTTCACAGCATGGCTTCACATCTTGCGTCAAAAGCTTGGCACATTCAGAATGCTGGTGTTCTAGCTAATCACAACAGTGGCTTCTGCTTCATTCGTATAGTAGTGTCTATTCTTGTTCTCAGGCCATGCATGGTATATACGTAATTAGCCGAGGACAGGAAGGACAGCCAGGGCACCACTGTTTGGAATGCATGAGATTGTCACTACAATACTCTGCCACTTTCCCTACATTGCATTGCTATTTATTCATGGCTATCATTGCTGAGCTGTAAAGCGTGGCAAGTAATTGCATTGTGTTGTCGCGTCGCGTTTCTATATATATATCCGTCACAATTGCTTCCTGGTCTTCGCTGGCACGTAAGACAACTACAAGCTCCACTTCGACGAAATCTACAGCACATCTGCGTGCATTTCAATGCTTTAGGATGCATTCACATCTTTTCTGGCATTGCATAATCCTCAGTTGGGGGCCTACATTATTCCTGCCAGTCGGCCATTTTGGCTTATGTCATTCTACCTGTGTGGCCAGGACCCCTTCCACTGGTCTCTCGGGGGGGGGGGGGGGGGGTACAAGTGCACCCCACTGGATTCGCTCTTGACCAAGTCCCAATATGTGGGTGTCAATTGAAAAGCAGGCACATGCCATGATATCAAGACAAAGGGCCTATATTCAGCATATTGTCTTACAGGAGGGTGTACACACCATCCGCTATTTTGCTTAAGTCTGTCAACAGCGAGGCTCCTGCATTCTTATGTATGCCCTAGTATATTATAGTTACTTTAGCATGGTTTAGCTTACTCCTTCTCTGGGCTTGCTTAGCAGAGACTAGCCTCCAAGCATTCATTTGGGGTGTGTTCATCAGTGAATTACAGCAGGGCATTTGAACTTGCTTCATAGTGTGAGCTATTGTATATTGGTTTCTGCATTTGATGAAGAGCATCTTCCAAGGCAATAGCTACCACTCCCAGCACTGATCAGCCAGAACTCCTTTGTTGACTATCTGTTTGCTTATCCTTGTGCACATCATACATACGTAAATATCATGGATGTTTTACAGTGTGTTCTGGTGACGGTGTGTGTGTGTGGGGGGGGACTCAAACAACCATTATAATCTCGGCATGTGATGCATCGTAGCATGGGGTGCATCTAGGGTGGACTATCCTGTTGCTATCCATTTTGCCAAGGCTGCAACGTATACACTTTGTTCACTGTGAGGTACTGTGTATACATACCTGCATGACGACCTGTAGAATCGTGCATATTATGGCAACTTGCTTCCATTTTCCTGTTCCACCTGCAGCATTTATATCTGCTACCACTTCAAGTGAGCTACACAATGCTACGTTTGGTATATGCATGAGTTCTTACTGCTTTGGAGGGACGCTCAGCTACTTCCTTGCAGCCTACATCCCAGTGTTCTTTAACCTCCTTGCACTCCTAATGCTGATGGTGTTTGGTGCCATTCTGTACCTCACTGGAGTAGCAATCTACCAGAAACTCACATGCAAGTGCAAAAAAGCCTGCGGGGATAGCACTACATCTGACATGCAAGCAATAGCAAGTTGAAAGGAAGATGAATGTATATAGATATACATGAGGTTTATTTGATCACACACAATTGAATGGTGCACTACATGTATGTGAAGGCATCCACCAATAATTAATGTTTCTAGTATTTAAGTATGACAAAATTAGCTTATTCATGTACAGAATTTTATTTCATTTTTATGTCATCTAGCACTTTAGTACTTGTGAATATATTATTGTAATAATATTATAGACATTGCCAAAGTTTTTTTATTTTTTACTTTTGCAGCTATTCTCATCAGGTCATCTCCAATTCCCTATTAATGGCAGTCTATGCAGTTAGCTAGATTATTTAAAACAATTATATATTATACTTTTTATTATATATTTATAATATAATAGCATGCTTGCTGAATTGGTTGGCATATCCTATATAATTATCTCAATCAAAGCTTGGTGAATTCAGCAGAATGGATGAGTGCCATGAGGATTTGAAGCATCCTCAGCTGCAGGCAATTGGTGCTGATGTGTATCTCTCCCATAAATAATTAATTATACAATTTTAGTGGAAGGAGCTTCTTGCTAGCTCATCATGCAATCTGTAAAAAGAGATCTTCGGCATGTTCGAATTCGCTGCAATAGCTGTTGCAGTATACTGCTATACACAGAGTCCTTTTAATTTGCCAATTCACAAATGGCAGAAGATTTCTTCAAGGGAGGTCTGAATACCTAGCTCCACTGAATATTTGCAAAGTAAACCTGGCGGTCCACTTGCAGTGGGATTTTGGCCATAATAATTATTAGCTAGTTATGTATAGCAATAAAAAGTACTACGCATTTTGCTGAGCTGAAATACATCTTGTTAACCAATCCATCTAACCAAATGTTGTACTCCTTGAATCATTACACTGGTTGTTGGTTTATTTTTTGAGTAAGCTAAGGCTTAACTTATTCATACAAGCCCCCCAAAAATATCCTTTTCCCACTATACCTCAAACATTACATGTTTCAGTTAATATAGTTCAGTGTTGGTGTTGTGCTTAAGCTGTATAATTGGGAGGTCATGAATATAACTGATAGAATAATGATCGGGAGGTCATTTCTCCTTCACCATGGGCAGTGTATGGTCTTCTGTCAAATTACCACAGTGTTTGGGATCCTTACCGTCTTGCTTGCTTGTGCTCTCCCAAAGACAGCCAAAGACAAACTGGTTGCACCAAATCATAGTGTTTTCCGCACACACTTGCTCAACTGCCTGCCCGCAAACTAATAATCCTAAATGAACCACACAGCAATCCTAAATGCTGCAGCTCACCTGTTGAGAAGGTCAGCCACATTCCATCAACAATCCCCCAACCAGTGGATAAAGATCTGTTGCAAATGTTTCCCATGCTCAAGATACCAGGCACTCAAACTATACATGTATCAGCATTTTGAATGCTATATAGTGTAAGATGTGCTGTGTCAGCTGGGCTGATGTTGGGCTCTCTTTTCTTGTCTTCTGCACCCGGATGGTGCCTACATTGCGCCTCGGAAAGAGGAGAGAGCACTATTGTCTGAGACGTAACCTACCTAGACACTCCGGCTCACTCCTATCAACATTTCTCTGTTAGGGGATCAGGAGCAGTAGCAAAAGAAGCGGAAAAGCACAAGAAGCTACCGTATGTCAAACTCAGCTCTATCTACCCCTACAGCCTGTATATAGAAGTGGAAACTGTAGGTGTGATCGGCATGCATTCCTTAGGTCTCTAGCAGGCAGGGTCCGAAGGGCCACAATGGAGCCCCTGGCCCACCAGTACATGCTGCAGCATCTGTTGGTCGCTGTCCAGCATGGCAGCGTAACGCCATTGCCACTTGGGGCACAACCAAGCAGGAGCTCTGAAAGGAGTTCCCCTGCCTTTGACTTGCCTGTTGGAGACAGTAGAATTTCATAGGTTTAGACCACTGTGATACTATATGTTGGTGCATTAATTAATTAGTTTACTGTTAGTTAACTTCTTTTATTATCATTAATACACTGAACACAATTTGTATCAATTTAGTATGATTTTAAGTATTACATGCTAACTTTTGGCATTGTGAATTGTCACTCAAGAAATGTCACAAGAAATGATATTATTTTACATATTGGAGAAAATGCTAACGATTTGGTGATTCTGAAAAGCAAGATATTTAAACAAATGTGGGTAAATGTATTGAGCAGCTGGGTGGGGGAAGTGCTGCATGTATCCGGCTTTAGAATTCATGCATGACAGTTATATAGCTAACATTAACATAAGCTGGATAAGTGCCAATGTTCATTACCCACGCAACTGGGTCAAAATGAGTATAGCTAATTAAGTGCTATAGCTACCTATGCCAGCTATGGAAGGAAACCTTGATACCAATGCAAGCGTGTTTTACTAGGATCGATACAGCATCTTGTATGAAGCATAGATAGTAGAGAACATTCTCTACTATCTATATGTATGAAGTAACCCGGGGTAATTCCGGTCATGGGGCAGGGTATTTCCGGTCACTCGAATAAAGCACATTAATTTTGTTCGCTCCAAAACACTACCTTTTCGAGCACAGCTGCAACACTCGCTGGTAGTGGCAGCACCGAGCTACAACATACCTAATAGCGAAGTGAGATGCTTGCTTCCCGTGCGCTGCAGTGAAAGATTGGCCGCCATTATTACTCGAACAACCGGCGCTGGGGGAAGAGGAAGAGTCGTCGGTTACGCCTGAATGCTTTGCAGTCACCTGACAAGCAATTCACTTGACACTCGTTAACCTCATAACCTTTATATCGCCTCTGTTGACGTGCTTCGTTCGCCCCACGATTGTTGAGTCACCAGAAGATGTCGAAACCAGTGATCTTTGTGATTGGCGCCACTGGAAACATTGGAGCAGCAACGGTGCAAGCACTCGCCAACAAGTATGCCGGAAAATTCGACATCCGCGCAGGCGTACGCGATCCCAGCAAAGCTGACAAGCTGAGGGCCCTAGCCGGGGTTACTGTAGTGCAGGCGGCTCAGGGAGATAAGGACAGCCTCGTGGATGTCTTCAAAGGTGTAGACGCGTTGTACATGGTCACTCCCCCAACGAATAACCGCGCTGAATTGGTCGTCAAGACGGCTGAAGCGGCGAAAACCGCCGGTGTCAAGTTTTTACTCGCAGTCAGTCTCCCTTCAGCAGACCTCACCGACACTTATTTTGGGAAGCAGTTTAACGAGATTGAAACAGGTGTAAAGAACCAGAATGTGGGGTACGCATTCATCCGCCTTCCTTTCTTCTATGAAAACTTCTTATCCTTGATGAAAGACATGATTGAATCAGAGAGCATTCGCACTCCAGTGGATCCTAGTAAGCCATTCACATCGATCGTAGCGGAGGATGCCGGCAAGGCTTCAGCAGCTGTGCTTGCAGACTGGCAGAAGCATGTGGGGAAAGCTTACACCATTGTGAGTGAGCGCCACTCCTTCGACTTTGTAGCAAGCACAATCTCGGAAGCTCTTGGGAAGAACATAAAGCACGTGCGAGTATCATATGACGAGGCGAAGAAGTCGGTCCTGGATGCTGGTGCACCTGATTGGCAAGTTAATGGCCTCGTGGATTGGTACAAACAGGTCGATAGTGGCTCGCACGGTGCCAACCAGGTAGACATTGGTGACTTTGAAAGGTTAACAGGGGAGAAGCCAACAAGTCTCAAGACATGGCTGGCCACGGTGGCAGGAGATTTCAAGTGACAGTGTGTTATTCAATGAAACTCATTATTGCATCATGTATTCTGCTGCTGCTGGTACTAGGTTACTTAACAGTGAATACGAACATAGAGTGAATATAGCTGCAGTACGTATACATTATAATTACAATGATACCAAGCATCATTGAAGTATGGCACATACGACCACTATGAGTTGTGCATGGGCAAGGAGCAACACACCATTGCAAGCTGACACAACATGTCAATTACACAGTAATATGACAATCATATATTAAAAGTACAACTTTTTAGCCAACAATTCGAGTTCCCCTCTCCCCAATGGCCCCCTCCTGACAGGCAAGATAGGCATCCCTTCCACTGTTGACCACAAACACTGGGATCTGAAGGCGGGCAATGTTGCATGCTCGAGCCAGTTTGCCAGCCATTCCACCACTGACATCCGATGGAGAGGTACCTGACTCAACGCCATCCAGAGTGCCCTCTTGACTCAACTTAATTTCTCGCAACAACTCCGCCTCTATGCAAGCAAACACAAGAAAAGAGACACAGAACATCCTTTCGCTATAATTATACAAGCTCAGTACAGTTAGTGAAAAATTGTAGGATTGCAACTGGCAATCTCAACTTGCTCTACAACTGCAATATTTCCACTCACACCATCAAAGCCTCTATGGGCCTAGAGTTGGTGTGGAATCGGCTATATATCAGAGTCCAACAGATGCCGCGTCACTCTATATTCTTGTCACCAGTCTACAGTGTGCAGCTACCCCAATTTACAAGCAACAATACGTTTAACTGCATGTGCATGGATTACCCAGGCATTTCAAGCAAAACTGAGTATGACTCGGTGTACCATGGTAATATGTTATTCATGTATAAATCTGTTCCAGGAACAGCACTCTGGAGTGTTTGGGAGTCTCACCTGGATGGTCTGGGAATCGGCTATACACACCATCTACATTGGAAAGGAATACAACTCGCTTGGGCTTAAAGTGTTTGGAGAGGGTCTGTGGGGGTGGGGGATGGGGTGGGGTGAACAGAAGGCCATGAGACACTGTAACTGAGCATTACTAACACACACTGTACAACGTAATACCACATCAATAGGTAGTGTTGAAATGGCCATCTTTTATTGATTTTGAAATCACTGTGATCATAGTAACATTACAATCACTGTGCATTGGGCCCTTGATTATCAAGCTGAACTCTGCTCTTGGTTGCTATGCTGTAGCAGTACTCCATGGTCTGCTGCCTGTAGTCAACAGGGTGAACAGGGCAACTCACCTCCACAATGCCATCACCACTGAGGATCCCAAAACCTCTTGCTCTGTCTCGTACACAGTCACCATGCAACACGGGGGTAAATCCCCTTTGCAGTAGGTCCTCCAGAATGGTCATGTCAGAAGCGACCACCTCTCCATCTGACATCTCCCATGACCCAGAGGGCTACGTATGTACACATGTAATGCAGTACATGTGATGGTACAGCAGCGATCAGCACCCTGACACCCCATGCTGCACACAAATGTTAGGCACTTGTGATGGTATTGGAGTGGTGGTAGTAGTTCATACGTGCATGTATACAGCTAGCATGAGTTGGCCTGCATCAATGACAAAATGTCCTTCCAAATGGTTCACGTAACTGACTCAATAAACACAGAACAATGCACCTTCACAGAATCATTTATCTTTAGAAGGCCATTGTGTCAGCTTACCCTTACATC